>WEIT01031474.1:1393950-1558835 GCA_013389985.1 Dryoscopus gambensis | reverse complement strand
AGAATATCTTTTATTAAGGACTATATACACACACGCATATTTTTACACATGTATTTTAAAAATAAAAAAAACCCAAGAAGAATGACTCAGAACCCAAAACTGCAAATTGAACACACTTTCCCGAAAGCAAACTCTCTGGACAAATCCACTCTCTCTCTTCACATCACAGGAAAATAAAAAGGGTTGAGATGAAACTGTTGCAATAGAGGTGCCCAGCCTAATTTATAAACGTTTAAACATTCTCCATGTGTGAACAGCGTCATTACCAGGGAACTACAATACCACATTTTGCATCATTTTATNCTATAGCCTTTGGATTTCCTCTTTTGCTGTGCCATGTTTCATGCAGGCCTCCAGCGACCTTTGGCTGCTGAGGTCTCATTAAGGTCCACATTTAATTCTCGCATGATCTATAATTTCCCCTTAAACAAGCTGAGATGTCCCTGCTCAATTTTCCTTTATTTACAGCGGTATTCTGACCTTCTGGAACTCAGACTTCAGTAAGAAAGCCGCTCCCATTTTCAGGTAAGCAGGAATATTAACCGAGACCATGACAATAAGCCTCTGGCAATCACCTCAGTCAAAACACACCATGGACAGCCTTCAAAGGTAAGGCACCAGCAGTGATAGAAGCAGGCACTACTTCCATTTCCATTGAAACCACAGAATAACTCAGGTTACAGAATCAATCAACGAGAATAAGGCTTCTGAAATACTAAAGAAAATCACTCCTTCCAGTCTGCAGTACTCAAATCATTAATGGCAAATAACTTATGATACATAAGAATTCTTTATGGTAGAGTTCAGATGTCACATCACGTCTTCTGCACACAGCTGCAGAAGGGGAACTTGCTCCTGCAATAAATACATTATTCTCTTCACATTTTTCTCAAGAAACTGTGTTATAACTGCAACTCCCTTTCTCACACCCCACAGCGAAGCTTTCCTCCAAAGAGAATAATTTACACAATGCTGCAATACAGTACAGACTCAGAACTTCTATTCATCTTCACTCAACCAAATAAAGAAACCAGTTGCATGTAGAGGGTTTTTGCACAACACCTTATCCCTGTAAACCTCACCATGGAATGCCAAAACTGCTTCAAGGTGGGACCTTCTCATGCCTCTCACACACGTATGTACACACACACAGCTCATCCACCACCTTCATTTCCAGATGCACTTGAGGTACTGGCATCTCTTTGTTCCCCTCTAGACTTTATAGAGGCAGCCTGTTTTCTGATGATAAACCTGAGGAGATGGAAGGTGGAAAGCACTATTTTGTTCTTTGAGCTTTAGCAATACTTTTTCTTTATCAAAAAAAATATAGAGTCTGCCTTTGTATTCAGACTGCCTGTGGGCAAAGGAAACCTTAAAAGCTGGGCACTTAAACATGAGCAAATTGCAAGCTAGAGCATATTGACTTTAAATGAGCACTGCGCTGGGTTTTATCCTCTGGCTGCTTCTAAAATGAAGATTCAGGCAGATATGGTACAGATCTGCATTCCTAGAAGAGAAAACTATTGTTAGCAAGAGACTCCCCTAAGCATCAGAAAGCCTAAAAGCTTGCAAAGTTCGAGGCAGATATCTCAACACAGACAGGTAACCAGACTGCATCTACTGGGTGTTCCTTCTTACTATGGGAGCTACTGAGGAATGCAGTGAGCCAAGGGGACAGCGTGTCACCCAGCTTACCTCCGAATTCCCTGAACCAGGTGGTTCTTTGATCTCCAAACCCAGCACTTTCTCTACATTGCTATCTTGGAGCTGTCACAAGCTAACATTAATGTAGAAAAGATGCAAAGGTTTTGTTATCTGTTTTTAGACTCGATCATTAAGGATTTTAGGTCATCACAAATTGTAGAAACTGGGACACATTACCCCTTTCAAC
The DNA here is from genome assembly GCA_013389985.1 of Dryoscopus gambensis. Classification (NCBI taxonomy): domain Eukaryota; kingdom Metazoa; phylum Chordata; class Aves; order Passeriformes; family Malaconotidae; genus Dryoscopus; species Dryoscopus gambensis. Next base: position 1,556,944 of record WEIT01031474.1, on the reverse strand, counting down.
TACTTGCTCAGCTTCGAAGCCAGTATTTAGGACGCTCTTTTTTGCTAAATACACCTCAGCATCTCAGATTCCAAACATTTGGCAGGTAAGCCGAATTATCCAGAGTAAACCACGAGTGGCTGGATAGGGCTGCAACATGACACCCCTAATGAATAATACTACCAGTAGTTCCCTCCTGCTAGAAGGAGGTTAATTCCAGTTCAGAACAACACACACTCATTTACCTTACTGGGGGCTTTCAAAGCAAAAGCAATGAGATTACAAAACACTATCAAATTATGAGAACAGATTCCAGTACAGCTATTGCACGTAGTGTCAGCAGTCCTGACTCTTGTTTTTACTTTTGCTTTCTTGAGACCAAATGAATCCTATCCTGTTGATTTGTACTTGCATCTCCAGTGTGCTTTAAAAAAGCCACGCTATTTAAAACACAAAGCAACAATCAATTTACCTCCAGCCTGTAAAAGTTAAGCACAGATGAAACAGCTAAAGACCTTGTAAAATAACCAAGAAACATAAAATAGTAGTAATTCTTGTTTTGTTAAAGAACAGTGATTTATCATTTAGGGCACATATCTCCTAGGGCTTATTTTGCATTAGAATGCTACAGCTTCTGTAATCATCGCCATTTCAATTCCTAGCGTTGTATTTCCATCAAAGTGGCTATTTTATATCTGTTTTAATAAAAGAATAACCTCCCCCAGGAGGATCAGACATCCTACTTTAAGACAGTAAACAAAGTTCTTTATTCTGTGCCTATGGAACAATTTTAAACAGTCTGGAAATAATATAAAATTGCAGGAGATTATTATTTCCACTAAAACAGCCCCTCTTCAAGAACGCTGAAGTCATGTACGTCGAATCTTCATTCTCCCCAAGATCTCCTTTGTTCAGAAGATTGTAGTGCAGGCTATTCCAGCTACTCCTTACTCCAGGCTATTGTCAGATACCAAATTTGAAGGTTTTTGCAAAGCACAAAGGCTGGATTCTACATCAGTGGACATAACTTGTCCTCAGTCAACCCCAGCACAGACAAAGCTCAAGTGTATCAGCTCCTGTGAAACACATTACAAGTCTGGGCATAATTAATGGCATTGGACAACAACAATAATTGAATTAAATGTGGATTCTCTCTCCTCTACTGCTCTTTAAATTACTTATTATAGCTCCAATCTGTGCAAAGCATGAGATTATTTCTAAGTGTAAAGCAAGCAAAGACTGGCTTTGTCAGAGCCAAGTCTCAGGCTGATGTTCTGCCCCACTGGTTTCCTTCCCACTCAGGTGTGCACTTCCAGCTCAGTCACGTCCTCAAGCATTTCTTCGCTGAAGGCATGTGGAGAAAGACACAAAAGGCAAGTCTGCAGGAACAGAGCAGCTGAAAAAAGTCCGTCTAGAGATCTGCATCAGACTGGGATATCAGAGAGGAAGAAAATCACCGGAGGAATTTGTTGAACTTGGTGTATTTGCAGCAGACTTTTTCTAGTAAAAGATCCAACTTCCCAGCAGCTGAAGACTCTCAAATCTGGTTATCGCATCCCCCTGCCTTATCAGAGCACCCTTCTTTCACCACAGCCTCAAGATGCCTGCTGTGTTCTCTGCCCCGATTTGTCCTCGGCAGTGCAAAAGATGGACTCTAAGCTGAGCAGCTCACGCCCATCGCTGAGCCTGTGTCAGGGGGAGGGGCAGCAGTGCAGGACAGCAGTACTGTCCCACTCTTTCTAGTTTGTTCTTCAGAAACAGGGGAGCCCTCACACACTGCAGTGCTTGCACTACTGCAAGGCAGGGCACCTTCTGCAGGCATATGGAGACTGTAAGTTCGAGGACTGACACACGCTGTTTCCCCCAGTTCAAAAAACACAGCAAGGTCCAGGTCTTCAGCACCAAGCACAGGTATGCAGCCAGACCTACCCAAATTCTTCATGATCGGGGAAACATTGCCCCAAAGCTGGGATCAAATCACGGCACATTCCAGCAAAATGGCTGTAGAACAACAAAAAGCACACGGACCAGCCTGTCCTGAAACCCAGGCAGCACACGATGCTGGAAGGAGGGTCTGCAAGACAGACAATGACTTAAATATGAGAATACATAAATACCTACTTTGCTGCAGATAAACTAATCTCCATTTAGTAAACCTGCTTTTCTGTTCTGTCATGTGAAATAAAATGTACGGTTCATATACATAAATCTGTATTTATGTATATGTATGTACCCAGTGGATTCAGTGCACTTCAGTGTGAACCCAAACACATTAACCTATGAGAAAGCTTCAAGCTCTGTTAGAGCTCTGACACAAGCTCTACCCTAAGGCTGGTCAGTTCAGAACAGAAGGGAAATGTTAGCCCCAAATGAAAGCAGGCTGTCCTGGCACGGGGTACCAGAATGAACTCAGCCCCACACCACAATGCACTAACTGTTTCCTGAACACTTACACACTTCCTTTGTCCTTTAGAAACACACACGACAAGCAACGAACAAATAATGCCAAGAGCTTTTAAAGCATGAAGGTTAAAAGGAACATTTCAGTAACTGGAAAAAACCCTCAACTACAGAAGTTCTGAAAAGCCACAAAGAGGAGCATTTTTTTTGGAAGCAAGCATGGTAATTCACCCTTTGAAGGCATCACACCTTTCAGGGAGAGCAAGAGGCGGAGGTGAAGGAGAAGGAATCAAACCCCAGACAAGGCCTGGGAGTAGCAATATTCATCCCTCAAGTACAGCAAGGCACACTGGGGTTCTGTTCAGCCACGCGGTAGCTGCCCATCAACGAGGAAATCCAGTGCCTGCCCAACGGTCAACAAAGAAGGCTTTTATGCTATTTTAAACAATCTGAAGTGTCTCAGCTAATGGAAGACCGGGCAATTGGCCCTCAACTATTTCTAATTGACTGGAATGATGGATGAAGCTAAAGGGAAAGCTGACCCACTGAACTTTTCCATACAAAGCTAGGAAACTGAAGGAGATTGTAAACAGTTTATAAGAAAGAGAAGTGGGAGAGGCAGAATCCCAGGGGCTTTGCTCCTCTCAACCTGCTGTTAAGTTGTTTCAGACGAAGGAAAACAAAGAGCTTCAACTCTGAGCAACAAACAAAAAATACATGGGAAGGCCTAAACAAATAGGGTATTTTTCCCATGCTCTCCTCCCCTTTCTCCAGGAGCTGTTTAGCTCTGCCACGCAAGCTGGTCCTTTGAATCAGGAAGGGCAATTTGTCACTCTGACAAGGTGTCTCTCAGGGCTCTCTCTTGCCTTGTCCTGCTTCTCAGATTGACTGGGTGTTAACCAAGGATGTCAAGACATTACATCTCAGTCAGCTTCAACAGATGTGATGATTTATACTTAAAACTTACATTTTAATCAGTGCCACTACATTAAGGTAATGCTCAGGAAACCACACATGCCCACTGATTTTCTGAACAAAACCAACACTAGCAGCTTTTGCACTGCAAAGGGCAACAGTGCTGCAGTGTGACAGAGCTGTCTGCTCACCTCAACAGCTCCTGGGAAAGAAGGCTGAGGATAGGCAACTTCCAGATGGGGAAATGGATGAGTAATAGGTTTAATTCACACCATCTAACTTTAGGCAGCTTAGCAAGGTATCTAAATGCAGGATAACTTAATTCTTTCCCTTTAGTCGAAAAGAAGAGTAGGAGCCTCAGAGAACAGATCTTGCACAGACTAAATTACTTCCTTGGACATATCCAGCTCTTGCCATGGATTCTGCAGGGAAATTATATCAAGTGCTTCAAGACAGCATTAAAGCTGGAGGATGAATCTAGGTCTCAAAGCCTCAGTGTAAGTACTCTGTGTAGAACCCAGAACAGGACAAGGGTATCACAAGTCCTCACTCAGTCCCTTAGTCATAAGCCCTTTTTCTCCCAGTAGTTCAGCAAGATCAAGTAGTAAAATAGAAGCATAAGCCATCATTTGTAATATGAAAATGATACAGGACAAAAAAAAAAACAAGCCCCAGAAAAAGAGAGCACCTGGCACACACAGCTCTCTTTTCCTTAACTGTCAACAGCATGGCCAGTGTTTATCTGGACAGTCTGCCCAGTAGGAAACTGAGCAGGAAATGACTGTTTCTCACCAAGATCTGTACAGAGAGTTCACTGCAATTTGCCAGAGTACCTGCCAAAGACAAATACAATGTAAATCTACATGCCTAATCTTTGACCGAACCCAAAACAGATCTGACTTGCTTCCTCTCTGGAGCCTTTCAGATGAACCAACCAAGGCTAAATTAGGGAGACTTTTCCTGGGACAAGGTTACATCATAGATTATTAATTTTCCAGCAAGTTTTTTCCTTCATCTCCACCTGCTGCCTCTACAATGCTGGCACTAAGGGTGGTGTGGGATGACTAATTTTACATTCCTTTCTGCAAGACAGGCCTTCAGATTTCATTTCTTCTAGGCCCCACAGAGTTCAGATCACACATTAAATGGATGTATGTATTACTAGATAGCAAGTCCTCAAACTTACATGCACATGGGAGTCAGAAGTACAAGCTAGGTCCTTCATCTAAAACAAAAAAAACAACCGTCAGTTTGGCAAGTGAGAGCAGAAAGTTTCTTTATGCAGTCTGTGTGTCCCAGACTCTACCCCAGCCACCTTCACACATCATTAGTGAGTTAAACCAAAGCCTGCCAGACCCAGCCGGCTCTAGGCTAACACACGCACGCCCACTTGCACTGCTACAAAACTACCTTAGAGAATTGCTTTTAACTTCAAGGCAGATGTAAACCATCTCTGCATTCTTTGAATTACCACCAAGGCTGGAGCATTATTTGAGTGTCCTAGGAGCCATATCAGATCAGTGTTAAGTTTAACTCATCTCCTCACCCACCCACAATCTTGCCGGTAGATCTGAACCATGCAAAAAAAAAAAATGCTTTTTGTGGAAAAACATACAACACAAAAAGCAAAAAAGCCAAAAAAACAACAACAAAAAAGCTTTTCTAATCCTGAGGGAAACAGAACAAACAGATCACTGATGATTTTTTTAAGCCTTCATTCCAAGAAAGCCATTCCTTAAAATAGATTATTTCTCATTCTAGGGAATACAAAGCAACTGACAATAAATCCAATCACCCGTCTCACAAGGACTGTGCCTGCCAGTGTCTCTCACTATTAAGCCCCAGAGCAGGTCTGCCTGGCAGTGAGGCAGCAGGACTGTATCAGTCCGAACAGCACCCCTGTTAAATCACACACTGCTTCTTCCCTCTGCATCTCACCCCGTTCCAGGCCCACACCAAAAGCCATGGTCTGAACAGAGCACAGCAGGAATGTGTGAACAGCCTCGAACACAGCCCAGCTCCCACTGCTGTGTAACCCCAGAGAGCAGAAAAGGGACAGCAGGAAAGGAACTGTGCGGGAGGTCTCTGGATAGCTACAAGTCCATCGGAACACCAAAGACACAAAAAAGTCAACAAGCCAAAAGCTGCTCTGACTGCTGTAAATCTTCCAAATGGAAGAGATTCCAGGAGAAAGACAATTTTCCCAAGTGCGATGCAGTTACTGGGCTGTTTCAACTACCAAGAGAGTTCACCAATGGCTTTTTGTCCAGTAGTCTGTTTACTTCACACATTTTCTGTTTATTCCGGAAGACTGACCTTATAACCCCTACTTGTACATGGCCAGCCCTCGCACACTGGTAAGAGAGCGAGTGCCCATGCTAAGCTCATGCTAAACTAGCAATAAACAGTATGGAAAGGAAAAAAAAAAAAGGAAAAACCAAAGATGAAAGTGACCACCTGGATATGAGGGAAAATGCTGAGTAAGAACCTGTTTAGCTCTCGTATCCACAGCTGTGGAAGGATGTGGGTGCACTGCAGAGGGCTCAGAGCACAGCTAACAGAACAGCCAGAGAACAGGATCAGAGGTCTCTCTTTCACACCTAAGGTCCAAGCTATTAACCTCAGAAGAAGGTCAAAGAGTAATGTGATTACAAGTCAAGTGCCTAAAGGTATAATGGAAAGCTGATGGAGAACCCTTCAGATAGAAAGGGTTTAACCAGTGCCAGTGTCACTGATGAAGACTGACAAGACACATATACACATTTAATTTTAAGACAGCAAGTATGAATTGTGCAAGAAACACATGCTAAAATTCTGCCGCTTGACAGGCTGGACATAATTATTTTTAAGAAACATGTTCCTATTTACTCATAAACCTGATAATGGAGAGGTGCTCATATGCATGCACACAACTGCTCCTACTTGACTGCTACAACGCTCTGAAGATTTTTCAGGCTAAGAATAAATTATTTAAAGCTTGTGAAGGAATTCCCCATCCCCCCCCAGCCTGCCCTCAGCAAACTACACTTAAATGCAATAAAGAGATTTTTGTAAGCCACAGAAGGCGCTAACGATGCCTGTTCATCTTTTGGCCTAACGAGTTCCCTCTCCTCCCTCCAGTGAGCAAGGGTGAAGCCCCTTCTCAGCTGTCAGGCAGTACTTCAAGTAAGGCCAGTGCAAACCAGACCATTCCGTCAACTGAGAAACCACCATCACCCAGGAAGGACTGTCTCTCCCACTCCCCAGCCTTTGCTGTCCACAGCACAGCTCCCAAAAACCTGTAGTGCCAGCACAACTGAAATAGCTGTGTGTAGCAGGAACCAGTGACTGAAAGGAAGAGAGAAGAGATGAGCACCATTTATCCAGGCACCGTCACCTGGACAATTAATGAGATACCACTGGCTCCATTCAGTTTATAATAAGAGCGCTCAGTATGGAGTCAGGCCATTCAGCAAGGACTGCTATTACTTCATGACGAGCATGAATCTCAAAAAGGAAAAATGTCATTTAAGCTAAAGTGGAAGTCACTGCCCCAGAGGTAAATACCTTCACACCAGCAAAGTAAAATAGCTCTCAATTTCTTAGTTAAACGTGTTTGGCTTTTTCCATTCGTCATCAGCTCTGGCTAATGGTTCCACATACTTGCTGGAAATAGGCATCTTTCTATGACCACTCGCTCCTATGGGCACTGTGTACACAGCCAGCTCTTCTGGATTAAAGCATTTGAATTGTAAAATCCTATCACATTGGCCAAGCACTCAATTATGTACACAGTACCTTTTTATTATTATTTCTGATATGCTTTTGTTTGGGACTTCACAACGGAATTCAAATATGATGAAGACTAAGACAAGGTGCAGCCCCAGAGTCAGCAGTCTAAATCACTTTTAAACAGGTTCTCAGAGGGCTTTTGAGAGAGCCATTTCTCAATTAAACACACACAGATAAAAACAAGAGATCATACAGGTTGAAATTAAGGACTTGCTATTAACAACCATCAGTCAGAAAACTAAACTCATGCTCTGAATGCTGCGCTTCTCTGCAGTTGGCAAGACAAGCTGTTTGAACCTAGGGACAGGACAGCTGCACTTCCCTCCCACTCCTTGTTGTGGTTTTATGCCAGAAAACAGAATCTTTAATTTTTCCAGAGAAGCCCTGCCAAGCTGAGGCTGCAAATTGGATACGGTGTCTTAGCAAACTCCCAGCCAGCTTGCTCACACCCTGGCCAGAACCGTTCAAAGTGCCTAAATCCCTACATGCACGCTGGCAGCAGTGACTGCCTCCCTTCACACAAACGATCCTCCTGTGTTAGACTCCCTTTGTAAATCAGGCCTGTGCAGGGCATGCCATTTTCACCTGGTCTGGCAGAATAAGCAGCACCCAGGTACCCAGTCTTGCCTTCTCTCCTTTACAGGCTTTGCTATGACTCACCTCCACTATTAAAATTTTGGCAGAAATAAACCAAAGTCCTCCATAAAGCATTAGCTGTCCTGGGATCATCTATACACACAGCTGTCCTTCCCAGAGTTCAAATGAAGCTGTTACATTTTTCTTCCAATTCTTCACAAGGAATCAAAGATTAACAGCCATCCTATCCACCTTTTTTAAACAGTAGGACAGATTCAATCATGACAAATTTAGCAGCAGCAAGTCCACCGCCCACAATGAACACCCTGTCATAAACACTCTTCCTGCCTCCAGGACTCACCCTGAGCACAGCACTGGGAATATTCTCAGAAACACACACCAGCAGGGTTCATCCTACTTTGATTTTCAGACTGCAGGTTTATTTTTTTCCCCCAAGAGAAAGCCAGTGTCTTTTAATTCCTTCTCGGAGTCCCCAGGAGCAAAAAACATCTCCAAAAAGGTGCTGCTGAACCCGCAAGTCAGGTTTGCTGATCTGGACAAACCCATCACTCATAACGGTAATAAATTGTTATCAAATAAAATCATCTGACAGAAATCTGTAATATTCCACATCTCAACTTGCTAAATCAGGGAGTAGAACAGTTAGCAACAGATAAACATATGCATGGAAGAGGGTAAGTTTGGCAAACAGTTGCAAAAGCAATGCTGGAGCCCGAAGAACACCAGGAAAAGATGAGCAGAGGAGAAAAGCATTACAAAATGCATGAGTCTGTCCAGGGAGGGCAAAACCAAACGATAAAGCACATCAGGGAAAGGGGAGTACAGATAAAAATGAGAGGAGAGAGAACCCATAAATGAGAAGAATGTCACGTGGAAGCCAAATCAGTGGCTTTCACACGAAAAAAAGTGGCAGGAAAAGGGAAGGAGGGAGAAAGTATGAAATAAATATTTCAGTCTTTAATTCCATCCTGTTAACACTGCTTTTGTTCACCATATAAATCTTTTGGTGAACAGTAGCTCCCTCCACACACAGCAGTACATTAAGATTCTTTACTGAGGCTTTCCAAACACCATAATGTCACTCTTTGGCTTTTTATGTGGTTTGCCTAGACTATGTTTTTGTTGCTAAGCTCTCATTAGATGTGCATCTCGTACTGACAGGGAAGCGCTTATAAAATACAAGAAACCTGAGCACAAGCCCAGTATTTGATTTGACACAAGTGAACACTCTCAGGCAACGGCACGATGCCTTGTGGGTGTCTTGGGGATACTCCTGTATCCGCTCAGCTTGAACAGAATGTGTCTGAACTGTCCCATAGTGGTGTGCGAGCAATTAATTTAGGGAAGTACAGAAAGGGGAGGAGAGCACAGACCCAGATGTATCACAACCCACCTCCTACACCAGAAGCTCCTGTGCCAGCCCCAGCACTTCCAGCTGCTGGGGAGAGCAGCTCACGGCTCTGGCAGACAAGCGGAGGACTGGGAGGAGGAATACTGCCCCAAGCCACAAATACCAGGGAAGCACAAGAACAACACAACGCAACGATGGAGCCAAATTAATAAATCTTGCTTACAAGCGATGACAGCACATCAGGAGGAGCAAATGTACCCATCTAGCTACGCGAGTGGAAGACAAAGATATACATCCTGAACAACAAATTGTGCCCAACACCATGAACACTTCATACCTCACAGGCAGAAAACTAGCCTGATTCTACACTTAATTCAATTATCTATGTCAACAGTGACCAAACACATCAGCATTTACAGCCTCTCACCATTTATCAGTTCACACACACAGAAATTAAATCGACTCCTGAACAAGGAATCATCAGCAACTCTGATCACAAAAAACCCATAGACAACTATTTTTGCCAAGAAGTTTAAATGAGTATGGCTCCACTTGGAACATTAAATGGAACCAAAGGATAACTGTATCACTCACTTAACAGAAGCCACCAAATATATTATAACAGGCTATTAGTACACATTTAAAATGTGTTTAGAAACCCAGAAAATAGACCAGATAATGTGCTCTATATACCCTCAGCAGCAGACGCTACAGCTATTCTTAATCCTAGCTTTGTGAATCTGGTAGACATAATTCATTGTGCTTTTGGATCCATAATGTTTTGCAAAGCACTGCAGTTTGCTGGCTTACAAACATGCCCCGCCAGCTCACTGGGTAGAAAGATTTCTGCTGACTTCACCTACCATTTCACTCTCACTCATCAGGGATTAGTATTTTTCCCTGCTAAGGATACAGGCTGCAAGTACCAGGAGGAAAGGTTACACATGTGTCTGAAAAGGACCGGTAACATTTTAATAGGTGATATATACATACAGCAAATGAGCACTTAGAGGCACTTTGCTATTTCTTCCATGAAGTTCAAGTAGAATATTTACATTTCAAACGCTTCAGAAATTTTACATCTTTTTAAAGATGTAATTGATAAAATTCTTTCATCATGCTTTTAAAACCCATAACTTCTCTGAGAGGAAGTGAGATCATCAGAGAAGCCTCTGTATTCTTTACAGACTTTCATGAAGAAATTTCTCCTCTTCACAACTTCACACCTGCATATGTACCACAAGAAATAAAACCATTTTTTAACGGAGAGTATTTAATGTAACGTTAAGAACCTAAGAAACCATAAAGGTAGACTAACAAGCATTTCTGGTCCAGTCCTGTACCGGTAAGGTCACGTCTCAGCACTCTGCCCATTGTAAAGCACTGCCATGTTCTGCAATGAACATGGTTTTCCATCATAGGGACTTGCACTCCCATAGTAGGTTTCTGTCTTCATACTCAGCGGGAAGAGAAACAAATTTCAATACAACTCCATGCAATTAATCTAATGAAATTTTACACAGTTAAAACAGCAACTTCAGAACAAATCACTGAGTGAGCTACTTCAAGAACATTACCTTCATACCTGCAGGAAGACCACAGCAGAAGAAAACATCAGTGAAAACCATTTCTTGTAACATTAAGCAGCATTTTGCAGTTTGAGCAGTCAAGCAAGTTCAAATGGTCAGCAGCAAAAAGCTTTTGTAAACCATTTGGATCTTGTTTCTACTAAGAAAGGACCAGGTAGAGAGACGTTAAAAGTCTTCATCATCAATGACCATGCTACAGCATACGTGTTTCACTGTTCTTAGCTTCAGAGCAATATGACAGAACAATGGACTTATTTCTGAAAGAACACAAGTTCATGGAGGTTTGGAACTCAGCTGAATTGCCCCGCAGAGTGCATTAACTGCCCAGCCTACGCTGCTCAGTCAGTGCAGAGCCACGTAGGGATGCAAACACAGCTATGCACTGGAAGAGAAAGGCTCTGCAATACCCTGCCTACTCCACAGCAGCTCTGCTCTGCAAGGATACGTCCGTGCCTCAGGACAGACAGTAGCTGTATCAGAGCTGATCATTCCACATGCACACACGGATGAAGTGAGCGCCAAACAAAGAGACCTCACACTGCCGGGAGCTGGCCGGGCTCAGCTCAGAGTCACAGGGCCAGGGTGGAAACTGGCGTGTGTTGACATCACTTATGTTTGAGAACGCTGGTGGCTGACAGACAGCTCGAGCATTAGCTGCAGTCTGCTCTCCCAAAAGCCTGGCAGCAGTAGTCTGGAGGAGGCAGTCCCCAGCCCATCAAGAAATAACAAGTGACAATTCAGGAAAGCATGTTCACTATCCATTCATGCGTGCATGCAATCTTGGACCAAACAGTGGATGTGCTAAAAGGTTTTCCCCAGAGGAAATGTGTTTATTAATTAATATCTACTGAATTAATTGGTTCCCCATATGCTTCTAAGACTGGAGCCCTGTTGTTGTTACTGAAAGGTGTCAGGCGTGATGACCACCCAGAGGTTCATCAGAACACTTCAGTCAATCTGAAATACTAATCTGCGTTTTTGTGTTTATCAAATTCACAGTGTATCCATCTATGGTAGATGGAAATCATGGAAAAAGCATTTAAAATCTCCAATCCATAATAACTTAAAGCCAACACATGCTCTTACTTCAGACACAAGTGTGGTATGCAGCAGAAGCACAAAAGGAAAGTGCTGATCTGAGGCCATCAACTCATCTCTGGGCCTCTCACCTGCAGTAATCCCGGTTATTCCTTTCACACACGGTTACAGTCCTTACACTAACCTGCTGTTCCTAGCAACTGGTGCCACCAATACCAAACTAACCATTACATCCACCACATCCTCTCCCACTCCCTTTCGTCAGTGCAGGAGAGGTATTTTTGGATTCTGACTACATACGGCACAACTCTGTACAGTGACATCATTTTTCTAACGTTATCAGTCTTTCAGTGAGACACTTTATTCACCACATGTCAGTGTCAGCTGGCAGGGACCACAGCTCCTGTCATTCCTAGTACTCCAGCACTCATCCTGCATCAGCCTCTCTGTGTAAGCTGAGGCTGTAGTAGCAGAGGAGAGGAGCAGTCCTACAAACTCCCTTTTGTAAGCACACGCCAGCACAGGTTGTGCATTCTCATGCCCGAGAGAGACAATTTACTCACCAAGACATTCCTCCTCCACTGCAACGCCGCCTCTCCCAAACCCCATGGATGCACCCACACAGTGTGGAGGCTAGAAAAGCCTTTGTCAGAGTATTGGAGGATGAGCACTCACTATGGCAGCCTCTCCACCAGATTCAGAGACCTCTGATGTTTATTTAGTCTCCAATTTCAGCATTCCCTCACATACAACAATACCCACTTAGTCCGATTCAGAAACCTGAACATCAACAGCTGTAATTACCACACCCAGTGGTGAACTCAGACTGCAACAACAGCACTCCTGATGCAGGCGATGCTGGTCCCCCTGGCTCCCTTTCAGAAATAGTCTAAAGTTGATGTCTACAGTAGAAAAGGAGTGTCTCAGATATATTAAAATACTGTGTTCCAAGATCTTCTATCATACCACAGTGTAACACACTGCTTTACTGCAAGCTGAACAGGCCCAAGAACCAGTCATCTGACATCATTCAGACAGAAACTGCTCTCACAGCATCAGAATGGTCTTGGGTACAGCCATAACTCCATTATTTAATTCCATACAGCCTGTGCTCAGCCTGCAGTAGCAGAGGGGGGAGAGCAGTCCTGCAACCACTCTCTTGTAAACACATGCTAATGCTAGTACAGGCTTGAGATTCTTGAGCTTAAAGTCTCAAGAATATGAAGCTAAAGACAGCCTAACTGTACAACTTCAGAGAGTCAGTTCTGCTGCAGGAAACGGTTAAAGCACATCACAAAAGAAACATGTATCAATATACACAGGTGTGATGGTAACATGTTCTAAACAGCTTTCTGCAGAGGAAGACACTACCAAGTCACGCTGGTAAGCAGCAGAAGAGGCTGCAGAGAGGCATAAAACCACATTCCTAAATCAGAGGCCTTGTTAATAATAATTTCTTTACAAGTACATAATAACTAGAACAAAAATTAGAGCTACCTTCAGAGAATAACATCTGTTGTAAGGCAGGCTGCAAACAGAGTCAGCAGGATCTATGCTACCTGTCTGGCAAACATTATTTTCACTTTATAATGGGCATATGACAAGCAAGACTTTTGAAGTGATCCGTATAAAACATTAGTGCACAATCCAGTGGTTAGAACACTGCAAATGAAAAAGGTGGGATGATTCCTCCTGTCTGGAAAAGCTGTTTCTGAAAGATCTGCAACATGCCACACAGCACCAGGTACAGCAGTTCGTCTTTCCAAGAGACGGCAAACCTCTCTTAAAGCAATGAACTGCTCCTCTTTAATTCAGCATATCTGCCCCACCCAGTGATTTAGTCCTTTGAAATTTTATTTAGGAGGCCATATTTCTCTTGCAGATGCTAGTAAAAGGCACACAACAGCAGAAAATGATACATGTTCAGCTTCCAGCCACTCTGATACAGCATAAACCTCCAGAAAGGATTTGGAGAAGCAGTAATGACCCACAACTTCAGATCAGCATAACCTCAATAACCCCCTGCATACAGACTGAGCTGTTCCTGGAGGCACCTATTTGCTCTTGAAGGATTCAGGCTCAAAGGGATCTTTTCCATGCACTTCACTTTGTTTTGGTTCACTACCCTGCATGCATATACAGAAGACTTCATAACATATTTGCTGCCCACCTGCAAGACATTAATGATTAATTTCCAAGCATTTCAACTCTACACAGCTGTTGGGCTTTCCTTTTTCCTCTGCTTCTTCATTGCTTCCTTTGAAGAAAAAAGAACAGGAATATCACGCAAAATTCAGCTAGAGATATTAAAACACTGCAGTATTTTTCAGTCTCAGCAGAATAGCTGGGGAGTCAAAGGTTTTAATCAAAGGATTAGGAAAAATGATTTCAAGTACACAAAGTGCATGCCAGATCAAATCCTGTCTCCTGTCATACAAGGTAACTGTTATCCAGTGGACTAATTTGCAAACATAATTTTATCTGGTTTTTATATAAATCAGACTAGGTGAAAAGATGTGAAGACATGATTTGTACTGTCAGCTTCACGCTGGGAGCATGGACACTGAGGATGGAGGAAGCACTTGTATGAGGTCCATGCTGAAGTAAGATCTGCATTCAGAGACAATTCAGCTGGTGGTGAAAGATGACACCCACAATGACTCCTGCCTGCTCCTTTGAAAAATGTCGTATTTGCTCTTTCATGTCTGCAGAGCAGCTCCGGGGAATGGCTGAACAGAGCCCGAAAGGCAACCGGCAACAGAAGTGCCCCACGCTTACTTTATTAAGCACCAGCTCAGACCCTCCCAGACAGCTCTAGCTCTGAGAGGATTCCAGAGGAGCTTATTCCAGCAGGCCACGAGGAGTTAGCGCAGCTCAGCTGCCAGAACATGAAAGCACTGGACAAAGGGAGGGGGGACTACTCCAATTAGGGTCTGATAAGCAGGGAAGAAGCCACAACTACATTTTAACTTATTTATAAATCCACATTTGTGCCATCAGTGGAACCAAGCCATTTGATTTAGATTTACCTCACCTATCTGCCTCCTGCTCTTGCAAAGGGAAGTATTACTAAGGTTTTTCATGACAGAGTTAAAAGGAACTTCCTGCAAAGATCTCCCTAGACAAGAAGTGCTAGTGACTTCTTGCAAGATATAAATATACCAAAAGCTCTCAAAAAGTTTCTGAGTCCAACTTTTACTCTCCAAGTACAGGTTGTCAGATGAGTCCTTGATGTCTTTTGTAGCTGTACATTACCTGGAGGCTGACTACAGGAAAGGTACAGCTACAGCTTCTCAGTGTTACTCCTGACACAAATACTGTCCTGAAGGAAAAACAATTCTCTTCTGAAATAAAATTAAACCACTAGTAAAGCAGAGCAATTACTCTGGAGAGAAGCCACTTTTAGTAATAAAAAAATCCATGCAAGGACAACTATAATGTAAAAAATTTCCACTGGAATAGACTACACAGACTATCACATCTATCTTTTTTCAAATTCACAGCCTTGTTTCCTTAACATACAGGTTTGCAAAAGGAATTCAGGAGAATATAGGAGAAAATATTTGACAATTTCATATATGGAGCACAGAAAAAGAATCAAAGTACAAAGAAAAAATAAAATCAAGCATTTTTACAGAATGTGCTTAAATGCCTTGCTTCCTGTCTGAAATTTGCCTTCTGATGGAGCAAGTCCACTATGACAAATGACAAGCCTTTTTTCCATCCAGTTGCTCTTCCAGATCTTTGCAGATGTTCTGGGAATGGTACAAAGTAACAGTCTTAGCAAAAAAATAGCCAGATGACCAGGGAAATACCAAATGGCTGGATGGCTCAGTACGGGAAGGCCAGATGAAAACACGCACCCTCCCCATGCAAAAGAAGACAGGGAAATAAAATTGCCTTGATTGATATTTCTGAAGAACAATTCTCAGCGAGGAATTTACTAATAATGTTCTCCCAAGGCAGGCTTTGTGTGACAGCTGCATTTTGTCTCTCTGGGTAACACCTTTAAAAAGAAAACCAAGCCAGACGTAGAGTGCACAGAGCATCCACTCCCAGGACTGGTCTGCACAGTCATGGTCAATGTCCTAAGTCTTTCTCCCTTTGTTCTTAATAAAAAAGAGAAGAAGGAGGGGAAAAAAATCACATCTGTGACATGCCTTAGAGCATCAGAAACTCAGTCAGCTTTTGCAGTAATCTGAATCATCCTGACTGCCCTTGAACTTTCTCACAGCCCTGCACAGACAGGATGCTGTACTGCAACAGGTAAAAGAGAAAACCTGCAGAATTGAGGTCAGGGGTCTACACCTCTGGTAACTGCTTTTCTTTTTCACTGGCAGAGGCAATGGGCTACACATGGTGTGTGTGAAAGAATGAAAGCTAAAGCAAACAGCTTGCACATCTTGTTAAATTATCTGTACTGAGTAAGAACCATAAAAGCCACACAACATAGAAGGAGATTATGAGGTACAGTGAAAAATGAAAGACCTGCGGTTTAGGGCCCAGTCAGCGAGTGTGAGCTATCTGGAGTCCTACAGCTGACCAGGGGTTGCAAAAAGAAGCCATGAGCACTTCAGTGTAAGCAGCTCTGCTGACTGATTACTTGGGCCTAAAAACTAGTTGAGAAAAAGAATCACCAGCTCAAAGAATGGCAAAATGAAGACAAACTTTTAAGTGTACTCTAACAGTACCTGGCATACTCTGCTACAGACATGATCTAATTAGACAGCAAGCCAAATATCAACATCTCTTGACTTGATGATCTCTTCTATTGTATCAAAGACCCTGAGAATTTTTTGACATTTGAGAAAACGAGGACAGTATTTTCAGAAGTTGCATGTGAGTCACTGGGAGTCTCTGATGAACTCCCTCTGAAGGAAGCAGGCCATTGTGCTGTCTTTCCAGCAAAAGCCACAGTGCATTTTCTGTTTGTGGTGTTTAATCATTAAAAAGAGACGGGGGAAAAAAAACCCCCCTTTTTGCTAGGGCACAGCTAATAGTAGAATGAACTACCTCATTCATCTAAATAAAGTCAGCTCTAAACCATGCAATAACCATTTAAGCGCCTGCTTTGTTAATTATTTCACTGTTTATCTAATTCATTATGAGCATCTAAATAATAAGCTCACTCAGCATTAGCCAAGATCAGACACAGAAGACACCCATTCAGCCTATCCACCCTTCTGCCCACTGGGGGTCTGTCCCCTGCAGCCTCACCCAGCTTTACTGGGTCTCTGACTCCCCTTGAGAATGTTCAATCACTCCACAGCTCAATACAGCACAGCTTTATGAAGGCTTCCTGTCTCTTCTACCATTAGTTCCTCTGCAGCCTTTGTGTAGATTTTTGGGATGGTTACCTCCAATTTTCCAATTTTGTTTCAGGAAAAAAGGTCACCTTGCAGTGTGAACAAGGACAATATTCCCAATGGGAGAGAACAGGTGAACTGTTTCATTATTAATCCACTTTCCTTTTCCTCACCTGTTGCTTCTCAATTCAGTATTTGGCATACAGCTGCAACAACTGTTCCTCCAAAAATCAGGATTTCTATAAATGCACAGTAGAGCTCGCTTGGAAAACAAGGGCAACACACCTTCAGGAGGGCACAAGGAACTGCACCTGCACCTCCCACATGACCTCAATTAAATCCTGCATCCACTCCCTTTCAGAAAGGTACAGCACTTGTGATCCCCCTAAGAAAAAGTACATTTCACCTTTCTGTGCTTCATTTCAGTTTGGCATTTGTACAGCTCAGAAGATAACTACACCTTTTTCTGGTGATGTTAGCCTATGATTAAGTGTTCCTCAAATAGGGGCACCTTTCTTGGAGATGGTAATTGAAGCCAGCACATGGACTGGCCTGACAGCCTGCATTAGCAGTTCAAACACTGCTCTCTTCCACTCCTGAGGAGTGAGCTAATTTTCAGGTGGAGGGCAATAGCTGGAGCCTTGGAGAAAAAGAGAGATGGCAACATGTCTGGGAGGCTGTTACTTGGTGGGCAAGCCTATCACACCAACACTCCAAATAGTAAAACACAACTGGAACAAATCAAAACAAAGCCACAGCCACGCTTGAGTTCCTACTGAGGGAGTGGTGTTTTCCTCAAGCATTTCCAAACAGCGGTCAGGGTGGGTGGGTGTAGGGAGCCAAAGGCTTCAGTACAAACTGTTTATTGAAATAATTCCCTTTAATTGCCCTCCCTCGCACCGCAGTTTTTAGCCATGGAATCACTTGTGCCCTGGGAAGAGACAAGTACATACCATTTGTAACTGCAATTAAAGCAGAGTAATTAACCAATCTCTCCATTTCTGCAAGAAAAGCTTCTTAAGCTGATAATGAATTAAGGCATTCGAAAGTAGTGAAACTGATTTTCCATGTAGCAACAGTATAGCAACTGCCAAATGCTTTCCTCTAGCCTGTTAACTGAGCACCTGAAATGATGCAGATCATTACTTCAGCAGGCACCAGGGCTGTTAATCTCAAGATTTACACAGGAGGCAAAAACTGTGGTTATATTGCAATATAAGAAGTGCAACTGTACAGTGTATGCAAATTTTATATGAAACAATAGGCTCTTCTGAGAAATTACAGTAATTTGGGTGTGAGAAAGCAAAAATACTTAAATCTGCCCAAGTATTGTTAGGACAGCCTGGGTGAATTTACACAGCACACCAACTGCCAATTAAAAACGTTAAACAAAAGCCAACCATCTTGGTCTGTAAATTTTTTCCTCCCAACTTCTATGTAGGCACATTATTTAGAGCAGCTGTGCTATTAAGAAAAAAAGAAAAAAGATGAAGCAGCTCTTATGCATTCACAAAACCCTGTGCAGAACTCTGACCCTGCAGTGAAGGGCTTAGCCTATGTTTAGGCCAGCAGAACCTACTTGACTTATGTCCCAGATTTAGCACTGGGAGGAAAATTCATCTCCAGCACAACTCTATTAAATGAATGTGGCATCATTTGAGTCAAGAGCCAAGTGTGGCTCATACAACCAAGGCACAATTAAGTATCAGGCAAGCAAAGTGTTGGAAGGCAGAGAAACTTCTCAACTGAATGTAATAAACCAGGATAAATAAACCACAATGACAAGGGGCATCTTTGAATTAACAACTCCATTACAGTTCAGCCGTAGATTCTCAGCCACTTCGCAAAACTGAGGAAAAACGTGCTCACTTCCCATTTTGCAGCTGGGCAGCTGCACTCTGAATGCTGCATCAGCAGCAGTGGGTAGTGTCAAGCTCTTCCCTTGTCACCCACTCCCATACCCCAGGAACCATTCTTATCTTTCAAAAGCTGTTTTTTCACAAACTCATGGGATTAACTTTCAGTCTATTTCTTCACATTTCATTTTTAAGATCTTTTAGGAAGCTCAAGCAGTCTAACTCAGGTCAATACCACAGCAACTACCCTAAAAGGGAAAGCCCAGCCTGAGCAGAACACTCGGTGATGCAGGACACCTTTGATCAGGAAACCTCACTGAGCTATACCAACTGACTATACCAACATGTCTCAGGCACAGCTCTGCTAAATCCATGTCACTGCAACAGTTCAAATGAAGGAACACATTGCTTCTGGTAGGAAAAACTCATCAGAAGAAAACAAAAGACAAAGAGGGGAGAAAAAAGCCAACTGGAAGCTTTTTTTTTTTTTCCTTGAGAGCTATACTAGTCTCCCCCACCTCTGAAATAGTTCTGGAACTCTCACAAACACATTGAAAAGACAGAAGCATACAAGAGACCTTGTCCCAGAGGCACAAAACAGAACTGGGTCAGAAAACTGGGTAACATTTGACTTGCTCAGGCCAACACAATCAGGCAAAAAGTGAAGTTTTGATTGGAATGTGGCCATACTGGCTCAAAGCAGTTATCTCCTACACTGACTTCAGTACTGATGCCTTAAGCAACAGCAATATCACGTTTCATATTTTGAAGAGGACATGCTTGGTTTCATCCTCCACATTGCACTTGCACAGTGTTCCTTCTCCACCCAGCAGCAAAGAAGAAAAACCTTTCACAACCTTTTCCTGAGCTTAACTAAATATCACCTGGTACTTGCCAACAGAATCAAGAGTAAGGATGACAAAATGTCATCTAAGAGCAGCCACTTGACCTCCCTCTCTTGCAGTATCTGAGCACATCTGCCGAGGTACTGCCATTCCTGTGACACCGTGCACAGAGTACGAACACAGCCCCGAGCCCCTGCTCCTCTCCATTTAGATCAATCCATTTTGAATACCACATGTATCTTAATGTAAGATGACTTCTAGAACAGTTAACCCTGCACTGCTTTACCTATTCAGAAATTTGCACTGCTTCTCTGCTGCTTCAAAGAGTCCCAGAGATAAAAATATTCAGGTCTGCTCCTATTCACTGTCCTTCTGGAAGGGCCTTCTTAGTCCCTTTTAAAAAAAAATTTTTTCTCTCCCATAGAAGGAAAAGAGGCAAGATTTATTCCCCCAAAATTGTTGAAACAAGACAGATGAACAGAGGAAGACAAAGCAGTGTGAATGCAGCAGAAGTGGATAAACACGGAGGTGAAAGCACAAGGGTGGGACCCTGCTGGGAGACAGCGTAAGAGCCATTAACACCACGCGGTGCAAACTGTGTTTAGACAAACCCCGAGGATACACATCTGGATGGTATTGACAGAAGTGACCTTGCTACAAAAGCAAGAACAGCACCAGCCCTCCAATACTGCAGGAGATGTCCCAAGCAAATAAAGGCCCTGTTTTCCTTTGTGTTATATAAATTGAAATAATTCAACCACCTTCCAACAGCATTTTACATTTCACAATCACTTTTACTTTACATCACGGGAAATTCAAAACCAACATTCATTCTAAATGCTATGTATTTCACAGAAGAGGAAACTGAGGCACAGACTGTCAAGAGATTATTCCCCAGTGCTTCAGTGCCTCCAGTAATCCTGAGCTTACATGGCACATTAGTGGTCAGCAGCAGCAGCAAGTCTGAAGTGCTTTAGTGTCTGACAAACGGACTACCATCTCTTCCATCATCCGAAGAGAAGACTCCAGTTCTTTAACTTTTCAGGCCACTGAAGATCACAGCTGAAAAAGTTTATTCTTTCTGTGTGGCAGATTTTGTGAAATGTCCCACAAATTGAAAGTTGCCTCTGGAACTCATTTATCAGGAATTTCAGCAATGCTCTAAAACAGATGTTGCATATCACTTTAGGCTCCTGCTAAAATGCAAAATGTTGTTGAACTCAAACATGAAGGATTAACTACAGGACTTTAAACTGCAGAACTCCCATGAACACTGACTGCAATTCCCTCTCATGGCAATGAGAATATCCCAACATCCACGAGTGAAACAACCAAAACAGAAAACTCGACAGTCTGCTGAAGTTCATTGGCACGATGTGCCTGGCTAGGGCCCTGTAGGCCACACCTGTTCTCTTCCCCTCACACTTTTTCCCTGCAATTCAGCTGAATTTGTGTTTGCTAAACTTTCCCTAAGCACTTTCCCTAAGCACAATCCCTAAAGATTCTAGCCAATTTTCTTAAATTCTCAACATCAGCAACTACTTCTGCAGTGGTTCTAATCTCCCTCAGTATTTTCAACAGCACTTTCTGTCTCCGGTTCTTCACTGCCCACCCTACCTTACATCTGATGCCCAACATCGATCTCCTTCAGTATAGGCCTGAAGCACTCAGACTCCCATTTCGTGACTCTGAAAAGCCAGTTCTTCAACCACGAGCCGGAGCCATTTCTTCCTTGCCTTTCACAACAACCTTTTCCAACTGTCAAACACAATTCACAGGAGCTCTGCCTCAAAGTTTTTATTACCAGCCCCTTTCAATCAAAGGCACTGGGCCAAAATAAACCATCTCACTTATTAGTCCTGCAACCTGCTGTCCATCACTGCTATTCTTAGCATATTTCGTACTGTGTCCTAGGGACTGCTCATTTTAAGAGATGTATAGGGAACAGGATGACAAAGTGGGATTCTTGACTCCTTCAGTGGCCTAACAGAGAGCCTGAGAAACAGGGATGTACAGAAACTACCCCAGTGGCATCCATCAATAGAGGCAGAGACGTGTACAAGAAGCTTTACAAGCTGTAAGTATTCAGGTTATTTGCAGAGCCTCAGTTTCAATTCCACAAAGCCTAATCTAAATTTTTGCTGAACTTGCTGTATTAATAGCAGCTTCACTCCTTCTGGGAAGTATCAACACAATCATCTCTTGGACTCTTTAATATAGGCTAATAACAAAGCAAGGCAAAAAGCAAACTACAAAGGAGACAACAACCCAGCTTAGAGAAGTTCTTACCTTTTAGCTGGCAAGCAAATGAAAACTCCATATCTACAAAGGCAGATTAAGTATTTCAGAAACATATTTCTGATTCCTACATGGTGAGAAAAGCCTTTTTCGATGGATTGAAGTCCCTCAGTTCAATCTTGACATTAACAAACTTTTCAAGTATTTTCTGCTCTTGCAGATCATCCATGTGCTTTTTAAAAACCTTTTTCTCAGAAAAGTAAAAAAGTTCTCTAGTCTCCAAACTGAAGCCAGCTCTAGATCCACTCATAGGTCAAATCTTGAACCCTGCTACTTCTTTACATGGACTGTAAGAAAAGCATGGCTGTTGTAACAAGTACAAATCCTGAAGAAGTGTCTCAGTCATGTGAATGTGAGCTGGAAAACAGAGCACCATTCCATAAATCTTCTAGTCTTACAGCCAGTTTTGACTGTCTGTTGTACACACACTTACGTGCTTCTCTTACAAAGCCTCTTCAGTCCTTTTTGTGGCTCACCAGCTCACTCACTTTAACAGAGATCCTTCTGGTGGAAACTGTTTTTTCTTCTTTGCAACTTTGCTGCTCATTTCCATGTTAATTAATCAATAGATGAGGTTTGCTATAGGCCATCGTTCCTCGTTACTGCACAGCTCACCACGGCGCTGGTCTGTCCATCTGCTGTGCTGGTGAGGCTGGCTGGTGCCACAGGATCTGCTGGCAGGCTCCAGGGCAGGCAGCCAAAGAGCTGCTGGCCTTCCAGCAGTGTCATCCTTCTCCCTTAAAAATGCCGCATCCTTCTCCCACAAACACACAGCAACTGCTCTCCAGCTGAGCCATCCAAATTGCTCCACTACCTTAGCATGAAGATATATCCTGAGCTTTGAAACAAAATGTTTTTGCGCTTAAAGGATGTCAGGGGTTACCTACAGAAACCTGTCCAAATATTTCCCTGGGCTGTCGAACAGCCAAGCACAGAACAGCAGTAATTCTGACAAACTAACAGGCCAGGACCAGGTGTCTACAGCAAAGAGCCATTTTCTTGGTCAGAAGAGTGGCTTTATGAGTAAGTTATTATGTAGTGGCTGAACGATACCCATGAAACTTCTTTGATTTAAAGCTAATTTGATGTAGATAAAATAAATCACTGGGTAGCTAGTTTTACTGGCGTTTAAGCTTTTTTCCTAGTTTATTGGGCAACATTTTTAAAAGCCTTCAAGTTCTCTTGAAGCCTGGTATTCTTCCCATCAGCGTAAGCAGATGCGCATCTACGAAGAACACAACCCTATTACTTTGCTTATAATAACCAAATAGACCTTATGGAAACAGATTTCATCTCCTATGCACAGGAAAGTGTCAACAATGCCACCATGATTTATGGAGGCGATGAAAGATGGAGCAAAGTGTTTTGGAACAAGTTTCCACAGGAGCAGCCCAAGCAGATGCGTGGCTGCACCCAGCAGCATGAGAGGACAAAAGGCTTGTGCTGCAGCCAGCTTCTGGCTGGACACATCCAACAGCAAACCACTCATTGGAATACATCATTACCGCCTGATGGGCTTGATTCCTCAACAAGGTAATGCAAAAATAACATGGCTGCATCACAATGATACAGTAGGAAAATCATACACCTTGAATGTTTTGTCCTGTATTAACATAAAAGATTTTCCATTAGGCAAGGACAGACTTTCAGTAGCAGAGTAATATTTCAGGGGGGAAAAAAACCCACCAGCTTTTTAGTTTCTGAATAGGAAAAAAAAAAGGCATTTACAGATATCCTTTTGAAAAAGGACCACTGAGACCAATTCTGTTGTCTACTTCAGAGATCTTTAAAAGACATTTTGTAATTTCAAGCCAAAGCACATCACTCTGTCATGGGGAGGGAAGAGGAAAGAAAGGGGAAAACAATTTAATTTCCACTGCTCATCTGAACACGCATCAAGTGAGCCTTTCAACAACCTCATAAAAATGTGCAAGGCAGACAGAAAATAATTTGGGATGCATTTAGAATTTATTGACTTGGCCTGGTCATACGTTTGATAACATATCTCGCTGTTGGTATGGCAAATGGGGAAAATAAAATTAAAGCTGATCTGTGAAAGCTGGCAGGCTTAGCTTTAAATGGAGCTTCAAACCATACCAAACCAAAAAATACCTCATATCTCTCTCTGGAAAATACACTCAAATGTCTCCAAATTAGCCATATTTATTCCAAAATAACTTCTTGAAGAAGAAATGGGCTACAAAACCACTGGTGGTATGAGCGATTGAGCACTTCAAGACTGGTCATTGGCCCTTGTTTCTGCTGTTCCACACGGCCAGTGAAAGGTTCCTTTACAGGAGAAACTCTACTTCAGAACTACTACCTGAAAGAAGCCCAGTATTTTACATCCTTGCTGTATCAGTTTGACTCTGCCTTATTCAGCTCCTCCTGCCTGAACAAAGTCCGAGTATTTTGTCTGGGGGTGAGGGGGAGATATTAATTTACAGAGAGAGGTGAGGGTGGTTTAAGCCAAGAAGAGCCTGTCAAGCGTGGACATTATGATCTCTAGCTTTCTGTTATACAGTAATTCATCCTTTCCCCAATCCTTCCCCATCACACAGACAGGATGTTGCCAACTTTGTCAGTGTGACTTCTGCAATGATGGCTTTATGTGGCATGGGACCATGCCACCACCTGCCACTGAGAAGGTATCTGCACCTCTTAGGGAAGCTCAGTACTCGCTTGAATTATTTGTAACTCTGGTGGTTCTACAGAAGGCCTTCAAAAACAAAATCTTAAAAGAGCTCTCTCAGGGTTGAAGTGCAAAAATATATTAAGAGATGTGAGATGCCTCCCATTTCTTTGTGTTTTTTTAACTCTTCAAACTTAGGTCAACTTCTCTCCTGGACCTGGGGCATTTGCGAACCCCAGACTGTCGATAGCACACCAACCAAGGCACGCAGGCAGATCCCAGCTTGGACAGAAGACAGGAGTACAAGAAAATCCAGACACTATTCAGTCTCCCTAGCTTATGTCTGGAGTAAGTAATCTGAATTTGATTGTGTTTCAAGAGAAAATAACTAGAACACCCAGTGGGATTTTTTTAAATTTACTTTTGAATACACTTGTGAGAAGGGCCAGGGAAGAAGCCTCTTGTCGCAATGCCCTTCAGCTACAGAGAAAGCAATCCAACCCGTTACAAAATAAGAAACACAGCAGAAAACAGAAACAGCCACAAGCTTTTCAAAATGATCAAGCACAGCATTATCTTGCAATCTACCTCTTGATTAAGGAAGAGGTTTGGGATGCTTCAAAGGGTACAAAATTTCACTGAAAAAGCCACCACCTCAGCCCTGAGAAGAGAACAGCAAAGCCTGTCCGGGCTCAGTACCAACCTCAATGGCCTCTCCCCAGGATTATCTCTGTAGCCTCCCATTCAGTGCTGTTTAACACACCACAGCACACGTTTTAGCTGCTAATTCAGCTCTCCAGTCAAAACAGGCAACAGAAGCAAACAGATCATTTCTCCCCAGACCCTGACTTCAAACCAACGATCATTTATTTATGCACAGCAGTGTTCACAAATTCATCCCCAGCAGCCCCTGGAACACAAGGCTCAGTAACCTGATATTGTTTCCATGAGCCCAGATACAAAGATTGAAGGAAGGACCACTAGAACAAAACAAAAAAGGCAATAAACTACAAGGGAGTCGATGATGTTTCAAGGCATGTAGCAAGTCTCTCCTAACCGATCACTCTGCCAGTTCTTCAACTGAACCACAAGTGAAAAGCCAATTTAATAAACATCCCTCATTTCAACAGGCAGGACACCACCCAGCACCAAGAAATGTTGCAGCTCAGCAAAAAGATAATGCAGTGATCATTGGGTGGGTATAATAGAGGGATTATTTTACAATTACAGCAACAATGAAAAAGCAATTTATACAGTAACACGCTGATGTACTGGCAAGCGCCTGTCCAAAGGGATTAAATGAAAGTCTGACACAGACTATAGACAGAAGAATGTCTTTAGCAAAAGGTTTATGAACTTCCCTAGACAGCTGTTATTTCTAAGCAACGTCCCTTAAAGACGGCATCTTGCATTTAGATCCGTTTTAGGTAACAGAGGCACAATGCACAAATAAGAAATAAAGATCACTTTGAGAATTCTTATTTATGTAAAGAAAAAAGTGTATACAAAAAGGCTAGGTCACTTTTCATTGCTTCAGAAAGCATACTTCAGTGGCCCCCAAAATACCTTATTTCTTGGGTTAAAAATGGTCAAGGAACCCCAGAGGTGACACAGGTAGTTCTCGGGGAGCTCCTGCTGCAGCAGTGACTTCGATAGAATATTGCAGAAGCCCTCAGCAGGAATCTAAGGGAAGCAACCATGAGAGAGGAAGCTATCCAGGAACACCTGGATGGACAGAATGGTTCAGAGTGTCTCTTGCTGCCGAAGCAACACCCCCAGTACTCTCTGAAAAAGAGCTGCTTAACAGAAACAACTTGGAAGGATAACCTGCAGGTAGATCAGGCTCCCTTCCAGAGCAGGGAACATCCAACTGAGTGAAAAAAAAAAAAACAACCAAAACATGCTTCAGAAGAGAAATTCGGGTAGTTCAAAGGGAGGGCAGATGAACATTTTTACAAACCACAGAGCTTTTAGCTCTGGTTGATTTATTAAATGGGTCGTCCTCTTTTTCCTATCACTTCAGGCAGCAGTTGAATTATTCAATGAGCTCCAGTTGACTATGTTGTTTCTAAAACACTTGGGCTACCTCTGGGGAAGGAAGACAAGAGGCAAGGGGGAATAAAAACATGTTTAAAAGTTAAAGAATTTAACAGAAGTGGGTCCTATTCATTTACGAGAAGTCTCAGAAGCAGAGAGGAAGTAAAGCATTTCTGCAAGTCTCCTGGCTAAGGAAACTCATCCCACATGGAGAAGTGCAGATGTGCAGCTCAGCTGCAAAGCTCACAGCACGGGGACAGCCTTGCTGCTCCCATACCAGGCCGAGGGTGATGCCCCTTCTGCTCCCCCAAACAGGATTCACGGCTCCAGCCTCAGGGATACCCGCCATGTGTTTGGAAATAAACACATGCTTTACCCTCTCAACTTTCCCATCCCTAACAGAACCGTCAGAAGAATTCTCCTGCAGCCCAGTTGAGAGAAAAGCAGTTTTCAGGCAATCCTTCAGAGGTTATTAATGGCAGTACTTTTTTTTGCCGGCCCAAAGCAGAGTGACTCGAACTGGACAGGGAGAAAAGGAATGAAGCCAGCCGCTAAGTGAGGCAAATACCAAACCATCAGGCTAACAAAATAACATTCCTCTGAACACACCATTTCTCACGGATCACCAGTTCCAGGACTTAGCTTCATAGTGGCATTTAATTAATGAAAACACTGGGTGATAGTCATGTGAACAGAGGTTAGTTTTCAGATGTTTTCCAGATTTCAGCAGTAGCAGAAGGGGTTGGTCATGAAGCAGCAGATGAGCTCTTGCAAAACCATTTCCCATCCAGCAAGAAGAGAGATTTGCTCCAGAGGTCAGCTTGATAGAAGAAAGCCTGTTGACAGCAGGGAATCCTGCTATCATTTGTGCTTGCTCAGTAATCGGAGCTGGATGCAGGAAAACACAAGGATCCATCAGCATCAGCCAAGACAAAATCAAATCAGGAAATACATAAAAAAATTAATATAATCAAAAAAGAGCAAAGGACCTGACAGCAAATCACTGAAGCCAAAACCACACAGCTCTTCACTACACTAAAAAAAATTTTAAAAACCCAAAACCTGTAGATAATTTAGTCACGTATGACATATTTTACTACTGCTCCCAAACACGTGCAAATCAGATATGTGTATTTTAAAATAAAATGAGTTATTTATAACTTCTTTAAAGATTACAAGAAATTTAGAGTCTCATAATCTATAAAGACACAACCAGAGCATTCTGACCTGAGTAAATCAGAGCATTCCACATGCCAACTGATGCTCAAATATAAAGATTAAAACCAGAATGCAGCATCAACAGCTAATAAGAACTTCGAAAATGTAAAAATGGTAAAAGTCAGCAAAACAAGAGTCAGAGCAAATTATCACGGGCCCAGACGTGAGCCGTGTAAATCTGCCAATCCTAACAAATTTCATGGGCCAAGTACCAGTACTGGATATTGAATTCTCTCTTTTCACCCTCAGGTGAGTAGGAGAAATAACAGTATATACTCACTGGATTTATCTTCCCTGAAGAATTCCCATTTCTTTCAAATTTTGTCTTGAGCCAAAACACTCCATCCCCACTGCTGCACTGTCCTAGGAACCTGATTTGTTTTTCCCTACTAACTCCTACATGGCTTTAATTACAAAACAGGCAAGATCATTTTCCAGTGATCTCCTAATATTTCCTCCTGTGTCTTACTAAAACTTCTTCCCAGCTTCTTCTTTGGTTGCCGTTTATCTTTTGTACAAATGAAATCTGTCCAATCCAGGAAGTCCAGGTTTCATTACTGCAGAAATAGCACTGATGCAGGAATTTTAAATATGTGGGTTTAGTTGGTGCGTGCTCACTGGGATAACTGTGAATGCAGTGTAAGAATTACTCATTGCAGTGATTTCAAAGGGATACTTTAATAGCTTTTTGTAAAAAAGGAAGTTTGAGCTTCTGAATCACCTATGTAAAACAATCAAATCTGCCTGGTTTTTTTCTGAACTAAGAACATAGTCTTTTTGTTGTATTCCAGTAAAGCTGCTTCATTGTAACTGGGCTTATTGCACAATGCCAATTTTCAGCCTCTAGTGTCATTGGGAAATTCTCACTCGAGTAACTTCCATTCAGTCCTAGCCAAGAGCATTAGAATTTGTATAAAGCTGACGTGCTTTACCCAGAGAACAGCACCCAACCAATCCATTTCAAACAATCAATAAGGTTTACTATACAGACCCAAAATTCAATATTGAGGACACATCTTTGAAGTAATCTAGAATATCATCCCTGGGAGAAAACTACTCACTGAAGCCACCTCATTTTAATGTTAATTTTGCAGGGGGTTTTTTGTTTGTTTTTTTTAAATAAGCAAACAAGATTATGACAGAAATTATGCAATAGACAGAAAAGGGGCTTATCTAAAGTAAATAAAGCCTCCTGTTTGCAACCAGCTGACAGCATTTGGTATTTCTCTCTCCTTCCCTCCTCCTCTTTAAAAGCAACTTTTCCAGTTACAAATCAACTTTTAGAAGAGCTTTTCAGGTGAGTAATGACTCCCTTCTTGGTGTGGCCATTCTCAGGGCATCACTGAGCAGGAAAATTGATAGGATGTGGTGCAAATTTGACAGTGAGCAGCTCAGACACCGAAAGCTGCTTAAACTTGCACAGATTTTTTTTATCTTCACTTTTTGGAACATTAGGTACATTATGAAAAGCAATGCAAGCTTGAGATGCACCAATCAGTAAGTTCAATGCAACTCAGGAAGATTTATAGAGTTTCTGCTCAAGTAACTCCACCTTCCTCAGACTTTCAGAAACATCATTTCATCACACAACCTTGAGACAGCCCCCTTGAAGATGCCTTGCATTAATCAAATGATGCAGCACCAGCAGATAAGGGGCTGCCAGTGGGTTTTTAGTGACAAAGAGCATAGGCGCAAGATGTTCAGGATGAGTAACCTCTCGTCCAAACCTTCTCTACAGACCAATCCTCTCAGTAAGTTACAGGTGGTCACATTTTCTGACAGCCATCAGAAGAGGAGCACTGAGGGCAATACTCCAGGGAGAAGGTGCCTCACATCAGCCTGGGAACAGAGGAAGTTGCCTGCAAGAGCTCCCCAACACCCAAAGCAGAACCGTCAGGGTGTGCTGGCAGGGTGAGCCTGTGCACCTGCAGTTTCTACAGCATTCACAGTTCTGCCTGCTCAACCTCTCAGGTAACCAAGGACTCCAGGCTACACCTGACAGCACAACAGCCATATCCACAGACACTCTGACATACACATACCAAATAAACTAGAAAAACGGAGAGGACAGAAGTACCACGGTATTCAAACGAGAGCTTTCAAACTGGAAGCGTAACCAGAAGTAGTCAGGACAGCAACCCAACATTGTCTCCAACAAGCTTTAAACAGAACATCACAGCTTTATCTACAAATTCCTCCCATTTATTTTTTTTATTATCCAGCAGAAACGGGTCAGATGTCCCATGTACGTGCAAAAACTCCTACTGGCTGTACTTTGTGGGCAGCGTTGACTACATATGTTTCACTTGCCATGTCTCTTACCGCCTACTGAATACACAGGGAGCAGCATCTGGACTCCTCACTGTTGCTGGCAACACAGCCACAGCAAAAGGTCCAATCCTCAGCCCTGGAGCCACAAGTGCTTCTGGCACGGTGCCTGCTCTCAGCCCACATAGGGCATGTATTATTTACTTTGTCAAAATTTTCAGAGACATTTAACCCACCCAAGGACTGTCCACTTGTCTGCCCACAGGGGAGAGGAATGAAATTAGTCATTATAAAGAAAGAAAAAATGCTTCCTACAGCTCTGCTCTGTGAGCAACATGCCCAGCTGAAGTGATTCCAGCAGAGGCAAATACCCTGAGCCTTTAGCAATTACACGAAGTGGAGTGAACAGGGGGCAACTCTCCAGGATCTAGATCCCTGAATGGGACAAGACATTACAGGGTGTCCCAATATGCTTTTTCTCCCTACGTTGTTATCCAAGAATCTAGATTCAAACCATCAGACGTAGTACTTTTATCATTTCAGATTTTGCACAGAGAAGTCTTGAAAATCACATCACCGACTGGAAAGAGCAATTTTTGGGTGACTCATCCCAAACTTCAGAGCTTAACTGTTTCCTGATACTCTCAGAGAGGTAGTCAACACCACACAGAATGCCACATTAGCTCCCCCCTCAGCTAGCTAACAGACTTTTCTGTGAAAACCACACTGGAGTAGGGTTCCCCAGAACAAAAGCCACTATGGAACCCTTCTTCGGCCTGATGATAGGCCCCCCCAAGCTTGTCCTGACTCTTGGCAGCAAAACGAGCTTTACTTTTAAGAATGTGTGGACTTTTTGACTAATGTTTTCTATTTAATAAAAACAAGGCATACAAGATGGAAGGTGGAGAGAGGGAGGACAAAGCAAACAGTCTAAGATCCTTTCTTAGAGGTTTTTTTCTGTAGAAAAATAAACAAACCCAGGGAGCCTTGTGGCATAGGAGGTTCTAACTGTTCTCTGTAGACCTTCCAAGCACAAGAAAGAAAAACAAAGACGTTAATCCGGGCAGTAACAATGCCAATAACCACATTCCAAAAGCCATGGTGCAGTTAAGGTGCTTCACTGCTGCATCAACACCACAATACATCATGGCAGATAAGAAATGTGGAATTGGCATTCCCCAAACCTACGGGAATGCAAATCTCTCATCAACTCCAGGAAATATGAGGGAAAAGAAAGGTTAAGACTTTCTCCACTTGATTAGCACCTGTCACACTTAAAGGATGACAAAAATACTCTTGGTTCCCTTAAAATCTGGGAATTTCACAGGAAGTATTTCCCCAGCAATGATCCTCCTGCGCTTGGCTCACTAGTCTGCTGTCATTCCAAATGCCTCTGGAAACATCAGCAGGATCCAGATACCCCAATTAAAAGCTGGCATGTACTCAACTGCACTGCTGAACAACCAAATGTTTGTCCTCCAATTACTGTCCAACAACTCCCTCTGCAAAACTGCCCCTCCAGCACTGTGTTCTGCAGCTGGCAATCATCGATTTGGGAAGTTTGCAATAGTTTTAAGTAAGTGTATCACTTTCCTAACAAAAACAGTGAAGTTTTTCTAGGCATAGGTACAATCAATTTAGTTCTGTTACTCATAAAAGCTTTTAAAACCTGTCTCCAATGCTCTGCTAGCACTCCAACTATCTTTTATTAGATAAAAGTAGATCCTAGGAGCTTAACTGCTGTCCTGGTGATACAACTGTTCCTGTCTTCAACCCCCACAGTCAGAGCTACTGAAGGAGATACTGCCATTAACTGAGGCCTCTTCTTCAATACAATCCACAGCATGAAAAATGCAGAAATAGGTCACAACCACACAGAACTTGCAACGAACACGCAGACCACGTATGACAAAATAATGGTACACAAAGATGCTCAGCCTTTTCTACAGAGCTCTGCACATCATTGCTCTGACTCACAATTCATGAGGCTCACACAAAGTGTCTGTTTAGGAAAGAACACTGAGTTGAACTTTGGAAGAGACAGGCAAAAGAAGAAAGTCAACTCCTTCTACATATTAAGCAATGGAGCTAGCAGAGGCTGTGCACCCACTACAGCAGAAAAGGCCTATTCCATTTACCTGCTATTACTTAATTCATAACCAATTTATTTACATAAGATTTCCCTTAGGAAACAGCATTCAAGTGGAATGTCATAAGTAGTTTACTTGAAAAGACAACAAGCAGCATTGAACTACAACACCTCCTAGAAGCTAAAGTGGATATCCTTTACAACCTTTCTTTTTTGAGCTGGTCATTTGAACAGAGGAGTTCTGGAAACAAACAAAATACCATCAAAATCAGTATTCTGGCTCCTCTTTGCTGGGTGAAATAAACTTCCACCCTTCTAAACCAGCTGACTGGTTTTACCAGCATCATCTGAGCTTAGCACCTTATGATGTTTTAATTTATTTATTTTTCAGTGGGACATCCCTTGAATTTTTCAGCATCTTGGCACGCTCAGTGATTGTTAAAAATACTTATCAGAAGATATGCCAGCCTGGAAAGAGAAAAATGGTGTGGGATCTTATCAGTGACCTCAAGGGATGGCGCAGGGAGGATGGAGCCAGTGGTGCCCAGGGTAAGGACAAAAGGCTTTGGGCACTAACTCAGCCATAGAAGGTTCTGTCTCAACACCAGCAAAGACTTTTTCACTGTGAGGTTGACTGAGCACTGGCAGAAATTGCCCTGGGAGGCTGTAGAATATCCACCCTTGGAGACATCCAAAAGCCAGCTCCAAGTGGCCTTTCCGGAGTAGGGGGTTGGACCAGATGGCCTCCAGAGGTCCCTTTCAACCTCAGCCACTTGGTGATTCTCTTGCTCCATTTTAGCCATCAAAATATATCCTACTGTTTTTGAAATTATAAATCTGCATTCCAGTTCCTCTCCAGACACTTCCCACCTAAAGCAAGCCAACAGGGAAAAACAAACCTCAAAGCCTTTCTGAATTGCCTCCCCCACATTCAAATCTGCAGTGGCCATAAACTCATGCATAGTAATGATCAGCTTTACTTGGGGCTAAATAAACAGACTTCACTCAGCACTGCTTTCTTACTGTGGCACAGAAGACCATGAGTTTCCTTTTGCTCATCAGACAGGCAAATAGATATAAAAATGAGTCTGGAACTTCAGAAGAGTTTGTCTTCCAGATATGTACCCCATCCACAACACGTCTGTCCAAACAATATGTCATAATTTTAAGTGATACAAATTAAAATAAGAAGTATCTGTTCCACACAGTTTAAAGCATCTCACTGTATTTTCAGGCATGGTCTGAAAGCTACTCCTCAAAACGCCAGAAGCACTGATGTTCTCCCTCAGATGACCCCAAGTTACATCCCCTGGCTTCCTCATCGCAGAGCACAGTACCCAGGAACTGTGACCTGCATACCTTTATCTCAGCAACGAAGTGCTGACCATCCCTCCAGAATTCATTCCTTTAAGGGAAGGAGCAAAAGTTCAAAGTTATCTCTAGGAGATGTGCTAGATAAAGCCTCCCCACTCTGTCTCATCTCCCCACTCCCCAGCTGTATCAGATGGCCTGGCAATGCTATCTCTGCTTACCTTCAGCCTTCTGTGATCCAGCCAAAGAGACTGTTTCAAGAAGTCAAAGCACGCAAACACATCCTTCAAAATCTCCCTTTTAAAAAGCTCCTTAAAATCTGCCTCTTCATCAGTCATCATTGTAAAAACCTCTCCACTCTCTGCCTATGTGACCTAACTTATTTAAAGAACAGGTGTCTGAGGTTCCTGTCTGGCAAATCAACCCCCTTAAATCAGGCACCTTTAATCACATGGTCCCCGCTAGGGGCAAGAGGCATGTTCTCATGTATGTTCTTTATACCTGCAATATATTCCTAATACTCTAACAGATATCTGCTCTCTGTCATATTCTGTGCTTGTTTAATCTTTCCATCATTGTTGTCTAGAATTAATTCTATGTAATCTCTGACAGACTGTCTCCATGGTACTGACACATTGCCCCACATCATTATATGCTGACATTCCCAGCCACTTCATGAGAAAAACGGTCCTCACTTCGATGCTAAATCAGCGGCCATAGTACGCGCTAATGTGCTTCTCACTAAATTGATCTTTGCTATTGTCAGCCACAAAAATGCAACTGATACATTGCACACAATCTTCATTCATCACATTTCAGTTAAACTTCAGTAAGACTGACTTCAAGAGCGCCACCATCATCACCACATGGCTGAAAGTTCAACTCAGCACCGGCAAACGTAACTTGCTGTGCTATCGACACTCTCCATTTAAGAGCTTCCTGCTCCTGTTTGGTAGCAATTCACTGGCCCCTAAAGCAAGAAGCCTCAAAGATAACCCAGAGCTTGGATCTAGTCTGACAGTTTGCAGCATTTAAGCCACCTACAGGGCCTTGTGGAGTGTAAAGATATCATCGAGGAATGTCAAGAACAGCAGAGCCTCCCATCTCCCTGCTATGAAGTGTTCACATACTCACGTGGATGCTTTTTAGTTCTGGAAAACTTTTAAGGAAGCTGAAATTTCCAAAAGTATATTACAAGTGAGGCATTGAGTAGTTCCCAAACCTTCTTGATAGCCAACAGCTTTCTGCACTTAGAAAATTCAGTGAGCTAAAAGGAAGAAATATTTAGCTATTTGAATTAGTGTATTGTCCCTCCAAAATAAGGAGTACTGGGCTATAGAGATTTAGCTTCCTTACATCTTATATTACTTCAATAGTCAGCTAAATATAGAAAAATGGTAATTATTTAGCACATCTTTAAAGCAACAATTTCCCTCCCAATTAATTTCCAGTTCCTCAGATTAATTATCTACTCAAATTTTCTTGACGCACACACTGTAAGAAGCTGAATGAGTTTCCTGTAAATTAAATCACCTTCAGAGATAATGATGATCCTAAAAGGACTTTCTAAGCAAAGAATCCCAAGTCCATTCCACTAAATCTGCCTGGATGGGAAGAAGGCAGAAGCTGATGTCACCAGATAGTAACCTCTGGAGCTTGAACCCAAGAAACCAGCTGCTTTCATTTGTCCCCAGGGTAAATGACCCCAATATAATAACAAGTAGTTCCGGCCCAAGTAAGAATGAAACTCATCCCTCCCCACAAAAAACAGGGATCATCATTATTACTTACAACATCAGCCACTGTGGAGCCCTACTCAGGAGTCTTAATGTCTACCAACCCTGCAGATAGTCCAGACCTATTTCTGTCAAGTTTAGTGACAAAGCTCCTGTAAATTTCTCTAATATGTGATTGGAAACTTGGGGAGAGAAGTGGAAAGCAGAGAGATCAAGCACTGCCTTCCTGACGCCAGACCAGAAGCAGCGCTAGGGCAGTGCAACGCATGCTGCTGCACTCGGGATCAGGCAGAACCCATGCAGACCTTTCTCCACCCAGAGCCAAGAGAAGATTAGTTCCAACAGCTCCTATTCTTTTCTTTTCAGCATTTCTCTGTTCTCCTACCCCATGGCCCTATCCTAGAAAGCGCAGTGTTCCAAAAGCCAAGGAACAAAGCAAGAGAAGCACTTCACCTCTGAGGGGACAGAGCTCCCCTGCACCGCAGAGCCCCTGCCTTGCCGGGGGGTACAGAGGTGTGTGTGCAGAGACTCTCTTGTCACAGGACACATTCCTCACCCAGCTGTGACAGAACTCGCCCTGAACCTGCACCTGAAACCTGCCTTCATATTTAATCCAATCCTCTGGCGTGCACCTGGCATGGCTTTTGTCTCATGTTGGAGGCATGAGGGGGCAGGAGATTCTTTGCAGTTAAGAGATAACTTCAGCACTCTACAATCAAAAGACAAGAAAAAAAACCACCTTAACTGCTCAAAGCTCTGCCATTTGAGCACAACAAAGGGGAACTTTTAGAACAAAGCATGTCTGAAATCAAATATCTGCTAAAAGCTTACACATTTCAAGCCTGTCTAGATTACTAACTAGGTCTAAGTGGAAATGCACAATCCAACAACAGAAAGAAGGCAGGGTTAGCATTTAGTGCAAGGATCTTATAAAATATTTAAGCAAAGCATGTGACCATTGATAATATGCACTTTGATTGAACAATAGGCTGTGTACATAAACACCGTGGGGCTTTGGATTTTTTCCTCCAGACCTCTAGCATAAGGGTATCTGTGACACAGGGAAGGACGAAAGTTTAAGAAAGAAAAACCAAGCAATATGCACAGGGACACATTCCAAATTTGCATGGTACAGTCCCCGTAAAGTATATTTGTAATATTATGCACATTCTAGTTTACGAACAGACACGTGTACACACCAAGAGGTTCTGGAACCTTTAGGTTTTTGAGGCAACAACATAAGAAGAAGGCTTCAGCTGAGAACAAAGCTCTCATATTTACCTCCAGTCAGCAACTTCAGCAAGCTGTTTCTGTGCTGAGGCTGGACAAACCCAAACAAATTCACGGTTTAATTATTAATAAAGTCCCAACCCCAGCTAAGGTAGGCAGGCAGGCAGCTGTACAAGAGGATAAACACGTTATATTACAGTATTTTTAATTCACCTGCTTAAAAATAAAAGATATTTTTCAAAAATTAGAATACCAGAAAGAGACCAGGTAACAGGACTAAACTTCATTCTCTTCTGAATCACACACTTGATCTGATCACAGCACCTACTCACAAAACCACCCATGGACAAAGCCTGAGTACTCCCCCTTCCTGTTCCAAAGCCCACACCAGAAAAACTCCAGGAAAATTAAGCCAGCAGTGATAATTTCTCCTAAGAACCACCCAATCAGAGATTATAATTATTTGCATGCCTTGCTTTACCCTAAACAGGCTGACATCAGGCAAAACAAGTTCTACAGGACCTCATACAGCACACCAGCAGTAAAATTCACTTGCTTACCAACCAGAGAGCAGGGGAAGGTTTGCATCCAGGGTATATTCCAGATACAGTGTGTGACAGATGAAGATTTGGGGGAAAAGTGTGATAGAGGTTATAAGCTCTAGCTTGTGAGTTTATGAAATTCATGTCAGCCTAGGGACAGGCTGAAGCAGGAAAAGTGGCCATGAACTGCACGCTCAGTTCCAGCCATCACTTGAAGCACTGCATGGAACTGTATTCTCTGGACACCACAGCCGACCCATCCCTCAATTCAGGAAGCTCTATCTCCTTTTATCTAGGGGCATTCAAATCCTACCAGAAAACAGCTAGACAATTGGCTGCTGTTATTTTGTGTTAAGTGAAGAACTCTACACACGGAGCAACGCTCAGGCTTTCTAGGAAGGTAACTCACAATAGCTTACTTTAGCCTTGGTAAGCAGTAAAAATACAAAACCATTTCCTATGTTAAAACACAGCAGATCCTATTTATGCTCAGAGGAGAAATAGAAACAATCAAGAATGCATCATATCATGCTCTTTGTCCTCCTCAGTCTACCTTCATTACCACTCCAAACCCCTGAGAAGCCTTTAATTAATGTCTTTAAGGCTGAGAGTGACCCTTCGTAAACAAACATTCTTGTACAGATGCAGTAAGTTTGACCATCACCATGACCACCATCAAACACTACATGGTTTCCATGAAGGAGCTGATGTTACACAAAAACCCAAAAGATAATGAAGACTCTCTTCTCACAGCTACTACACCTTGTATGCCAGCAAAACACTGGACCAGCTTACACAGCTGAGAAAATGAAGAGTATGAATAACAGAAAACATAAAAATGTAACTAGAAACAAATTCTACTCTGGAAATTTATATTTTTAAGGTATTTAGACCTGTAACACTAACATTTATCCATAAGCTGGAGTGGGAGTCAAGTCTACATCCCAATGAAACCTTCAATGTTCCAGATACACCTGCAGTTGTCCTCATCTGCACATCTACAGGTTAAAAACAAATTAAATCACAAGTTGATATTCTGAAGCACAAGTTTTCCACTGCATTTGTGGCTACTGTGTGCATTTAAGCTCTTCGCAAAACATTTCTTTAAACTGCTACCTATTAGACACAAAGCAGAGACAAAAACTCTAGAAGTTCTGTAAATTCTGGGATAATCCCAATACTGGTCAGTGCATGCCTTACTTGAAAAATGCAATCAATACTGGAGATATAAAATATTAAAGAAATACTTAAGGCAGATATCTCTACCCCTCACAACTACTCCAGGATGGAGCTGCATGGTTCTGCCACTCTTGCTGGATTTGTAACTAACTGCATCTGAATTAAACCCAGGAGACTTATGAAAAATTGATGTTATACCAGGAC
Organism: Dryoscopus gambensis; assembly: GCA_013389985.1. NCBI lineage: Eukaryota > Metazoa > Chordata > Aves > Passeriformes > Malaconotidae > Dryoscopus > Dryoscopus gambensis. The sequence continues at coordinate 1,518,553 of WEIT01031474.1, read as the reverse complement.
AACTTTTTGCTTGAAGTTTCCCCTCAATAAAGTTGAAACACCTATGCTATTTTTACAACAATAAAATAATTACTTTTCTGTGACTGAAGTTGCAAAGGACGCCCTTGTCAACAAGGCAAGGGGCTAAAACTGTCATAAAAGATAAAAAGAGCACAGCAAGATTATTATGCTGAAATCCCAGGAGGGGACCAACATCTTACTTAGGGGAAGATTCATTCAAATTTCATCAACCTATTAAGTGAATAAGGTAGGCAGAAAGGATGCTGGTATCAAAGGCAAATTAATGATGACCTGAATTTGAAACACAGCAATCGCCCACACAGAGACTGAGACTCACAACGCCTCTGTGCTGCCCGGATTCGTCAGAGAAGGCTGCATTCTGGGACATGTCAATTAAAATTAAGAATGAAATAACTCTGTGCAACGGTGCTGAATGGCATTTTCTCTCAAGAGCCCACAAGTTCCTACTGAGATTTCAGCTATGCAATCAGATTTCCATTCTTAACTCTTTCATTTCCAATGCAATTCATCTGCTCATACACTCTTCCCTTCCCTTCCATTCTCAGATAAATCCAAAGACATAATTTTAAAAAGTCCTGGACCTACCTGTAGCCAAAATCTGGACTGTACTTCTCCAGAATTAATGAGACATGAGTTCTGAAGAACATCAGCTCTAAATGGCTGTGGGCACTATCAGAACTGAGTCTAGAAATTCAGGAACAAGATAAAAAACTGAGAAGTGGCACTGTAACCCCAGGCTGAAGTGCACGGCTCAACCAGGCAAACCAGGCAACAATTCTGAGAAACCAGACTTCAAGAGCTGCGAGAGCCAATATTTGAGTTTCTTTTGTCCAACGGCGAAGTCAGCCTTCATCACCTCCCATGACATCCCCCACACACCGCGCGTCCCAAAGCTGCTTCCCAGCCACGTGAACAGCCCGTGGTCAGGCTGGACAGGACCAGGAGCCCACACAACCCTCTGGGCACTTAGGGCTGCATTGCCACCACCAGTACAGGAGACATGACAGAGCAGAACCCCAAAACAGAAAGTACCTATTTGGGGTATATTGGGAAGTGCTCAACAAAGCCTTCTTGACATTTTACCTCAGGAGAAGATGGGAGTTGTATCTTAAAAGGGAAGAAAAGGACCTTTTCCCAAATTTTTGCCATTCAAAAATCCACAGGAAATATTAGGAAAAAAATATAGTTTAAGTGTTGTGTTTCAATCATTAACTTAAATTTAAAAGGCATTTTTCAAAAACATTTATCTGCAATTTGCAACCAGGAGGAAACTAATTCTCCTTGTCCCTTTAAACTATGAATTTTTAGAAGAATAAAACAAAACATTTAAGGGAATTTTAAATACAGGAAGGAGGGATAAGAGCATGGGGGAAGAACCCAACAGACTTCATAAATATTTGTGTGATTCCAGTTGCCAAAACAGTATCCACATAACGTACCTCAGCCAAGTTTCTCTGAACAAGAAAATTCAAAGAGCAACAATTCATGAAATACACCCACACATTTGCAGCGTATCTATGCAAGCATACACAGCACTTTAGCTGCTGTGGACATGACTCTTCCTTTACTATCCTGATTTACATGGCAGATGCTGATTTTACCAGTGTCTCTTTCTTGAAGGGCTCTGGAATTCAGCCAAGCTAGGCATGGGTGTTACACATTATCTGCTGTGCCTCTTGGTCAAAACAGCAAAGGAAGAAAATTACGTTTTATTTGAGCACTGTAAAGTTTGCGCTGGCACTGTTAAGCTGAAATTTTGAAGTGTCAGCTTTGTGGGAAAAAGAAAAATAAAATTGATCCCATGTAAATGAAACAAAGATGATTTTGACTGGTGTCTCAAAAACCAAGAAGCAGAGAAACTTACTGGATTAACAGTGTGTCATGCTAGATTTAGAGAAACTGCAGGCAGATGCTTCAGTTCCTATTTACACATCAAAACCAGCAGTCAGGTTTTCCAAATTATTCAGCAGATCGACACAGCACTTTTTAATTGATCTCTAATCACATCTGCAGCTGGCGCATACCAGCCGAAAGGTCTGAAAGTCTGACCCTCAGTCCTGGTTACCCATACAGCAGCAGTTTTCTCTTTGAAGATTTGGCACTTGAAGACATGGTAGGGAAAAATAAATTTTTCAATCTAACATATTAAGAAGAGTCACAACTTTTTCAGCAATGAACTGAACAGTGTTCTCCCTCACATTCTGCTTTTTCATACAGCTGATGGAAGATACTGATTTGTGTATGCTAAAATATAAAAGCTGGAACTGTAAATACGAAGGTCCATCACCAGTACATAAAAAATGTATCTCAGCTTCTTTGCACTCCTTGCAGTGAGAGAAGGGTGCAGTGTCACCTTCTGTTTGCTTCATATTTCCTGAACATTATCCAAGTAAGTCGTCTTTGCCATCTCCTACATCTAAAATGACTGATAGCTGCTGGTTTTGATGTAATTACAAATGGCTTTTCCCTCCAGAAACAACCTGCTCAAATGACTATTGTACCTTAGAAGCAAACTATTACCCTCAAAAACTGCCAACGGTGTGCACTAATACGTAGCCCTGGTATTAATGTGCCACTAACCGGTGTCATGGCTGTCACTGACGGATGAAAAGCTGAATAGGAAAGAGGAAAGAAATGGCATGTGATAAGATTGCATCATAAAATACAAGATAAATGTGTCACCATGACCAAGATGCATTCTAACCTCAGGTAATAAAACAACATGTCTTGGTCAAAAGAATTACCCAGATGAGATGAAATTGCTAAGGACAAATGTGAAATGTTCCTCGTCTAGCCCACATTTACTCATATTTACATATGCTAATTTGGGGAATAAATTTTTTAAAACTCTTCTAAACATACTATAGTCAGAAATACAGACCACTTCTGTTGGTCAAATGAAGAATAAAGAACTTGAAAGTATAATAAGCTCATTAAAACGCATGGGTGAAAAAAGAAATATTACTGAAAAACAGAGACAGGAGCTGCAGCATCAGGTTCTGACACTGTTAGTGCTGGGACACAATCATCCCGCAGAAGTGAATTAACACCATAACCAGCACACTTCAGAAGGTTGCCAGATATTTAATAAAGATCTACTGCCTTACGTGGCAGTGCTAGAAGGTGAGGGTAGGCTTTCTGCACCACCAATTCATTGAAATTTCATCCAGAAAACAGTGCGGTTAACTTCACCCAACCACGAGCAGTAGGAGGCGCCCCTGCCACTGTCCCAGCACCCTGCCTCCCTTCCTGGGGAGGAAAGCAGAACTTTGTTTCCTTCCCAATTGCAAACCAGCCGGTGGGTTCATCTGTAACAGCATATAAAGGACGCAAAGCATTTCTGAAGCTCCAATCATAGCACTGAGGGCTTCGAGGCACATGTAAACACCTTGAATTCCTAAGTTTCCATGACTTCAGAATGGCCATTCTGCATGCCCCAGTAAGGCAAGAAGGTCACACCAGGAAGCTGCCTGGAAGTGAATGATGTCCACGGGAGAACATCAGTGTGACCCGATGCAGAACCAGAGAAGCTGCTCAACATAATTTATGGCAATATAAGAGGCAATAGTGCCATAAAAGAACTTCCAGATACCATCTCAATATGAAGAATTAGTTTGGTTTATCAGTGATTAACAGGGATTCAGGAAGGTGCTGATGGAGAAATCTGGCCACCCACATAATCTGCTCTGTAAATAAGTAATTTTGTCCATTCAAAACAATTTGTTTTACATTACTGCAACGCAGTACTGTGTGAAGCCCCATATGTAGTCTTACATACCCTTTTCTTTATCAATCCTTTCTCCAGAGCTACTTGGAATTAACATTCTTTCAAAGGCCTGTATTAAACTCCTTAAACAAGTAACTTTATCTTACTCAAATTTGGAGCTCTCATCTCTGCATAACTCTGGTACAGACACTGGTTTGTGTCTTTGTTAAAGCATCACACACCCAACCAGCCAAGGCCCACTCACTGCTGTGCCCAGGAGCCAAAGGGGACTTTATGCCCTTAACAGCGAATTCACCTGAGAACCATATCAAGAGAGGGATGCAAATATCTTCAGATGCAAAACTTACTGAAACAATTTTCAAAAGTTTACAATTCAAACAGAAGAAAAATCCTGGTCACACATAGGACCTGTTTGTATCTCAGGGCTCTACCATCCATAAACAAATTGCGCTGCATCTCTTTCATCAGCTCCTTAATCAACTACAAGCTTGTACTTTGAAAGGACTTCTGAACATTCTGGATGATCCTTCTGATCAATCTTATACTACACACATCCAGAGTAATGCTACTTAAATTAAATCACCTTCTCATCTCCTCCACATATGTATTTTTATACTCTGACACACACATATATATATATAAACACACACAAAAATACAGTCTCTATAGTATAAAAATAAGCCCTCACTCTGGTTTCATTACAGACTTTCAGTAACATTTCTTTGAACACTACAATAGTCTTGCTGAGAAAGTTTTACTGAAAATAAAAGTTCAGAGCTGTGCCAAGTGATTTAGCTTGCAGAGGCAGAAAATCCAAAGCTCAAAAATTCTCCCAGTTTACTTAAAACACTCTATTTTTCCAATACTGAGGAGCTGCAATGCTAAGGATAGATGTGTGGGATTAGACAAAAGTGAAAAGTCAGGCCTTTCAATCTCCTGCTGTAAGCAGGTGTGGGCCTGACTCATCAAAGAGGCAGAGAACACCACTGAAAGTTACGAATTTTCACAGGGAGCACTGAGTTCATGGAGTTTCCACCTCTTAATACAACAGAAAGGATTCTGCCCACCCATCTGTAGATACAAAAGATTATGCTGCCCTGAAAAAGCAAGTGTTACTCATCTGGCTTCTCCCAGGTATAGTCACAGTTGCTCATTCTTAGGTATAAAGGCAAATTAAGAAAAGGTCCCAAAGCCTGGCTGCAACTTAATGAGAGACAGAAGATACAAAGGACACTGTGAAATTTGAAACTATCAATATTCAAGTTTCGGTTTTCCTTTTATCCAAGAACTTGAAATACGCTCTCCCTAGTCTCAGGATTTGTTTCAGGGACTCCATTTACTCTTCAAACCTCCACTGTAAAAAGAAAACCAAAGAAAACCTACTAGCAAAAGCCTATGTTTCAATTCTCACGTGCTACTGAAACAACAGTGGTTGTAAAAAACCCGAAGAATACAGTCCTGTTATTGCTCCACTCTGTCCTTGGGATGATCTGACCAAACCAAATGTATACAGAGCTCCCAGGCCAAGGCACTTGAGATATTGTATTGCACTGTCACCTTGTTTCACCAGCAAGAGCCCTTCTGTGAGCTCCTGCCCACACACTCCTGGCTCGCCCCTTGCCCTTTTCTTTCTCCCAGTAACTTCATACAGAGCCACTTCTACTCCCTGTTTCATGCCCAGGAAGAAGGTACAACCCTTCCAATGGCCTCAAACAGCCTAGTTCAGGATGCCATTCCTCTTTTCATGAGGCTCTAGGGTTTGCTTCAGTTTTCAAGCTGGATCAGTCCACTGGTTTCGTCCACAGAATGGGCCTCAAACGCATGTTTGCCTTACCAAGAGGGCACCTTGTTGCACACTTTGGAAAACCAATAGCCAGCAGCAGCAGCAAAGAACAGAATTTTCTGAACCCCAAAGCTCAATCTCCCATCTCACACTGCAATAGCCACAAGTATTTCCACAAAGGAGAACAAGCAGCGGTGCAGTCTGAAGCAGGAGCTTTTCAGAAGTTTCCCTGCATTACAGCTGCAGAATTTTGCTAGCACAGAGGAAATAACTTAAAGCAACTGAGGAACAGAGGCAGGAACAGGTAAAGGCACACTGAGAATATGCTAAAATCCTTATATTCGGCAAAATGCCTTGCTATTTTAACACTCAAATGAAAGGGCAGAACTTCATCCAGTGGCCCTGATCCTACTCCTACTGAATCAAAACCTTAATTTAGTGGCAGAATTGAACTCCTAGAAGAAAATGTTTGAGATTAAATGTTTGCGAACAGCCTTGTTATAAACATCCAGTTTCAAATGTGGTTGTTTAACATGCTTTTTTCTCCATTTTATCTGCCATAATCAGTACTTCTATGTTTGGAAAGACCTTGAGTGCACCTACTAGCTTAAAAAAAAAAAAAAAAAAACCCAAACAACTCAAATGCAGCAAAAACCACCAAAACACGTTCTTAATTTTAGTAACTGCAATGTAACTGAAAAAAAAATTGCAGCCAGCCTGATGCTCCATGTACAGCAGCTCCAGACCTTCGGGACAGGTGGCTGAGCAATACGGCCTCGGGAAGCGCAGTTGCTGGAATGCTTTGCTTGGTATGTCCATTGCTGTTACAAAGCTATGCACACACAGGCAGTCACACAAAATGGGCATTATAGGCTCTCAACACCTCAACACCACTTTTAAAGGAACACAGTTCCTACTGAGGCATTTTCAGAAACAGAACACTTCCATTTCCACATCCTACACAGGTGTCCTGCAGCTCCAGGGCTTCCTCATTATGCTGAAGGACTCAGCTGTGCAAGCTCCTCTACAAGAGGTAAAGCCATGCTCTCACATCTGAGTTCTGACATTCCACACCTGAACTGGGCAGTAACTGCCCAAAGAGTTCCAAAATCTACCCTCCTGCAGAGAATTCCTGCCTCTGTGGCAGAGCTCACACGAGCGTGTGCCTCCGCTCAGTTGCTCCAGTACATAGTTCAACACCCCAGGGAGTCCCAAAACATATTCCCTTTGCCCAGCTCTGCTACAACTGCTGACAAAGGGATCACTTGGGCGAGCAGGGAGGACTCAATACTGTAGACTGCTACATCTCTTCACTCCAAGGTATTAGAGCATAATAGACCCGTTTCAGGCCTGTCACGTATGAGAATCCATGGGTGAATCCCTACAGAGATCCATGCCAAACCTTACACTCCTTTCCTATTTGGTCCTTTAATGTGACTTGCCCAACTCTTTGGAAAATGATCATACTATTGCATGCTGCACCTCCATGAACATTTCTTCCACAAGCTTTCCATCGCTGGTAGAGATTCACAGCAGGGATGTCACTAATGCATTAACTGCTTTTTCATCTTGCCAGATCTACGATTTCATACTCTCTCACATCAGTATCATTCTCTAGTAAAAAGCTTCAGGAACAAAGTGCTGAAGAAGGACAGCCTTACTGAGGTCAGTGCCTGAATTCAGAATGTTAATAAAGTATTTTCCAAAGCAAGAATAACAGAGAACGGCAAAGTTTTTGGCCAAAGTCATTTAAAGTGACTCTTTTCCCCTTCACAACTCCACGGCCCCAAGGCAAGCCAGCACTTTAAGTTTCAGATCCAGATCAAAGCTGTATGTGATACTGCATGAACATATATTTTAACAGTTACAGACTTCAAGATCCTTCTCAATTTAATAAACTCTTTACTTACTTCCAAGGCCATTGCAGACTGCAGATACTTGGCACAAACTTCAACAACCTTCAGCCCTCATGAGAAGGAAGGGGAATGACCAAGGGAGGACTCAAGAAGGTGATGCCCACCCTCCACACTCAAGGCCACACTTACGGTTTTCAGCATTTGGTTCACCTACCAGTGCTCCACCAATGCTGCTTTTGTGGCCCACAACTTCAGGAAGCCTGACTACTCCCGGCAAAAGCCAAAAGCATGCTTAGAAGTTACTCTTCATTCTTTTAAATTACTATTTCAAAGCTACTCTTCCTTCTTTTTAATTACTATTTCACAGCTGTCTTTATCTAAGTGCAATACGCCTTCAGTTAATAGGGCAGAAGTCTATTCTAGTAGCTCTCCTATCTTTATCTGTATGGATTGTACAGACTTGTCATCCACCTCAAAGTCATTTATTCATTCGGTTTAGTTTTACTTAATTGTGATCATTACAGCTAAAGAATTACATTCTAGAGGCTCTGTAGCTGCACAATAAATTTATCTGACAACTCATGGCTTAAAACTACCACCTTTTATTAAGCAAAGCATTCTCTAATAAACTGCTGTGCTACCAGATTGAACAGTTTTCCTGTAAAAACACCTCAGAATGAATCCAGAACCATTACTCCAACAGAAAAGATAAAACAGTATATCTCTGTCTGATCCTCAGCTATGACAGACAGCGTGAAAATTAAAACCATGACATTTTTTTGTTTTGATATGGAAAAAGAATTTACAAGCTAACTGAAAAGCATGACCTGAAGCGATTAACTACAACCTTGCACCCTCACTCAAGCTTTTCCGCCTATCAACACAGAAAACCCAGAAGACATGAACACAGCTGTACTGCACGGGTCAAAAGACATTAAATAAACCTCTTTTTTACTGTTAGCATTCTGCTCCTTACCTCCAGCTTTTTCCCTTATGTATTAAAAAAAACCCAGACAAAACCAAAATCCCTCAGAGCTGCTAACTAGATCTATCTAAAACTCAACAATCCATTGCATGTAATTTGACAGGTACAGTAGCTGTGGGTCAAGCAATATGAACAGCAGCACAGACAAATCAAATCCCTTCCTAAGAAGCCCACAGGTAGCACGAACACAAACAAGCACCCAAACAAACCAGCCATCGGCCACCTCCAGCAGGCAGGACCGCGATTCCAGGGAATCCTACAGACAAAGAAATGCTCACTCGAGGGCCCAGCTGAAAGGGCTACTTTCCCCTCAAGGGAATCAGCATCCTATCTGCATCATGAAATGATCCAGCCTCTGTTACTGAGATGGGTGAGTGGAACACATCGTGTTAAACCAAGCTGGAGAAACTCGTAACAATTCCAGTGCAATGAGCCTAAACAAATTCACAGATGTATTATCAGTGATGTATTATTGTTCCATTTTCTTATTCTAAAGTACTCTCTTTTAAATTATAAAGCCAGAGGAGAAAAAGGAGGATTAAGAAAAAGACACAACCTCATCCTAGTTGGAGAAGCAGCTCTACCCTGCCACCACCTGAATTTATCGGGTTTCCTGAGGCTTACAAGGTAGGAGAAGAATGTTACCCAAGGAAAGCACCTATGAATTACAGGAGTCTAACATGATCTCTATTTATTTAAATCTAGCCTGCAACAGCTTTGCCCTGGAATACCCAATGACACCTGAAAGAAAAGAATAATATTTGAAGTATTTTTGCACTGAGCTGTAAGTCTATTATAATTATTAAGATGACAGCCAAGAGAACTTTATCTTTAAGATAACATTTAGAGCAAAAAACCACCGTTATTTCCCTGGTATGTCCAGCAACAAAATCAAAGAGAAAGCCAGGGAACACAGTATGGGAAAAGCAAACATTTAACAAAAGCACAATAGCAAAGCTTTCTCTTTTAAAAGCACTGTTTCTAGCTGTTCATGTCAAAGAGCTCCCTAGATTTATTGAGCAGGACGAGAAGGTCAAAGAACACAATAGCTTGCTTTTTTGGGTGTTTCACCAGTTAACACAACAGAGACAAAAGCAGAATCTCTCTCGAATGCTCTGCTAGAACGTACAGCTAAGCTTTTGCTCCTAGTTCTCAGCTAAAAATGAAAACACAAGTAAACAACCCCTTCCAGCGCTGACAGCTTTCCCCACGCCACCAGGACCCCCGCACACGCGGCCGCAGAGCCCGGAGAGCCCGAGGGAAGGACACAAGTTTCGCACTAACCTGTTTGAGTTCCGCAGGCATTTATGCGAGGTGCCGGTCGCGCTGTCGCCAGCGCAGAACACCTCCGGCCGCCCGCAGCCCCTCCGCGGACCCAGCCTGCTGCTCTGACAGCCTCCAGAGCCTCTTCCCTCAGCGAAGCTCGCTCCTTTTGTACCCCGACCGGCACCCTCGGCGCCCCAGAGCCCCTCCGCAGCCTCCCTACGGACTGAGCCCATCCAGGGAAAAGCCCCGCTCCGCCGGGAGGACCAGCACCGCCGCGGCTCCGGCAGGGGACGCGTCCGCGTCCCTCTCACATGGCTCTGCCGCCGCTGCCCCGNCGGTCCCTCCGGCTGCCGGGGACTGCACCGAGCGGCTGCGCGCCCGGAGCCCCGGGGGTTCCCCCGCTTCCCAGCCCGCCTTCCCCCCCGCCCCCGGATCTCTCCTGATGGATTACAGAGACAAAGAGGGAAACCGCCTGTTCCCAGCGTCTCTGGGAGCGGTAACCTGCCGGCTCCGGCGGCACAGAGCCCTTCCCACAGCGCCTGCCCGGAGAGCGCAGCTGCCTCCGGAATTATAGGGCGGTCTGCAAGAAAGCACAAGAAAGGAAACCTCGCTTGCTTACTTTCTGCACTTCACTTCGAGATTAATGGCATCCCTAATGCACCAATACCAGAGAATGATGATCTTCTATCACCGTCTCCTCCCTTTTGCATCTTACACAGGTGCGGTGAGGCTTAGAGCTAAAAAGTACAACTGGCCTCATTTTTTAAAGCCATTCACCTGCCCACAAACCTGTCCTACATTCATTAGAAGATTGTCTGGATAAATTACTCATTACCAAAATGAATGCCAGATGTGCTGTGCCTTGCATCCACCACATTCTGCAACAAAAACTGGGACTTCACAGCATGGTTCAGCGCGGTTTTCACATCCATCTATTTCTAGTAAATTGGAAGTACCTAGTTCTTAATGTTCACTCTTTGAACAAGGCTGTGAACCTCTACGAAATACCTGGGAAGAAGGAGAGCCTTCCCATACTTCTTATTCTAGAATCTGATCATTCTTTCTGCCTGTTCCACAAAATTGCAGAAAGTGTATTAAATATTTTAAGACTTCACGTCTTAAAAGAAGGAGATGTAGGTTGGTAGGTGTAAACCAACCTTAACTAAACCAGAAGCGTTTTTTCCCCCTGGAGCCACAACAGGGCAAGAGGAGATGCTCAGCCAGCACTGAACCAGAGCCCTGCCCTTCCATGGAAGCTGTTGGCCAGACCTGGGAGGGAGCTGAGGCCCCCAGGGCTGAAAAGCCAGCACTGCTTGCAGACACCAGCCAAGGGGCAATGATGGTTCTCCCTCTTCCTGCTAGGTTCCCGCAGCAAACCAAAGCAATAAGTAAATCCAACACTGTCACAGCTGGTGGCTGAACAATGGTAATTAGGGACTGAAAGATACTGGCATCAAGTTAGAGACTATCCCTGGAAAACAGGCCTAGTCAGAGACAGGGAGACCGACTATACACCAGGAAGAAAGGTACATTTGAATCGTCTTTAATTATCAGAGTAGGCACCTTTGCACAAAAGGTTCTTTTCATCCCAGGTTCAGGTTCCCTGAAAATCTTAAAACATCCTTCCACTGTCACCATAACTAACAATTAATTTGTATCAATCCTACCAGAGGAACGTGAAAAAGTGGTATCATCTCCTATACAGACATTTAAGACTGGAAGAAATGTTTCAGACCTATTTAATCCTAATTTCAGCCTTCCTATTACTGCCAATGTCAGCATTCCAGATGTGTATTAGAGCTAAAGCTTTGTATTTTAGGGGCAGAGAACACGGCAGAACTACATTACCCACCTCATCCTAGTTTGTTTAAAAATAAATGCTGTAAAGTTTGACAAGGGCAATGGTAGATGTTCCACAAGGTTTAGCTGAAGTGATTTGCTTCACTGGAGGGAAAAGATGTATTCTATCCACAGGGGAATAATTTAGAGGCAACTGTAGTGGCCATTAATAAAATGCACAAAGGCCAAAGCAAAAGGAATGAGGTTTGTACGAGTCTCCTGTACTTTTGTAAAAGCGCTCTCCCACCCATTCTCCTTGTGCAACTTTCCTTCAGTTAACAAACTAAAATAGCTCCACTTTTGTTGAGGCCATGCTGGCACAGAACAGCACCATTCAATTTAGCCATGCACCTGGCTATGTGCCAGACCTTTATACACTGTCAAAGAAAAAAACGGTGTAAAGCTTATATCCATAGGGCACTGAAGGAGCTGCTCTTGCATGCAAAGTGACGGAACTGAAAACCTTCCTCGATGGACTTGCCAATTCTTACTCGCATAAGTCTCTCATGTTGTAAACCCACAGATATTTGTGCAAGCCATGCAAGATTAGTGCTGCTGAATTTTCAAGTCCCACCTGCTGGAGTCAGGTTGTTATTTAAAAACATGCTTTTCCTTTAAAATATAAAATGGATGCTTGTAGGCCTTCTGGTTGTAAAGTAAATGTCAAAAATGTTTTGACTCAAAGCTAAAAGTTTTGGGTTTTTTTTAAGGGCAAATTACATCTCAAGTCCCCTTAGCCTCTTGCAATATTTTACCAGCTCTTGTAATTCTGAATACTGAGATTTGGCAATGTGAACTCAAAGAACTAATTACCTAAAAAAGAGTTATGGATTAGATCCCTAAGGTTATACTGAACTTCCAAATTCTGGCAACAAACACTCTATCCATTAGTATCAGTCTGCTGACTACATCACAACCTTCCCCCTTTTTTTTAAAATGAACCTTAAATTCTTAATCTGTCACATTTTTTCCCAGCTGCAAAAGCAGGGTGAAAACCTTCTTTTCTTCTTGCTGAGAAATTAAAAATTTATAAATAGGAAGGGATTTAATTCTTTGGAAGATGGAATAGTACAGTATCTCAGCCAAGCTCTCTTTTCTTATTTTCTCCCATTACCCTTAAAAAATTCCCCATCACTAGTGCTGCTCTATAGATTGATCTGCTCTCAGAGGCAGTAAAAAGGAAATAGTTTACAGCTCTGCCTGGGATCATAACATATGGCTTCAGTGATATGTAACTTCCATAAACCCAACAGAGCAAGAAGGCACAAGATGAATCAAGAATCCCAGCTAACCATATAGGCAAAAGCACCACCATCACCCATGGCAAGTCTCTGAATTAGAGAGCCTGTATTCATACAGGGGCTTCCATGCCAAGGATATTTTATTGTCCTTTTGTGACTTTCATGCAGCAAATAAACAAGGTAAGTGGGAGAGCTAAAGCACAGCACACTGGGATGTGTCAAAGTGCCCTACAGTAGTGATTTTAATCCAGACAAATGAAAACAGAACATTCTATCTCCAAGATACATTTTGAAATCTTTTCCTGTTAGCATTATCATCATTTTTAAATGTATTTGAAAAGTTACAGGAGCCCTTCCAAAGCTTCTGTATTTGCTCCAAAATGGTTGCGTGACTTTAGCAGGCACATCCACTCAGATATTTCTAACATTGCCATGGACATGGTTTTGACAATCTTCTTGCTTCCGTACTGCAAGGTTAGAAATGGAGACAAAGCCAGGTTGCCTCATTCAGGGAGCTGTTGTATTTATATGGAGGATGATTTTAGGTGTCTTTTTTATTTAAGAAGCCAGTATTAAAAAGAGGTCTAAAGGATCACAAGGCTGAAGAACAATACAGCAAAGAGGAAGCAGACACTTTCTGTAGGTTGACACCATTAGGCATTACAGTAAATTCAGGGGATTTTAATTTGTATACCAACACAGCTTCCATCTTGCTACATCTAATATCAGTCAACTCCATTTCATCTAAGTTGTCATATGACAGGATGAGAACAAGGACAGTCTGGTGACAGCACTGCTTACATTAGAAACAAAGGACAGAGGAAGCTACATGTCACTGCATATAGGTCGCAGTTGAATGAATGACCTATGTTTCTTCCCAGGAGCTTCATTTAGGTAAGAATCAACTACATTTTAAAGGAATAAAAAAAAAAACCTCCCCCAGTTTATGAAAAAAAAAATTAAATTACCATGACATTTGTAACAGAATGACAACAGCAAGGAAAACAAATCAAGTTTAAGGTTGGTACTGTGACCATAATTTCATGCTGTAGTTATTGAAAAGGAAAACAAAGACTCAAATGCAGGAAAGAAAGACCCAGTATTAACCATTTTTCGTTTCTTAGCTTTTGTTTTGGTTTGTGGATTTTCCAGACGATTTGTGCTGTATTTCATGCTCCAGATTACAAACACTTGCTCAGAAGGTACCAGCTTAACACATCATTCTCTCATCCAGAAGGCAAAAATGTGGTTTGCCATGATGTACTGGACTGGCAACTGTCTGCACAATCTACCCATTTTCATGGTCATTACTGTCCCCTTCAAACCAAAACCTGAAGCTGTTTTGCAGTCCCTTCTGAAGAGAGAATTAAGGTCCCTGTGTAGGAAATTTATTCCAAAGCAGGTTTCTTGTATTTTAAATAGTTACATATGAAAATAAGACTGCAAAAAGGAAGAAGAGCTAATTGAGATGGGTTAGAAACACAGACACTATCGTTCTTTTCAATCTTTAACTACAGTATTCTAAAAATGCCTCTGTGGCAGCATTTTAAAATAAGTCCTTTAAATGAACTCTGACAGTATTCTACAGCATTTCCCAGTCACCACAACTATGGATAAAAAAATATTCTCTTCAGCTGGTAATTTAGTAGCTTAAAAAAGAAGCAGTTGTTGGGGTTTTGTGTGGTTTTTGTTTGGTTGGTTTGTGTTTTGTTGGTTTGTGTTTTGGTGGTTTTTTTTGATAATACCTAAATAAAGAGTAAACTGTGACATGTATTTAAATCAAAGGCTTTAATTATAGTTGGCACACAGCCTCAGGCTGCCCATGGCCATCTTTGGCCATTCTGTTCTCAGTCACACTGATGACTTCAGTGAATTACTCCACATTTGTGACAAAGCAAGCAGGAACATAATTTGAACCATTAACAAGATGGTCTAAACTAGCAAAAGACTCAGTAATTTATCAGTGTCATCATAACCCAACATCCATTTTGGGCTCTTTCAGCATTATTTCACAGGAGCTTACAGACACTGCAGACAGCTGAAAGGGAACTCTAGAGAGAATTTTCGAGTTTAAAAGCCAGGTTGAACCCTGCAGGGCCAAAGCGCAAAGGGCTCAGGGGAAGAAGAAACTGCCAGGTTGGCTGCTTGGTGCTTTATAGTTTCTGCAAAACCCTTCTGCAGCCACACGTGGCTCTGCGAGGGTAGAGGCTCACAAAGGCTGGCCGGCTCCTGGGCAACGCCTCGGAGGGATAAAGCTCTGCCTCGCTGCCCCCCTACAGATCAAGGCCTGTATTAGGAACAAAATCTTTTCATCAAATTGGGAGATACAGTGCAAACAGATTTCGTGATGGTTTAAAATCTTTCTTCCTGAACATGCCAGCTAAACTAATACAGTTGTGTGCTTGGGAACTAAAATGTAGGACAACTAAAAATCTTAAAAAGCCAGGACAATTAATCATGTTCTGCTGTCTGAACTGAGAAACAAACAAGCAGCAGGACATGAAAAATAAATCACAACTTTAATGTAAGATGATTCATGTTAATTATCAAGAAGCAAATATGGTAAATGTGACTAGAAAGTTGTTTTTAAAAAAATCCTGTTAAACCTGATACTACTCCTTAATGTTTACATTTTAATGTTCCTGTTTTAAGACATTTTTAATAATTACTTGCTGTTATACTTGCTGATGTTGTAACACTCAGAGACATCAGGCAAAGAATAACCTAGATGCCTGTTTACATAATGAGGGACACACTGCAATCAGAATTTAATGTGTTTCTCTTATATGTTCTTCTAGAAGAAAACATAGTTCTATTAGGAAAGGAATGTAAAATCATGGAAAATTACCATGGAACAGTGAATTTTTCATTTAATTGAAATATTTTTAATTTAAGCCTGGCACAGCTCCAGGCCAGAAAGGCTGACAGTTGAGAAAAATCATTCTTTCACAAGTCTTGGCAAACAAAACAGGAAAATCCTTGATTTTCGATTGCTTCCAAAACTTCATTCAATAAAAATTTACACAAAACAAAAGGAGTCTAAACTTTCAAGGCAAATAAAACTGCAGAAATATTTGAGATACTTAGGGCAAACATGGCCATTGCTTTGCACTATTACAGTCATTAGTGCAAGGCAGTTGCTGTCCTGCAGACAAACATTAGATGGCACTTTGGAATTCAGCAGTTCCCACAGAGAGTTGCACAGCACATACTTAACAGATGAAGTGTGAGACATGAATGTGAGGTACTTTTGATGACAGAGAAAAAAATGACATTTCTGCAAAGGTGTGCTTTTTGGAGCTGGAAGTATATATTCAACCTACACATGTAAAGTTGTAAAATAGTATGTAATTAAATTTTGAAAAAAACCCAAATCATATAAAGAATAAAGTCATTCTTTCTCCAGACAGAGCGTCAGTTTCTCCGTTACTGGGTTCTCTTTTTATTTTTTACTGAATCATTTGGAATCTACCTTTTAAACTAGACTCACTGACAAAGTTTTATACAAACACTTCTCGACTAACACATCGGATTTTGAGTGGATTCTGCTGCATGCCAGGAGTTCTGAGCCCCAAATAACTCTTGTAAGTGGGGTTTAAGTGGTTTGCTTATCAAATAAATCCCTTCTGGAAAGAACTACATAGCTTCTGATTTAGCTGGTCAAAGCTTCTTAGTTGTTGCTGAAATTGATACTAATATTCCCATTGACTTGTACCTGTGTTTTTACCATGTATGGCCTTAAATGAAGACTGAAGAATAATCACAGGGGTGAGACTATTCAAGAAATAGAAGAACACGGAAATGTAAATTTTTGCTGGAATACTGCTTCAGTCCATTTTCAGAGCCTCTCATATGATACATACCATGATGCCTGTCGCACAAACTCCTTTTTTTTCCAGGCTTCTGCTATGGAATTCCTCCCGCAATACACGAAGCAGGTTGTTGGATTTCCTTTGGAATTTGGGTCATCCCAGCAGAAAGGCAAACAGCAGGAGCTCCTCAGTGCCACATGCCATGCTGTCCCTTTGTAAAGCCTCTATCTGACACCTGCAGCAGTTCCAGCAGAGCTCCTGCTCCGGCCCAGGCCCGCAGGGTGCGGGCTGGCAGCAGCACTGCCCCAAGCCACCCGAGGAACACCGGCTCCTGCTTCAGCTTCCACTCTTGCTGAGCTATCAGCCAAAGGTCTTGACTCTTACGCTAAACCAGGAGCTGATGCTTTCAGGGAGATGGGACAATGTCCATAAAAAAGGCGCTCAGAGCTCCAACCTCCAAGCTAAATGGAATCATTATCATGTCCAACACAGCAGAAGCCAAGGATGGGAGCAGACAGGAACACGTCTCCCTGAAAAGCAGCTGAGTAATGGCTCCTGGTGCAGTTCCTAACTGCTGGGATCCCTTGGTACTGCAAGTATCTCTCAGCTCACATCAAATTCTGATCTAAGAACTCATTCTCCCATGGGAATCATATTCCCAAATCTCCTTCCTCCTTCCCCCCAGAACCTCTCAATAGTTGCACATATGCAGAAGCTGAAACCTGACCCAGGTCACTCCTAGAAGCTCAGTAACTCTACTCACTGAATTTGCAGGATCAGGCAGAGGGCCGAGCGAGTGCCCCTGTAACTCCCAGGAACCTGCAGGCCAAAGGAACATGAGCCAAATTACAGAGCCAGGGGCGGCAGCAGCCGCAGATCGGGCGTGAGGTGACTGACACCAAACCATGCTGTACCCCTCAAGCAGAACTTACACTTCTATGGGTTCATCTGGGTTTATAAAGGAATTAGGATTATCCCTGCAAGTTCTTTCAACATTTTGCTACCTATCAATACTAGCAGAAGGAGAACATCCATGGGTTAACTACCAATGAGTTTTTTTCTTGGTATTTGGCACTGTAGCAGGAAATACTGTAGCACCAGGGAGCTGTCATGAACTGACAGCATTGTTGTCTGTACCTGACCTTACCTGTAAGGCAAAAAAAAAGGAATTTTCCATGCTGTCAGTCCCTTAATATGAGCACAACTATATTATATAACACAGGAAGCCAAGAGGCACTACTAACTCGAACTAATGACATAAAACTTTACACACAAAGATGGAACTGCATTCTGTAGGAGATGCAGAAGAGAGAAAAGGCAAGGTGAAGATTCAGTGAAGCTCAGAACCCATTTTTGCTTCTTCTCTGGATATGTTTAAACATATATACAGTATTAATACACCCATTATATACAATATTAATGCACCCATGTTCTTACTATCAAAGCACCAGAAACAGCCTCTATATTCTAGCAGTCTGCACTACGTCAGTGTGGAGTGGAGAATCTTAAATAAAAGTAATGAAATACAGACAGAAGCGTTATTGTTGCCTAGGCTGACTCAGAAAGGTTAACTTGATGGTATTTTCTTAGAAAAGCAACTTGAGCTAATCTTCTTGTATTTTTTTTTAAATTCTCGCCATGTGTTCTGGTGTGCTTTAGAGTCACCTTTTATTTGAAAATGACCCTCAATTCACTAAATGTCATTTTTGGCAGAAGTCACAGGTACCTCAGATTAACATAAATACTGAAGAATATTGGTACTTAATTATGGCTTAAAAATACCTGCCTAAAAAATAAAAAAATGTCAAATGTGTTTGTTTGTTTTCAAACAGGTATTTCTTCTCTGGAACATAAGCTGATATATAAATGATCCAAATTGTAACTATGAAAATATTCTGTAGCTTTTTTTCCATAAGCTAATTTTTCTTGAACAGCTATAATCATATTTGCAAAGTGAATAAAAAAAGTAAAACTTGGTTGATTTTTTTCATATAAGAACACCCCAACAAACCCACCACTGGGAACCTAAAAGAATCAAAATAACAGTCAAACGTAATAAATTTTTAATTACTGGATGATTTTGTCAGTGTGAAGGCTTCTCAGATCAACCCATGTTACTTCTTACAGGCACATAAGAGTCAATATATCTGATAAGTAAAACCCTGCACCAGCATGCAATGGGCTGATTTCTGTTATTTGTACCATGTGACATTTGGCAACTCCCGCAGCTTTCCTACCTGGAAGAAGGGGGATAATACCTTTTTCTGACAGAAACCCCTCTCAAATCCCTATAAGGTACTACAGAATCTCTGAAGTCAAAGTATTGTTACAGTGCTTTTGCTGGCAACAGAAGTTTATTGAATGCTGTACTTTATTTTGGTTATGCAATATTAACAGGAATGGAAGTTGTCACCACATACCAATGGGAAACAATCTTTGAATGCAAACCTTGTTCAGCTCCCAAGATGATCAGACTTGACAGAGCTTCTCTGAAACCC
Source organism: Dryoscopus gambensis (assembly GCA_013389985.1). NCBI lineage: Eukaryota > Metazoa > Chordata > Aves > Passeriformes > Malaconotidae > Dryoscopus > Dryoscopus gambensis. The sequence goes on along the minus strand of WEIT01031474.1, from coordinate 1,499,525 downwards.
ATGGAGCCTTGCCAGTTTAAACCAAGTCAGGATATAGCCTTGTGTTTAATAAGTATCACATGTCTAATATTTTAATAAAAGTGTGTATATATATACATGAGAACATTTAGTATCAGTAAATTATATTATATGGTGGTAATATTGCATCTCTGTGTCAGCCCAACACAGCACCTACCAGGCACGTCTGCATCTCCCTCCCTGCCCAACTTCAGCTCCCACTGTGAAGAGCAGCAGAAGGCTGATTTGAAAGAAGTTAAATAAAACCAGGTAGATTAAATTAAATACCTCATATGTGAAGAGCAGTAAGATTTCTCAGGCTTGTAAAAAACATTATCAACTAGATACTTGAACATGTAGAAGGCACATGACGCGTGCTACTCACCAGCAACTCAGACACTTATCGCATTGTGCCTGCCCTGGTAAACTGATCAAAAGGCAAAGACTGCCAAGACTCCCACGGCCGGGGATACTCTAATAACCAATGTACATGATTTACCTCAAAAGTTAGAGAAGCAAACACAAATACACATTAACAGATCACTCTTGTATTTTCAGTACAGCCAGAGTTTCACTTCCAAAAACCAACAGCAGTGACCAGCCATGTGGCTCCCAACCACTCAAGGCCAGAGACAGTCAAAAACACCCTTAAAAACTGCAGTGAGTTTTAGGAGATTTTATTAACCAGATACAAGATCTATGGCCAAAGTTTCATTAAATGTTACATTTTTCAGACTAATGCCAAGGTTTTCACTCTGTAACTAACGACCTTTTGTCTGGAGGGTTCTTAGTCTGAAAGAGCACTTTATTTGACAACTTCAAAATCTGCAGTAACACATGTATAAAGCTGCACATCTTCCAGAAGTTCTAGAGTTGAAACACTCTAACTCATGTCACTGGCTGCACACTCAGCACCAAACTCCAACTGCAGCTACAGTAGAAGACTGGGGAAGCTGCACAGGGCAGAAGTTATATTTACCCCAAATGCATTAACAACAAAGAGCACTTTTGTCCCATTCCCCAGGGCCCGTGTGGGTTAAAGCTGACTGTCCCTACGGCAGGAGCTGCTCACTGTCTCCCGCAGGAACAGAGATGGGTACAAAGCTCTGCAGAGCCTGGAGGTTTGGCAGGCACTGCTTTCTGCATTGGGCTAAGGAAACACAAATGCCTTGGCCACTACCTGAATAAAAGACCCTCACTAATACAAATGGGAGACTTTTCAACAACAGTTAGGACCTCTCCTTGGGAGGATAGTGTTTCCCAGAAACCCCTCCTCTGAGAAAGCTTCCTGTTAAAGAATAATCTCAGCTATTTCTAACTAATATCTGAATAAACCATTAATGATTTGTTTAGATTGTCCAAGTAATAAATTTCTCCCATTAAAATATTCTTAAGGTAATTTTTAGAAAAAAAAATCCACACTTAATGCAAAATCAAGAAGCCTATGCATGCATTTTTTGGCAATTACAGCACATCTCTGACCTCATTTGCAGATTTGATATTTCTCATCAAGGGCCAAAAGACACAATGGCATACGTACTCACAGAAAAAGTCAGCAAGTGCACCAGAGTTCACATGTTCCATTCCGGTATTTGAAATTCACACTCACCAGCAAGTGGCTAACTGGGCTGTCTAGGACAAGGAGTTATTGATATGGAACAAGTTTAAAACTAGTATTTAAAACAAAACAAAACAAAACAAAACAAAAAAAAAGGAGAGAATGAAATTAAAATAAGAGTTCCAGAATTAACTAATTAGAATCACTATTTTTGTAAGATCTTGAGTTTGTCTTTTGAGGACTTCAGACAACTGTTACCCTCCTGGCACACTGCGCATATATATAATACTTTTCCTTGTCTAAAATGAAAAGGGGAAAAAAAGCGCCTAATTTTCTATTCTAAGAAGGGAGTAACTGTGGGATTGTATATTAAAAAAAAGTGCTGAGAGAGATTCTATTAACAAAGCCCTGACTATACACACTTCCCTAAAAAATCCCTTTGGCAGATTCCACTCTGACAAACAAACAACATGGAAAACTGATGCCTGGTTGTGAAGATGATTAAAGATTATTTGTCACTGTCATAAAACGGAGCTAACCCTCATTTCTTTTGTGCAAATTCTACTCAGAATAACTAGATTATGTATAATCACCATGCAAGCTCCAAATAGAAAAGCTGCTACTCGAGTTACATTGCAATATTCCTTATAACAAACAGTTGAATGGCGTGATGTGCAGCCATCAGCCAGTCCTCACTGAAAACAGCCTCAGAGAGGTGGATTTCACTACAGGGTGTGAGCAATCCCCACAGACAGCAGAGCACAGAGCGCCTTTTGCTTTGTGTACTCTGCACAATGCAATGCGACAAAGAGTGCTAGAGATGAAAAGATTATATATTCTGCATAAGACTGAAGGTACAGCTTTCATCCTTCATTTAAACACTATTTAATTCTAGTAAGTCAGGGAGGAATTTGGCCCTTGGTATGTTTTATGAAAATTCACACAACTAACCTTACATTGATTCTTAATTGTGCTTATTTAGTTTTTAACCATTTTATTTCATATACAAGGTACTCTAAAAACCTCAGTGCTAATTATCAAGGAATTAAAGCTCCCCTCATCCGGGGCAGTGAGCTGAGCATACGCAGATTCTGTCTGGGGTCACTTACAGGGGCTGTTTCTCCATAAGAATCATGCAGACCCCAGTAACTTAAAACGCTTTTATTAAGTTTTCTTGGAAGTGGTTAGACCTTAAGCCATTATACTGCAGAAAACTCATGCTTCATCAGTTTTGTGGATAAGAAATTTCATTCTGAAGCTATTAATCAGGCACTTTGCACAAAGTCATTCAGAAAAAGTGAAGGTGAACTTGTCCTTCTCCTATTAAAAATACGTAAGCACATCTCCCATCTCTGAGCCCAGCTGCTCGTCAGAGGATAACCACCTACAGCTCCTACCAGATATGGTCAGACTTTTAGCCTAGCCAGTGCAGGCTGCTCCTTTCACATGAAATTCTAAATTCAAGCATCTACATGTACAACAATATGGCGGCTGTTAATAGAAAAGCAGTGCTAACACAATATAAGGTAAAGTCTGCCTGAATGCAGCTCAGTGCAAGTGTAATTGTAAAACAGTCTGGTATAACTGGGAAACAACTTTAAGAACCACCATAGCCCAGAGTTTCCTTCTGAATTGAACAGTGTTTTCTTAGGAAACAGACCTTCACAAATGGTACTATTGCTTCTGCATGACTTACCTTGTGTGTCAGAAGGGTTTGAGAGCTGAAGTAATTTTAGAGACGTAAGTAGTTTATCATTGCACATTTAAACAGTTAAAGAACGTATATCAAGCAAAACAATATTTGGAAATCTACATCTACCCACAAAGCCAGTTTGCATCATTAAAATAGTCTATCAACTCACTGCACATGAGAAACAAATTATGAAGTCCTCCCTACACAAACAATAAGGCTTTGCAGGAGGGAAATCTCTGCTTTTCATGCTGCTCCCTCTATTCAAAGTCCAGCTATTTCTAATGGAAATTTTGTTTGCTATGGAGATTATGATTCAGCCTTCTTTTTCAATCACAAGCACATCACCAGACTTACAGAGAGTGCATAGATTTAGAGGAGGGTGCAAAGATCCCTCTTTAAAGTTTTTACTCAAGTATGCACATACTTTCAAAAGTATCCCATGAGCTAAGAGGAAGAGCGACTTCCAAGCCAAGGCTCTGAAGCCTGAGCTTGCAGATGACTCAGTGAAGCACACAAACTGCACCCCAGCTCTGGGCTATGAGAAGACACGCCACGCAATAATGAAATGCTGACAACACAGATGATGCACTGACTTTCTGGAATGGGACACTCTGCTGGGGTGGACTCTAGTGACAGTGAAAGGAGCAGGCTGTTACCTGCAGTACGAGCTGCTGCCAGGCGGTTGCCAGTGGCTGACCATTGCCAATGTTGCAAATGCTCATTCGGTCTGCGGGCTGATTGGCACGCTCGAGTTGCAAGGAGACATTGCGCCGCTCTTCCTCAAGTGCGCGGGTGAGCCGCTCGAAACGAGCTTCTTGCTCTTTAACAGATGCTAAAATGCTGGCAGCAGACCTGATATCATAGTCATCCATGACTGCTTTCAAATGCTTCCTGCCTGTTAACTGACCAGGGCAAATGGAAAGGGTTAGGTAAAGGGTGGGGAGGGCACAGGTCAGAGGTTAAAGATAAAAATGGACATTGTTAGTCACCCTGCTAAAATACTGATCACTCTAAGAAGCAAACTGCAGTGCTCTTTGAAAAGCACCCATCTTTCTATCCACTGATCTGATTTTAAATTAAAAGTAATTAATCTAAGACTTCCATGTTCAAAAAAGAAAAGAAAAAGATCACCTTTGAGAGAATTTGTATTTAATTCCTTTGATCTTTTTGCTAAAACTGCTCTGACAAGGGTTTTTCATCCCTCTTGCAGAGCTAATTTCACTGTGCAAATAATAATGTACTTAAAAGAAATACATAAAGATATGGCTTTAGAGGGAACGAGGAACATTCTGTCTACAGACACCTGGAATTTTTGTCTTTAACAGCGTAAGTGAGAAGTTTAACATTTTTAAGGACAGAAACTTCATGGTTTAAGAAAACAGTTGTGTCCATTTTTTCCACACCCCCCCAAACTTAACAGACAGTAGCTGAAAATAGTTTTCATTTTTAAATTATAGCAGCACACTGTAACATGGAAAACATTTTTAAATGCAGAGTGTGCAATTGCAGTTGAAATGCTTGATGATTTCAGCCAATGGAACAGTCCTTCATGCAGCTGTTTGCTAATAATGCAAATGGAAAAACCAAACATCTTCCATGGAAAACACACAGGACTGCTTGTCTTTCAGTGCAGAAAAAGGAACTCAGAAACCAGCTGGATGGGTTGGAACTGCTGCCTTATGTCTTCTCTAGCAGGATTATCAAACAACCCATTTAAAACCCTATCTCCACCTGTTTGGTGCATGCAGTAAAACTCCCCACTGACTCCACAGATCTGTGACCTGAACACCATTTAATACGTTTTACTACAAGTATGAAATCAGCAGTATAATATAAGCATAAATGATGGCCTCAACAGAATCTTTTATTAAACCAGTAACCCCTTTACTACTAAACTACTTAAAGCATGTCTGAGACAAGCAGAGGCAGAATTGTCTCGAGCTCCTGTAATTCAAGAACTGTTCATGTTCTGTGCTGAGAGTTAAGTCCTGAGAAATTGTCCCTTGATTTGCTGCCAAAGATTCTTTGTTTTCCATCTATCAACAAGGATTTCCATGAGCATAGATAGTTCCCTGCTTCCTGATGCTTTACAATTCATTGTTCAGTGCCTTTAGATGATGCACATTCTTGACTGATGTATTTTCCACGACTGTTACATTTATCAGGTCTCTCTCCTGTGCAGATTCTTTAGTAGCTCATAGTAACATGGTCATAATATTGTTATGTTCCCAAAGAGGAGTATTAGTAGTGATTAAGCTGCATGTTTTTACACAGTTTGTTGAAAACTCCTAAGTAGGCTCAAAATCTCCTTTCTTTTGTCAAATATGGTTGAAATCACCCAACAGGCCAAAAAGAAACTGGGGCAGAGTGACAGACCCAAACCCAATGACATACACCCTGATTTCATGGGGAATAACCTGCCAGTAGCTCTGTGTTCATTGTTAACCCTTAGAGAGCTGCTGTTGAAAGGGATCAGGGTAATATAAAATCATGTTGGGAACACTGTAAGGATTATTACGTATTAATCTCATAATGTTTACTTATAACCATGACTTGAGGCTTTCATGTTTGCAGACCAGTAGGCAGAAATTACTTTTCTCATTTATGCATTGATTTAACTTCTATTGAAATTCTGAAAGAAAACCAAAAACCACCGAAGGGTTTTCCAGATGTCACAGACTAGTCAAATACAGACCAAAGCTGCCAACTTCTGAGACCTTCCAATAGATTATTAAAAGTCTATAAAACCTTCAGAAAGTACACTGGTTTCTGTAAAGGAGAATTCACAACCCTCTAAAAGGATAATATGATTCATGGGAAGTCACAGGAAGACTCACCTGCTCCATCTCAGCATGATTTAGCCCTGGCACCGCCAGACATGAACACAGCCAGACTTTCTGGACCTCAGCTGGCTCGTGCGCAGCCAAGTTCCATGTTTCTGCTTTTGTGCTTCCCTGCTTTTGCACAGATGGAGACAGCTCTGTTTGTTGTCTCTACTCCCAGGAGTGCAGGCATGCTCACAGACTCCTCGGACTGTGAAAGAAGCGGGACTTCACAGACCGGGGCACAAGTCAGATTTTGGAAGAAACATACCTGGGGGGTGGGAGTGGCATTTCTAACTACATATTCCTAAAGACAACCCCTGGGTACTGATCATCACTGCCCTCATGCTAGGGCAGATAAACAGCCTGGCTGCCACAGATCCAAATACACCTCATGAAGGGATGTTCCAGGCCCAAGAAAAGAGTCTGGATCAGTCAGGGATTAATGAATGGAGACAGGCTCCTCTGAGGTTCTGCAGAGCAGTAATTCAGGTCTCCTCAGTCACCCCCACAGGGGCCCAGCTTTCAGGAACTTCACTGTCTGCAGCTAGAACTGCTCTTTCTCACATGCAACCACGATATGACACAAAACTCATCTTTTGGGGGTACCACAGGCTGCATATTTCTGTGGACTGATTGCAGAAAGTGAATCCAGTGGGGACGTAGAAAGAAGATGACAAGATGTTATCTACGGTAAGTAAATTTAAAAAACAGGTTTTAATTCAAGCTTCCGTTCTAAGGCAAAGCCTTACCAAGAGTGCATGAAAAATCAAGAAGCCCCTCTTCAGAAGCAGTTACAGCTTTAATAATAAAAATCAAGTTGATGACTGAGCTAGTATATAACTTTCGAGTCACATTTTGAGAATGTGACAAAGATCCCATTCAGAAAATCCTTAATGAGATATAAGCCCTTGATGCCACACATGAGAAAACCTAGAAAATTTGGGTTCTATAAATGGTTCCAATCTCTAGAGAGATCTCCCTGCAGAAAGTATAGTGTTAACCTCCTTATAACCATAAATATTGTGCTTCTTTTCTCTATGCGAAGAAAAACACAGGCAGAAAATAAACTGTATAAATTTTCAGATGTACAATTAGTGACCATGAAAATCCTAATTGCTATGCAGAAACAGCAGTAGGACCAATAACTGCCTTTTAAGAACTGTTGGACAAAGACAGACTTCTGCATTTCAAATGTTTTATTAGCAGATAAATACTTGCTTGCTGTTGATTGCACCTCTAATTATTTACCCAGGGCTTCAACAATTTACATTATCAGCAGTCTAGACTGGAAGAGGGAAAAAAAGTACTGACTCATGAGTCAGTTACTCAGGCTGCCACTTGCAATTTGCTACCATTCGTAAATAAATTAAAGTGCATTGAAAAGGGTATCAATAAATGAAAATATTAGACCCAGAGCAGCCAGGTAAAAATTATTCCTTAGGCTGCACTTCTAAACACAGCAAACAGTTGCCTACAGAGTATCAAAGGCTACGCTGACAGCAGCAAATCTCTCTCTCCTGCCTACGTGACTCTAAATACATTAGTGTTGCACTAGAATTAGAGCAAAGTAAGAGGATGTGTTTATTCTGACTGTTCATGTGAAAAACTAATGCATCAAAACACCGCTGCTGAATCAATACAACTGAGTGCTCACCGAGGATGAAAATCACCCCAGTGCAAAGGGCCGAAACAGGGGTCCTGCTCACTCCTAATACCCCAGCTCACGCCCGAGTCTGAGGCTCTTGGAAACACTGCCAAGACTCCAAGGGTCACTTAGTGCTCCACACAAAACATGAGTGAACTCTGCATGCTAATTTTGCTATTATAGGATGTAGCTGATAGTCAAGAGTTTATTTAAAGAGCCCTTCAGATTAAGAGGGGTCAAGTTCTGTGAGATTTGGGCACCTAAATCCTACCAGTCATGGAGAACCTCAAATCCCCTGCACTTAGGAACTGTGTGTTCCTAAGGAGATGAGGTCTGTGAGTGAGCTGTGTTTGGAGAGTGCAGTGCCCACCTGCCAGCTACAGAACACAGCAGGGGCTGCTTTCAGCGTCAGTGCTCTCAGGGATTTCTCATGTCCAAGTCTGGATGCTCAGCTCAGCTGCCCCACTACTGCTCTATCCAAGACCAAGTCTACTCAGTCCTGCTGGTAAGAGATGTTTCCATGAGCATCAAGAAGCTCTTTCATACAGCAGCTCAGCAGCTGTGGGAGCAAACACAAAGGCCTCTGAGTATGCATGGAAGCAGCAGCTTTGTGCTTCTCCAGGGAAGAAAACTAGCAGAATAAAAGCAAAAATGGGGTTTAAACAATCTACAGAACTGAAGCATAACACATGCTAATGACATTTTCAGCCTGAAGTGCCACAAGAGATGAGTAGCGTAACATGACTGTTGCCCCCCATGCGACACCAGAAAGCATGCAGAGAAAACTGAGCAATACACACCTAGTGAGGTACCGAAGTCTGAGGGTTAGAGCTGCTGGGACATCACCCACTAAGACTAGAACAGGACAGACAAAGCAGGAGAGCAGCCTCAAGAAGAACCAGCTACAAGAGAGAGGAAAGAGAAGACAGAGTTAGTTAATAAGGTATTACCTCTTCTGTACATAGTCAGCTCCCATGTTCCTCTAACTGTGTTGTAGAAATTATTCATTGTACTGTTTTCCTACAAACTTGTAGTAAAAGAACGTCATGGTTTGACACTGGCCCAACGCCAGACACCCACGAGAGCCGCTTGCTTGCCCCCCTGCCACAGCTGGGCAGAGGAGAGAGAAGGAAAAAAAAAAACTAACGAATGCTTCATGAGTGAGATAAGGACCATGAGAAACATTTCAAGGGTGAAACAGGCTCCACTAAAGTTGCAAAGTGAATTTATTACTAACAGAATCAGAGGAGGATAATGAGACATAAAAGAAGCTCTCAGAACACCTTCCCCCCGCCCCCCCTCCTTCTCAACAGCACAGGGAGACAGGGCATGGGGGCTTGGTCAGTCCATCATCGAGATTTTCTTCCACTGCTCCAGGAGAGGAGTTTCCCCTGTGAGGCCGTGGGGTCCCTCCCATGGGAGACAGTTCTCCATGAACTTCCTGGCGTGGGTCCACTCTCACGAGCAGCAGCCAAACCGCACCTGCTGCAGCGTGAGCCCCTCCCACGGGCACACAGCCCTCCCAAAACTGCTGCGGGTGGGTGTCTCCCCACGGGGTGCAGCCCTCCAAGGACAGGCTGCTCCAGCCTGGGAGCAGGGCCCTCTCTCCCCACCGGGTCTTCGACTGAACACAGTCTCCTCCAGGCACCCACCCGCCCCGGCACGGGCACCTCCCCCAGGGCTGCGGTGGATCTCTGCATTCCCGGTGGATCCCCAGGAGCTGCGGGTGGATCTTTGCATCCCCCGTGGACCCGTGGGCTGCAGGGGCACAGCTGCTTCACCATAGTCCTCACCACGGCCTGCAGAGGAATCTTGGCTCCGGTGCCTGAAGCACCTCCTCCCCCTCCTTCTCCACTGACCTTGGTGTCTTCGTGTTGTTTTCCCTCACATGTTCTCACCTCCTCCTCTTCTCTGACTAGAATCCAGAATCTTGTGACTTTGTTTTGATTTTCTTCTTAACTACGCAATCACAGAGGCGTTACCAGCCTCCCTCATTGGCCCAGTTCTGGCCAGCACCATGTCCATCTTCAGAGCCATCAGCCACTGGCTCTGCCGGACATGGTGGGAAGCTTCCAGCAGCTTCTCACAGGAGCCATCTTTGTGGCCCCTCTGCTACCCAAAACCAGGCCATGCCAAACCAGTCCAAAGAAATAATATTCAGAGAAGCCAATCCTGAGACTCCTAAGGAATGAAACCTCACCCTGATTAATCTGATTTGTTATCAGTGATCAATACTTGCATGTTCCTGTGAGATTTACTGTTAACGTCCTAAATCAGGGAAAACTCTAGACTGGAAGGAGTGTCTTGTAGATGATGGAACATTGCAAAGGTGGATATTGCAGCCAGGCAATTTAAAACACAGAAAGCTAACATGATGCTGTCATACATTAGAACCGTTATTCAGGCACACAACTTTAGGCCCCTGTCAGATGTACAAGCCCCGAACAGCTCAAGATCATTTCACAGATCCCTGTTAGAGAGAGGACATTCATTTCTAAAAGATGCACAGAGCACAATAGCTTGTCCTCCCTGTCTGCGTATATACCTATCTGATCCTGTATGAAACCAAAGCGAAACAAGCTTTTGGGGTATCGGGTCATCTGTGTAGCTCAGTAAATCCCTGATTTATTTTGTCTTAAAACATTTATCACTGAAACTTCTCTGGGTCAGCAGCTGCCAATTTAGTCGCTGTTTTTGCTGGAGAATATACAGAACAGAACCCATTTGGCACAGCCACGATTCTGTGAGGCAGCACTGCCAGTCTTAAACCACTACCACATCAAAATTGCTGCAACCACATGGCAGAAAATGCAGAGCCAGTACAAACTCACACTGCTGGTTCAAATGTTTCAGAACATTTTCAGAGAGGAATGTTGCCCTGGCAGATTTTATGCTTGACCAGGTACTGTCTGCCTTCCTGAAGCCAGCATAAACACAATTTCTTGTGTTTCAGCCAAATTATCAGAAATATGATCCTTTCTTTGCATAGATCCAACCTCAAAGGGCATGGAACCATCATGCCAGAAAACTCGTTTTTTTCTTAAACAGAAGTAAATTCTATGCTCAAAACTTACACAGATATAACAAAACTGTGCAAAGATATGCCACAAAGATGAAAGTCAGGACGCAGAGTGAGAGAAAGACTAATTCTCAAGTAAATGACCAGAGGGAATAAATTAAACATAACTGAGTTTCTTCAGATAAAAGAGTAACACTTTGGAAATATATATATATTAAAACACGTAACACATTCCAAATAAACTGTTTCTCAGACCTTATGCTGAAATTTATCTTGAGCCTGGGTCCTCTCGCTGCTGTGGTTGACTGAGTTCTAATTTGACCCTTACGTGACAACCTCCATCAATGAATACCAATGGGGAATTCACAAAGAAAGCTATTTCAATATAGTTCTCTGGTAGGCACAGACAGACACACTGTGCTGCTGTCAAAAGAAACAACAGAAAAGCTGGTCAGAGTTTTTTTGTTCCTTTGGACAGAGGCAGTCTGTGAAACAAGGTTTGAACTAGGGAATGAACAGGGGCAGAGGAAATGGTAACAGGAGAACTCCTTGAGAAGGAACTTTGCATCTTAAGGACATTGCAATGAATGCTGCAGTTCACCACTTCAATTACTGCACAAAAAAAAAGTCAATGTACAATATTTGAGCTTTTACATTAGTAGGACATTTCATCTGATCAATCATCGGGAAACATGCTGTATAAATAAATAAATAAATAATACATTCTGCAACTAAATTTGCAGACTATCATACTGTGAACTGGGTTTAGCAACATCAGAAAAAGCATCCAAACATATGCCTGTAAAGGCAATACAGTTCCAACATTTAACTCACTACAGAACTAGCTATGGTCAGTAGCACCACAGCATCTCCAATCTTACCAAAATGGTTCCCAGTCCATTTAAAAAGAAATAATTTAATTAACCTTTTAGTTAAAAGCACTGAAATCATACTGTAGTACCTCATAAAAGATACAGTTCTCAGCAAAAAAAGAATACAGAATTCTCTTATATCCAATGCAATCTCTCTATCTATATTAATCACTGCATATTTAAATGACACCAGTCCTCTTTCTATAGCTTCCCTTTGATAAAGATTCCTCACTTCAGCACTTTGCTACTAGAGTTTTTCAGGTTTTCCTTCCAAAATTTCATAGAGTGGTTTCAGGGCTTGCTGATACAGTGTGTCTACATAGCTTTAATTATACTGTAGCTCTCTTTCCCCACTAAGGTAAATTTCAACTACTATACTGTACTTCCAAATGGAAAGGAAAATAAATTATGGAAATACAGAACATCTTTCTCAGAACTGCATATATATAATAGCATAAATTATTCAGTTTAATGCTCTAAAGTTCAAATTGAAATATTTTTACAAGGGCAATTTTTAAAGTAAATGCTTTTGCCTATGGTTACTTTTACCCAATGAAAAAAAATCCATTTCTTCATAAAATTTGTCATTTATACACCAGAACAGCAAAGAGCACCTTTCTGAAGCAGAGCTCTTGCTCTCTGGGACCTAAGGACTTGTCTACACTGGGTAAGCTGAACTCTTCCATCAGAGCACTCATATTATGACACACTTCCTTCAAAGACCAGTCTTTGTGTAATTAAGCATAAAACAGCACAGCAAAATGGCAGCATATTACTTCACACCTACTAAGTGTCCACACTAAGGTTTAATGGGGTATGTGATAGTCTATAAATTCACACTGTGCACTGTAAATTCTCTGTGTAAACAAACACTCCCCAAATACTTCCAAACAAGTGTCTAGGTGGAATGGTTTTTGTAAAAATCTTGTAAATACTGAAAGACCAAACAAGGCAGAGATGGTTTCGCATGGAAAAAATCAGAATATTTTGATTATTTCAGCAATTCTCTTTGCTTAACACTATACCTTATAATAATCAGGCCCAAGTTTACATACCACCAGAAGCTTTTATATTTCCCTTTATAGTTTTTGTTTTTCTACAGAAATAAAATGCAACTTGAAAGTCAAAGCTAGAATGAACAAGATCATTCTTTGCAATCTCTCTTGGAATATGAATAGTAAATTTGCTGCATCTCAAGCCTTTGACACCTTTTCTTCTGCCTTGGAACTTGCCAAACATGATTGCTACCAGCTTGATTAGTTCATAGGCCGATCACTTTAACACCCCAGAACACATGTCCTTGCATACTAAAGCTGCTGCGTGCCATTGATTTTTCAAAGGTCTCCCCCACTAAAATCAATAAGGAGCTCTGCTTAAAAATGGATTGCACTTTATGGTCCCTTTCTGACTCGTGGATATACAGGCTTCCAAGTATTCTCACAGCTGCCTTTAGCAGCAGCTCCATGTTCCCCACTTCCTCTGACCCCAATCTGATCCTAACCCACATCAACAGACCTGCTGGCCACTGATCACTGCGAGCAGACACAGACAACAGAAAATCCCACCATAACCATTTCACTGGAATAATGTCTTCCAAGCAGCACAGGAAAACCCCTCCAACAGCCTATGGGACTGTTAAATAGCATCAGGCCTTCAATTAACCATGGAGGCTGTAACATTTTCAAATGACTTCCTTACTGTAGAGCCTCCCTTGCAAGCAGAGCCACCCAAAATCAAGACATCTTGAACATCAAGACATTCTCAGAACAGGGCTATTTCAATGAGAAAAACATAAAGATCAAAAGCAGCACAGTCCATAACTCCACTCCCTCCCTTCTTTCCCATGTATTTGAAAGCTTGGCTTCATTAATCTACAATCCAATCTGGCGACAAATAAGCCAAACACATAAACACACTTATAACCTCATGCAATTACTTCCACAGAACACTTATCACTAAACAATATACAAGAATCCTCATTTTTCTTGGCTCTTAGGTGTTTCGAGTTTTTCAAAGGGCTTCCATTTTAAGAGACAGGCTACTGCCAGGAATGTGACTGAAACTGTCTCTGTGTGGGCAACTGCAGCTGAGAACAGCCCTGTATTTTTGAGCATGAAATCTGTACAAAATGCAGGAACAAGAGTCAGTGGGCTGGCAGCAGTTCCCAAAGCCAGGCCAGTTTGTCACGGGTGAAACAGAGTACCTGAAATATTACAGCAAGGCTGGAAAATCCTGCAGGAGCTCATAATAACTCTTTCATAAAAGATACTATTGTGCTGTCATCAAGCAGATGAATAACAAAATGGCAAGCAACAAAGCTGAGGTCAGCTCTGCAGTCAGGCAGCCCAACAGCTTCACCCATTCCAAATGCCCCCGAAAGGCATCGGACAGTGTGTTTAGGCAGCATATTCAAACTAAGAGCCATCAGGTAGAAAATTGTCCTTATACTACACATTTTGAGTGGAAAAAAATCCAACTGTGACCCCACAGAACAGTGAGTGTTTAAGCCCAGCAACAGATGTGTCAAATTACTTACCCCAACCATGAGGAGTTAATTGATGCTATAAATAGCACTCTGCAGACAAAAAAAAGTCCCCTTAATTCTAGTATCCAAAGAACACAGTCTAGCTCTGCTTATCAGTAAAACTATTTTCCTTTAAAGAAGTTGGCTTGGATGTTTTACATGTAGATTAACACAGAGAGATAATTTGATTTCAGGCTACTGAGATATTTCCTTCCTTTTATGTTTCAGAAGAGCAGGGCTGCATGCAGCTAAATGAGATCCATAGATTACAGTAGAAGAAAGGCCAATAAAACTGCACAGCTACATTCCTGGGTAGTAACAAATGCTTTTTAATTCTAGGGCTCCAGTCTCAGGGTTTATGAGGGCATTTCCAATTACTACTTATAAGATTGATGCAGGTAAGTGCATCAAATAGAAACAGATTTTTAAACTCATCTGAATCAAATACTTAGTATCTCCCATAGCATTTTATACCAATAAATAAACCGGTATTGCTAGGAAAAAAATGCACAGGTGTGAAGTGTTCAGAGCAAGCCTCTTCCCTGTGGTTTTCACCTGCTTTCAGGAGAAAACAAAACCAAAACCCTTCAGCTGTTTTCCAGAACATGGGTCTTGATTACCTCTCACAGCCACATCTAGTGGACTGTGTGGCTGCTCCATTGCTCCACCAGGGAACTGAAAACATCAGTATAAACAGGAAAGAACATAATGTCAATGTTTGTGTTTAATTCTTGAAACTACTAAATCAAATTAATTTCATTAGCTGCTTACCAACCAATCTTACTGCATTACTCTCCCATATTTCCACCTTATGCTGCTTTAAACCAGGAACAGTATCAATGAAGAGATTAAAGCAACACAAAGACAGAAGAAACAGAGTAAGGCCCACTAGCTTTAATTCTCTCCAGTAACATCTGTGTCATTCTCAATCCAGGACTGTTTTCACCAAGCTATATTTGGAAGCCTGAGGCACTAAGTAAAACTACTCTGTTTAGACCAAAACTATTGATCTGCTTTCTGCAATGGCATGTGCAGAGCACACCCTTCACTGTTTCAGCATCTGTAGATTTAAAATACAATCCAAGTTCATTTTACCCTTGTAAGTTTAGGATGCAATCCAAGTTTGTGCTGATTAACACCACAGCTTTTTAGTATTACAAGGCAAACACACATTTGAGAACTAATAAATAATTTCTGAGCAAAATAAAAGTATTTAACTCATCTGCTGTCTTGAATAATCTTTCAGTTCATGCATAAACATAAAGACAGGAAAAGCAGATACATTTTAATGAAAGTCTTGGAGAAAGTCATCATTCCATATGATAGATTTGATCATGTGACATCTCTCAACAGAACAGTCTTTGTTATGCACTGCAAAAAGATGCTGCTCCAGAGGTGGTGCCTAGTTGAGCAGCAGAAGCATTGCCACAAGAAGTGCCAGTTCAACTCCCCTGTTTCCAGGTGCAAGGTGTTGCTGAATTTTCAAGGCAGAAATCCTTATCCCTGAGAAGCATTTCCTATTCTATTAGCCAAGCATACTGGCTTCTGTAGGGTTAAACTACCAGCCAAAGTAGCCCTCAGAGAATAATATTCAGGACATGCCTGGTTCATATCCCTGGGCAAATCAAGATGCCATAGTAACCCCATTGATTGGTCCACACTCAAGCGTTCCTTACTCATTCAGCTGCTCCCTCGCACGCAGCAGGAGCGCGGCGCTGTGCTCACACTGCCCAGTGAGGCAGCCATGCACTGAGCAACACTCGTGCCTACTACATCACTGCAAGTATCAATTTTCATGACTAAGATTCACATCTTTATTACAAGAGCTTTTTATTCACTGGTTTGTGGCTCTATCAAAATTTAAACATTTGGGCTGCCAGCAAAACACAGGGATGTGGTGTCCAGGCTGCTCTGGAGGCGGTGAGAGCCTGGCACAGGTCACCACAACCTTGGGCTGGCAACTCACCAACACCATACCAGACCTCCAGGGATCCCCCCTTCTCCCCATCCCTCCTTCCCTGCTTGGAAAATCTGTTCTGAATCTGACCTTCTCAGAAACCTCCATTTCAACTGGACAACTAGCACATTTAAATGACATGTTCTGTGCTGAGGTTGACCCTGACCTGAAAATCAGCAGGAATTGGAGAAAATATTGGATTTAGGGGGTCAGTATCAATTGTCTTGTGGAGAAATCATTTTCTTCCAGGTAGCGATAGTTAGACTCTTGATCTCACCCATTTCAAGCCCATCCTACATTATTATCTTTGACTAAATCTTAATGCTTTTTGTAGTTTATATCCCCTATCAAGAATATTTCCTATTTCCAGGAACAAACTTATCACTAGTACCTAATTACAGTTATTTGGAAGCAGAAGTATTTCTTCCAAATCACTGAAGATCTGCTCCAAGAAACAACTTTCTATTCAAACATCCCTTTTTAATAACCATCCTGCTGATAACTGCTGAGTGGGAAAAATAATAATTTTGCTTTAACTTTCTAATCACTTCAAATGTTTAAAGCGAATTCTCTCTATTATATTAAAATTAAAATCCTGCACTGTATAAATAGGAATACATTTCAGCTACAATAAACACTTCTAACTCATTTCATTAAGACTGTGAAAGTAACAGAGGTAAGTCCCAAAGAATTCAGACAGTAAATACAATGTAAACTCTGCTGAGAATCTTTCCTACAAACAGCTTTGAAACTTTAAATGGGCTATTTATTTTCAATAAAAATTTTTGGTTTGACATGTATAGAAGGAAATATTTTTAATCTAAAAACAATCAAATGAAAATGGAAAGAACTTTATAAAAATCAGTAACATGATATGTGTTATTCAGAGGATTATTTTTGAGGAATGCTTGGCTAAAACTATAATCCACCTACACTGAGAAAAATAAAGCAGTACACAGAAGGCAGCAATATTTCAGGAAAATAAACCAGAGTACTTTAATATTTAATCCCATTATTCACTTCCAAGTCCCCAGATTTAAAACAGACACACCAAAGTATTGAGGTGAATTCAGAGCAGCTGAAAATCCTTATGGTCATCCTCCAAGTGACCAGAGGCTTGGCCTTTTGATTCCAGAAAGGCTAAGATATAGCTGGCAGGGTATATGGAGAGAGGAACAGACATCCTAAGAGTCTGAGCCTTCCTGCCTGCAGGAAGAAGTCCCACAGCTGACAGACATGCCCTGCTCTGTCAGGGTTAGAATGAAGCTAAACAAGTATTTCCGTGGTAATAGGAAAAGGGAGAGATGGATCAGAGATGGCACAAAAGAGAAAACTGTCATTCCTGTTTCCCTCAGCTGCACTTGCATTTTACCCCTGCCACTGCCTTGGCTCTGGACACAACGATGGCAGAGGCTCTTGTCCCAATTCCAGTTTTAAGAGCTATTGTAGGTATTCCCTTCTTTCTGCTCCTCAACCATTCTACCACTATGTTAAACAAATTTTAGTTGCCCCTCAATAGCACGCAAACGAAGGAATTTCTGAGGTATAAAGACAATTGAACGAAAGGACAGTGATTTAAGAACACACATAATGAAACAGTAACAAGACACTCAAGAGAACCAGCTGCAGAAACACTGTACCTTTTATAGTGTTTCTTTCTTGTAGTGGCTTTTAAGATGGAAATTCGCCCTTGGTTTGATAATAATTCTGTAAGAGAAACAAAGAAAATAAGAAAGATTTTTATTCCATCTAGGAGAAGTAGGAAGAGGGGATTATTTTTAAATAAATGATAATATTTACATAATACTGTGGAAGTCTATTAGTTGTATCTCTCCTTGGTTCCCCTTCCCGAGACATGCTGGTTTACAAAAAAGCATTAGCTCTGGCATCTTGAAATCCCACCATCACCTGAAATCCCAAAAAAATCCCACAGAACTGGAGTATTGAAAGTAAACTCCATCAAAAGATCCTCTTGATTTCTGTCCCAGTGCCACTCATATGTGCATATATCACACATTCCTGAACTTAAAATTAAGCCAATATATATTTAATTCCCCATTAATTCCTAGATTTAAAAGCAAAAAAATGTTTCCTTCATAAGCAAACACCACAGCATTTTCAGTCACCCAGGTCTAAATGCCATCTAGTGGCTCTAAAAATGTCAACTGTGACTCCACAGATACACCTCATCCTGTTTGACATTTTTCCTTGCAACAGCAGGAGATAAGAGAAATTAGGGCAGGAAATTCACCAGAAAGAACTCAACGTTTTTCAGCATCTCATTTTTTGTTAGAGCTTCATGCAGCATTCCCATTACAACATTTCTTATCCCAGCAATTGCTCAAAGTTAACGAGCAATTGCTCGTTGAGATCCTTTGTCTCAGCTTCCCACTCCCCTGCTCTCTTTGTGAGAGCAAGAACATTCCAGGCAGTTGATTCCTGCACATCACCCTTGCTGGGTTTTCACTCAGGTGAAGTTTACCCAAAAACCAGACATGCCACTACTCTTCCATGACACAAGGCTCCATCACTAGATCCTTGCTCACTGCTCCTCCTTTGCCTGGAAGGTACAGGAAGACCAAATAAACCTGTGAGTGGTAAGTAAGAAAAAGCACTTCAATCCTGCAGACTCAGTGTAACCACAGAGGTGCTAAAAGAAAATTCTCCATCTCTGATTTAAGAAGAGGGCTTCTTTGAAGCCTAGTTTCTTTTAGCTTTTGTGTCGTAACAAGAATATGACTGTCTCCTCTAAGTAAGCTAATTTTATTTATTAAAATAGTCTCCATTTTTAAGCCAGAAATATATAATGATTTACATTTAGTGTCACCTGGAATAGACAAAAACTACTGGAAAGAATACTTCGCTTGATTCTTCTTTCCTCCTTTTCCACTTCTATTTTTGTTGGTTTTGATTCAGGGTCAAGAAGACAAGCTGCCTAAAGCTTCGGGCGTCCTGGGTAAGACCCAGTCCCACTATAGCATTTATGTTCAGCTGGGCTGTTGAATCTTTTTTTATCATATAACCTGGGAATAAAATGCATTTGCCTACTTCATAAGATCTCAAAAATATGCATATAAAATATCAGAGCTCTTATACACACCCACACTATTACTGGTGGTCTGCTAGTGATAATCACATCTGTATAGCCTGACATTTAGCATTGCTTGCCAAGAAAAAACCACTTGTCTTTTCCATACAAATCTGCATGTTTCATTTTACTCTTTGGGCAGGATACTTGTCAAACCAGAAACAGTCCCTAACATGCTGTGTGGGTTATGGCAAACACCTGGATCAGATAATGCCGTGTTCACATGGGCTCAGTCCAACTGCCAGCGGGAAGCCGAGTGTTGGTTTAGATGGGCTGATACCAGCTCAGAGTTTCAGCCCCAAATCCTGGGAAGCCTGGAGCTTGCTGAGGCTCATGGCTATCCTGCAAAGTTCCCTGTTCAGCCCTTCCTTGCTGCCCATTTGATAACATGCCCTGTGGTGTAGGGGAGAGGGAGGAAAACCAACCAGCTTGGACAGCATGACATTTAATAAAACACCTGTGTTTCATTACAAAAATGCTGCTTCATTCCAGTGATATACTTTTATTGCTGATTTTAATCAAGTATCTTACAGCTCTCAAATGGGAAAGGTAGAGAAAAACCTGTAATGCCTTTTCAGATTGCTTGTTATCTCTCACTTGTAACTAATTACCCCAGTCTCATTGTTAAAGACTGAGTGGTTTTATGTTTGCTCCACAACAAATGACTAAAAAAAAAAGAAATTACACAATTACTCTCTAGCTATAGTAACTAATTAAGATAAATATTTTCAGAACAAAGAACTTAACAGAACATCAAGACACTGACATTGCAAAAATGTCTGGGAAAGTAAAGCATCTATCAGCAAACCATGTCTTGCCAGTCAGCGAGTTCCACAATTGCATCCCAACCACACTTCATTCTTGTCCTACTCCAGTGAATATAATTCGTTATTAAAGCTTTTCTAACATGGTGAGAATGTGAGCCAGCTTTTGGGACTACAGGAAGACAGGGACAAATTTTGAGTCTGCACCATTGCAAATATGTGCACACAAACAGCATGATGGAAAGTACTGCAGCAACCTACTCTACCACTCCTTTTTCCTAACGTCTTATTTTGTATCCTCAGCTATGGCTGGACTGTGCTGGTAATCCATTCCTCCCATCTCTGAGCATGCCCCCAAGCTGTTGCAAACACACGCTTTCAGTCAGTGTGAGGAGCAGCCCTCAGCCAGGTACAGCCTGGGTAACTCCACTGGATTGCCGGGCCCCGGCTCACACTGTGCCACTCTGAGCGTCAGTGACACGGAGCCAGAGTGGCACCAACCATGGCTGGAACACGTCCGGGGCACGGAGCGGGATCCCTCTGCACAGAAACTGGTGACATTAACACTGCCAAGCGTGAGGCAAGCGAGCAGTGTAGTCCAAAATAAACGAGACAAAAACATGGTGTGGATGGACAAGCAGACTGCTTTTCAATTCAACTGCAAGACTACTATAAGCACGCATTGCAAAATTTCGCCCAGGGCATGAATGGAAAGCCTTTATCTTTGGCTCTGTCACTCAAATGACCTTCTCTCTGACATTTCTGGCATTAAAATAACTAATAAAGAATTTGGATGATGTAATTTATTTGGTAGCAGAAAAATTACCTGCAGGCTCACGGCTCCAGCCCTCACTGCTCACTTACAACCTCAAATCAGCCTCAAGGAACTTATGTTTCCCTCACTTACAGCAGTGGATTGCAGTCAGCACAACTTCACTTGCCAACAGGTACCGCAACGGGAAAGAGACCAGCAGAAAAGAGCTCACTTACTCCCAAATTAATTTGTCTGTCCATGTTTTGTTTTTATTGATTGCAAGAAGCTGATACCTCCAATTACATGTTTTCTTTGGCAAGAGTTCTGTCACAGATAAATCCCCAGAAGTTTGGGCAGAGCTGAATAGAGACCTCCGAACTGTATTTTGCATCTGCTGTGATTTACTTAACCAAGAGACAAGAAGGTGAAAAGAAAGAATTTTCTTCCTTCACCTTACAACTTCATTTGCTAAACTGCTATTTTATTTCACAAAGAAATGTAGGGTATTCTGACTGACAGCACAGTTCTACTTTTATATAAGGTATCAGATGGCAAACATGAGGTAGCTACATTACACAACTCAGTGTGTGGGTACATGCTCTGTCACAACTTGCATCAAAACATATGAAACAGTCATGGGAAGTGAGGTTTCTCGTCTTAAAGATGTGATACAAACATAATGAACAGCAGCCACCCTGCACACTCATTACAAAGCTTTCCAGCAAAAGAGGTGGACTTCAAGCTGTTTGATATTTTAATATTTACACTCAATTATCTCTAGAAATTTATTTAAAACCGTATTATTTTTGTGTTACTTAGGAGCTCTGAGTTCCCTCAGAAACTCCTACTCATTCTTAATTATAGTGTAAATCAGCATGTTAACATCAAGCGAGCAGCCACTGACTAAAGCAGCTGATACAAATGCAGACAAAGTTCGGACAGAAGTAGTGGCAAAATGCCCAGAAAGTTCCAAGCCCCCTCTGAACAGCTCGGTCAACATGGAGAGATACACAGACCTTTCAGAAGAGATGCGCTGGGTAATAGCAGTTACTGCCAATAAATTTTATATAAATATTACAAAAGCAGTAAAGAGCCCATGCATCAGTACACAGACATGTCACAGATAAGAACTGTGGCTTTTTAAAATGTCAAGACTGAAAATGTACAACAGCCTATAAAAGTCACTCAAGTCATTACATGCTACCAGTGAAGTAAATCATTTATTAAAGAAACAACGGCTGAACTAACTGTGCCAAACCAGGTGCACCTATTTCCTCTACTGCGTTACTGTGTTGATAAAGACATGACATATTAAAAGAAAATGTATGAAATACAGAACTACAAAAGCCAGTGTACAGTGATTCACTTCAGTATGCTATGATACAAGCGAAATTAAAGCTAATCCTTTCTTCTGAAGGAAATGTCACAGACTTCTATGCATTTGGTAAGTTAATATTTATAAGAAGCCCAGACAGTTTAGTGTTTTTAATACAGGACTAAGATTTCCTCCTGAACATCAAACAGAGAACTTGCACTAAAACAGCAGTTTCTTTATTGCAACAAACCTAAATGACAGTATTTCCAAGATTTGTTTTTCATCATGTCATTCCAATCAGCAACTGTGTACAACTGGGACATTTGCAAAATCCACCAAGTAGCCATGAATTATACATTCCTAACTCTTTAAAGTTAACACATAATAATCTTCTTATCAAGAGCCTGCTGACAGCTGCCAGTACTACGTTCCTAATAATCCTCATTACAAACAGACATCTAGGAATGGAAAAACAAGGTACACATGGTCTAGTACCACAAGGGTGCACATATGTATGTAGTAAGTGAGACTACCAACAGCATTGTTTCAAGAACTTACATAGCAATAAAACTGTAACTGAAAACCTTTTATTGAAAAATGTAATTTAAAATTTTACAGCCTAATAATGCGTAGGAATTCATCACACCCAATTAAATTAAAATGCAGCACTTGATCACTTTTTATGAAAATTTTGAAAGGAATTTTGTTATATTACATGCTAATACAGAGTTTCATTTAATTTAGATGATGAATTATCTAATTTTGTTTTCTAGTATACTAAGGGTATCTAAATTGAACTTGATAGCATTCATGGGGTAATCATAGTCACTTTTTATGTATTCTAAAAAGAGGATAAATTTATTCATTTAAATGGGAGGCAAACGTATCTTCCAAAATTCTATAATGAAATTTGATCTTGGAAAAAGAAGGATTAAAAAATCCTAGTTTTAGTAATAATACATTAGTGCCAGTAAAGTTCACAACAACTGTGGGAAACTGGTTGCAGATGTTTATATTCTCCAGGGTAGAAATCCCTCTCTCAAGCAAGCCAGACCCAGTCCTGTAACCATAAAGTTAAGGGAACGAACTTTCCAAAGCAAGCTGGAATTTTTAGAAGAATCTTTGTTCACAATTTTAATTCAAAAAAGAAAACTGCAGTTTGCAATCAATATCCTACTGTCCTCATACAGCACAGATTAGCTGCTGTAACACAGCAGAGTGCTGTCCCAGTTTCGTTGGGATGACAATAACCAGCAGCACTGTGCACTCAGCACCGTCAGATGTTCCTGTGCTGCTCTGACAGTGTTCTGGCGTGTTCATGGTGCTGCACTCACTGCCCATGGCCAGTATCTTCTGCCCTGGCAATTATACTGGCAAGGGTTCAACTCAGAACAAAAGCAGCTACCAGATAGTTTGTCAAGCTAGGAAATTTCTTACTGAAAATATGTACTTGAAAAATGTCCAGTTCTTTCTGTGCCCAAACAGAAGAAGAAAATCAGCCTGAGTGAAAGCTTAACTAACAGTATTGTGTGAATAAAATTATAGGGTAGCCTATCTTAAGAACTCTGTTTTCCTGATAAATTTTCATTACTGCAGATAAATCTGAATACTCTTAAATAGTCTAAGCTGACCACTAGAACACTTCATGCAGTCATTACTAGACCGGCACCTAATCCTGTAACTGGCACAAGATCTTCTACCACAGACAGACAGATTACCATTGCCTGCTAACAAGGGTGAAAGAAAGGAAGAAAAATAATACAGGTAAGATTGGAGAAATTACAGAGAGAATGACAATTTGCTGAAGGTCAAGAGCTGTGAGTGAAAAATCTCTGGAATCCCAGAAGAAATCCTTAACACACAAGCGATGCCTTCCTCTTGTCCTTAAAAAAGACACGATTGAATGAGGCCTCAGTCACATCTCTTACAGTTCTTCACATGAAGCAGGATTTGTAATTTGTTTTTTTAAACAGGAACTTAGAAAAGTAGCTTGAAACAAGGGGAGCCCTGTAGCAAACCTGCAGAATCCACAGCACTCTCACAGGTGGTAGGAGCTGTACACATCTTCCAGAAAACTGGCACGGTGGATGCATGTGTATGCAGGTAAACTTAATGAACATTCCCAAACTAACAGAACACATACAAACAGTTAGGAACCCTAAAGGTACAAGTAGTCAGACATTTCTGATGTGCTGGCATTCTTTAAACTTTATTCCACAGAAGCACTGATTTGACTAATGAGGTTTTGGCAGTAGAAACTGCAAGGATGCAAAATCTGTACCTGGATGACAGTGAAACAGCACAGCACATCCATCTGACTTACACAACAATTATGTATATTCTATTTAATTGCATAACAATGTTTCCATTTGTCTTTGTTTAAAATAAATGTAATAAGTTTTGTTTATTAATGATTAGCTGAAGGGAGAAGTACACATAAAGAGAAAAAGTAGGGTCTCTACTCAGTCATGCACATGGAACAGTGTGACATTAGCACAGATTAGGATCACTAATATAAATTGCTTCAATAAAGCAAAGGGAAAATTAGAGGTGAATTACTGTAGTAATTTCAACTGAAAAACAATTGCCCAGGAAAGACATAAATATCATCCAAACCTGTTGCTCTAAGAATGTAAAACAGATGGGTAGGAAGAATATCTAGGGATAGAAGCAATCGATCATTTGCAGTTGATAGAGATGAAAGCTTAGTAACCTTTCCCCGCCAACTGGGAATTCACACAAAAAGCTGGGATAGCTTAATGAAGAAGGAAATACGAAGAATATTTCTATTCCAAGTCCCAGAACTCTTACAAGCTTCATGCTTCATTCTAATGCATTCAGGCTACTGGGCAGTCATGGCACTCGGGCTATTTAAAGACACACTGACTTAGTCCAACACTCGGCTACAGGTCTTTCAATTCCCAGGACAAACAAGAGCAGCTAAAACACGCACTGTTAGTTTCCAGAAGTATGTGTTCCCACACTCACATCGAAGTTCTGTAAGTATCTATAATCTTACACTAATTGAAGCACAGTAAATATATACATTTATTAACAGAGTTTGTTTCTTAGTGTTTTCAGTGCATACGTTTAACGATTATAGAATTGTAACAATTTGTTGGGTTTAATCTGGTCCTTAAACACTAGAAGAGTTCAGCCTCTTCTTTTAAGAGGATTAAAACATGAAAGCAGTAGGAATTTGGTTATCCAGGCACTTCTGAAGCAAAATTACTTGCTTTGCCACACTGTTTCCTTTTTTACGGTGACTGCTCTCATCTTTTTCACGTATTACTGTAGCTCTTCGGAGATAGAAAATTTATTACAAATCTACTGTAAAGAAGTTGAATCAATTATTTAGACCTATATAAAAAAATTTATAGACTCCTTGTTTTGTATTTATCTTTAAGGCCAATTAAGGGGGATTACACGAAAATACATTCCTAGAACTCTGACATCTTGCTAATTTCAAGCAACTTCTTGTTTTTCTAAGAAATCTTGGGAGGATGTGCTACAGAAAACCTAACCAAGAAAGAGTGTTGGGATTCTGAGACAGACAAGCCAGTATTTAAAATAGAAAAAAAGAAAAAAGGTGGGGGACTAAACTCAGATCACTAGAAATTTGGCAATTACAAGAAACTGACTAATGTATTTCAGTGACAGCTTGACCTCAAAGAGTCCCAAATTCTGCATTTCGCTACCAGTGGAGACACAAACAAGAGACCAAAGGTTTTTGAAAGGCCAAATTAACCAGTGTAGTAGAGGAGAAGAGCACACACTAGAAAGCCTGGCAGTGAAACACGCTGACACAAATACATTTGTGGGTGGAAAGAACACAGAAACACTGGCAAGGAAAGGCACTCAGGAGACCCACACTGGCACTGGAAACAGAACAGCAGCGCCACACGTGAGCCGGCACTGGCAGCATGTGCCAACGTGTGACCCTGAAGAACTGTCCCAGCTCCAGTCAGGAGAGAGCCTCAATCACTTCATGTGGCTGCTATGGTAACTTGCCAGGGCAAAAATCTGATTGCATGAAGCAGCAATGGACTAATTAATATTAATTAATAATTTCGATATGTGATTTAGTGACTGCAGAGAACTGCCTCCGTGGCTAGGCAGAGGGAAAACAAGCAGGAAAAACCACATGCCAGCAAAGAAGCAAGGAAAATAAGGTGAACAGTGAAGAAAGCACACACTGAGTCTGTCCTGCGGAGCCGCTGCTGGTCAGGAAAGGAAAGACGTAATTACTAGAAGAGAAATAAACAGGAAAACAATTCATATACATCTGCTCCATGCTACAGCTCCTGTTCTTCATGTTGACAGAAGGATTACTACACATTCCTGGTAGGAATAGTAAGCATGGAACTGCACTGCTTTTAAAATTGACATATTTACCAGTATAGATTTGATACACCTGTTGAATCAGTTTTTCAGTACACCATATAACCTTTCTCCTTTTGCTCACAAAACCCACAGAAACGAGAACAAATGACGTCGGAGAAGTACCGGTAGCACAGTGTTTGGAGGTGTGGGTACACCGTGCCACGCTGGGATCTCTCTGGGCTCACAGGTAATTGAGCTCTCACGCCTTGCAGAACCTTTCAGTCGAACACTCTGCTCACTGCAGCTCAGGCTCAGGGAGTGGAGCAGCAGAACAAGGACTAACACAACATGGGAAACCACAAAGCAGTAAAGAGCTGACAGATCTAATTTTAGTTCTGCCAGCCTGGACACTGTCCTCACAACAAGCACCAAGTGCGATAAAACTGACAAACAGGACTGACCGCCAGAAACAAAGGAGCAGTAGCTCTATCACACAAGTCTTATTTGCATCTTAAATATTTATAATCTGCAGATTTAAGAGACAGAATCTGGCTGCACATCTGTTCTTTTAATCTGAAGGGCTGCCGTTGGATGGGAGCAGCCAAGCAACTGCAGATCCCGCAGTCCTGACACTCAGGGGGCTGTGCCAGCTCCAGCACCCCAGGGCTGGGGCACACCACGAATGTTCAGCTGCCAGACTGCTCCCCGCTCATTTTATTATTCCTCTTGAATGATTCAGCGATGTCTCTTGTTTCTGTGACACCAAAAATACAGCTAAGGATTGATGATGCCAAAAATACTGGCCTCAAAAACCCTCAGCTTGACTAGTTATTAGAGGAGGAAAATATATTTCATAAAAGTACCTTGGAAACCAGCAAGATACTTTGATTTTTAATCACAACAGTGTCACAGGCACTAGGTGCTTCTCAGATCTCAAAACATACAGAAATTAAATGGATCCTATGAATACAGTAACAGATATAACGACAGCATGTCAGACTTGCAAAATTGCACAAAAAATATACTTGTCTGAGACTTGCTAGACAAATTGCAATGAACTAACAAACAGTAATATACTTTATATCAAAAAAATGTAATCACCCTGAGTAGTCTGAAGAAAAAAGCTTCTATACATTAAGCTGCTCATACAATGCTAATAAATCTCCATGATAATACAAAATAAGCTGCTATTCCCTCTAGGTCTCATCTAAGTCCTACTGTTCTGGTCCCTTAGACAGGGAGATGGACTTTTCCATGTGTCCAGAGGCCATCCAGACACTGAAAGAGCGCATGAAGCAAATATACTTTCCACTGAAACCCTGTTATTAACCTACTTTGATTAACAACACCAGAGTTTTAATAACAGAAAGTGAATTTTATGGTTTTAAGTAAGATTTTTTCATCCACCAAAGTGCCCATATATTTTTGTACATTTTGGTAAAGTCATTAGAATGTATTCTCCTAGAGTTGGTATATGCATAACCTTATTAAAAACTCTAGTAGGCTCTCTCACTGTTAACCACACTCAGTCCTACACGAAGGCAACAGGAAATTAGATTGTGGAAGAACCACGTAATTTCACTCTAGATGTTAATTAAAAGAAATCACTAAACCCACAGAAGTTTAAATCAATAAGAGAATAAAAGTCCACATTTAGGTGAGATCTAAATCCAAGGCTAAGGCCACAATAAATCTTAACATTACTCAGCTGTGCTCACTGGTGCCGAGACCTACAAATTGCAGCCCCTTTGCTGCAGAAAGTCACAATCCAGCATTCTTTTAATGAAAAGTTGTTTAGGAATGTGACTGAACTTTCATTGGGTCTCTGAGATTTACAGTTTTGAAGGGCAAATTTTAATTTTGTGTGTGTCAATCATAAACCCATCCAATTGTCATGGAAACACACAATCTCAAGGAGTCAGATGATTAACTTGGCTGCTGAAACAAAAGTTTTATTGCTGCAATTGACTGAAACTCTCTGGTTTGCATAAATTAAACTGAATGGAATTACAGTAATGGCCATGCTGCTGGACACAGTGCTCTGTCAAGACTTTAAATGGATTTGGTACTTAAATTCTTTGTAGAAAACATGCATTATTCTGATTGTATTTAAGCTAGAGATATCAGGAGAATTCTTGGTCCTTAATATCTGTAGTGACGTAATCATGCAAAAGGAAATTATTTAGACTGACTGACTGTGAGCTCAGTTTCATGAGCTGCCTGCTGAAATGAGTCTATATAATTAATTATACTAATCTATATGCATATGTAACCTGGATACAATAGAGACACCATAAACAGAGAACTCCAGCTTTTCTTTTTACATCTTCATTTCTCAGCTGCACCCAAGTCGACATTTACACCAAGAAGAGGAATTTGAAGAACGTCCAGTAACATTTAGACGTGTCCAAAGGGTGGCATTCGCCCCTCTCCCAAAATGCTAAGGAAAGGAGAAAGAAAACTGTGTAACACAGAAAACTTTATACAGGGCAGGGCCAAACAGCATCTCTAGATTGCAGCTTTATCGAACTGAAAGCAGGAGTTATATCAGCCCCTTTTAATCCCTTTCTGAAATCAGTCAGTCGCACCAGAAGCAAAACAACCGAGTGATCTGACATCTTGTGACATTCCAAACTGACAATTCCGAAAATTAACTCACTGAATTTTTTGTCACAGTCCTCTCCATAACCTGCATAGGCTGCTGTCAGCAAAGTCAACTCTGAAGTTTCAAATCCTGAAGAAAACTCAAAATACTGTCTGACATCCAAAAAAAAAGGATGCTGAATATGCAGGAAGTGGGATAAATTTTTATAATTCTATTCATCAGTAACAACTTAACGGAACACCACCATTAACATCATAATGCAAATATTTTACATTTATAGAGAATATTTTACATTTATAGAGATTTTCAACTTGAAACTTCAATTTATTTTCCAAGGGAAGGTAATGCTAGCACCAGTAGTTGCTATTGGAAACACACCATGATGTATCCAAGGAAAATGTACAGCAAAACCTGGGATTAAAAGGAATTTTTCACTTTCATAACCCTATTCCGATTCTTTGATCACTATGCTGACTCCTAAGAATGGGGAAGCTCAAAAGGAACCAAAAAAATTCCATTAAATCCAAAGCTGTAGATAACAGTACATATTTCCACATGCAGTTATGATTTCCTGCACACACGAACTGGTGTGTTCAAACATCTTTTGAAGTAATTTTCAGAGTATCTGTGAAAATTTATTAACTTTGGTGCTCATTAGCTGTGGTCTAGGTGCACGTGAGCACCCAGAGACTGCAGTGGTGCCTGAGCAGCCAAACTGCAGCTGGAGATTTTAACTTCTACATTTCCAGCATAACTATGGCACATCAACACACAGGCTCCCACATGTTAATGGGTACACTCCAAATCTCAACAGTGCTGCGGAAATCTTATGTCATTTTATGAGAGGAACAGATTTTTTTCATGTAGTTTCTGTGTATCTTTAAACTCAGCTGTTTCACTTCACTGCAAATAATATTCTTTTTAATTTATAGAAATTCCAATGATTTTTTCTAATTAGAGAAATTAAAAAGATCATGTGAAAGCATTTGCTGTAAAATAGACACCTTTAATTGGCTATAAAAGACTTAGACTGCAGAAAATTCCTTAGGCTTCATCTGGGAAACTGGGAATAGAAGAAAAGGATGAAGAATTTGTTTACTGGAACAATCTAACACAGCAGCATGTAACTACATTAAATACTTTATCCAGGACAGAAACAGATAGGGTTGTGTGGGTTGGTTTGGGATGAGGGGGTAGTGTTCCTTCAGCTTTTCTTAGTTTGAGGTTTGGCTGGGTTTTTTTTTTAAATAGTGTCAGAGCAGCTTCCTTCCTATCTTGGAAACACAGTGAGGCAATAATAGAGCAAACACGTGAACAATAATCTGGCGTGTTGCTCCTCACAATTACAGCAGGCACAGTATTTTCCCTCTATTGATGGACAACCAGTCCTTCATGCCAGAATTTACATAAAGTCTCTATAAAAATGATCCCTTTTGTGTGTGTGTGTGTTTGTGTGTGTGTGAGCCATGTGTTTGAGAGGAACAGCCGCAGTGATGGACAACCACCCACACCCTCATCAATGCAGTTACTAAAGTAACATCAGATACAGTCACTTGGTTTCGGGAGTGGGACACTGAAGTAAAATAAAAGCAACCAAGATTGTCAAGCTGTATCTGAAACTGTGGGACTCTTTAACACCACAGCTAAACAGAAAAAATGGAACTTATTTTAGGGGTACAGAAATACGTCTTCAGGATTTAGAGATAAATATCCCCAAGTGAATATTTGTTCATGCTGTATTTTCATTTCATAAAAGACTTACCCATTAAATCAAATTAGGTAATCTAGGTGCAGTGTTCATCTTGAATTCTATCTAGTACCTAGTCACTCAGTCATATCCCTGAAATTCTATTCCCTTGCCATAGCTCTAAATTCTTACATTTATTGTAAAATTGCATAACCTTCACATTATTCATTCTCAGTGTTAAAACTGCTGTTCTGAGTCCAATCAGGAAAAAAATCAGATGATTTAAAAAATCTTGTTTATCCAGAAACACATGAACAAAGCCAAAAATGTCACTCCATGTGCTGTGTTTTCAATTCAGATTATTATATCAATTTATTCAGAATCACTCACCATCAGCTGCTCTTGGATTTAAACTTCTCCACCCTTTACTAACACACAAACTGCCCAGGACAACGGGTATTAGTGAAGATTCTTGTTACACAGAGAACTATTCCCCCTTGTACTTCAAATTCATAAATAAATGTATAGGCTGTGTCAAAATTTCCTTTGAAGAACAAAGCTTTGACAGCTTACATGTTCTATTAAATAATGAGAAAGGAATGGATGCAGGATTGCACACTGTACTCATGCCATTAGTCCCTACTGGAGCTGGGAAAACTGGCCATGACGGCTACTGCCCTGAAGCCACAGTTTGGGGGGTGTGAAATTTCATACCACAATATCTAAATATATGTAGAAGCTGGAACAAATTCAACATCAGCACAAGCCTACTGAAGTATAAGACTGGCCTTAAATATTTCAGCTATTCCAGCACTGCGGACTCCTACCTCTAAGAGTGCCAAGGAGAAGCACGGAGATGAACTTAGAGTAGTGCTTTGGAGGATGGAGTCACACGCAGAAGGAATGTGGGCTGCCATCCCAGATCAGGAATCCAGATGCTCCAGTACAGCAGGAGCATCCACAGCACAGCCTGAGCAGCACAGAACTGCACAGAAGAGCTCTCTGAATTCGCTGCAGCACAGTGCAATACAGTGGTTTGCTCTTACATCTCTGAATGTGGACTCTCTCAGTCAAGATATCTCTTTCTCCTACATTTTACTGTGATGTAATCTAAACCTACTTTTTATTTTTATTTATTTTTTACAAGCTAAGACGCTCATATTTACAGTATTTTGCACTTCCAGTAGGTCTCCTATGCTGTCTGTTTTGCCTGCAACCAACTTCTGATAATTTGTCCTGGATGGCCTTCGGAACATGAAGGAAACTGGTGCAGTGCACCTGTTTTTTCAATACTTGCAATAATTTATGTCCATCTTTGGTAGTGTTTAAGATACAGTGGTCCAAAAAGGTAAAAACTGTGTTTGAGAACTTCTGTTCCATTTCTGCTTGTCATTTAAAACTTTACTTGCTATTTATTCTGACTCTTTAAAATTTGGATACTTGACAAGTTTCCTGCAATGGTCCTTGCAAAATCTTGTTTGATAGACAGTACTTAGAAGATAAAACCCACCCAAATATTTTTTAACCACTAGAATTGTCTAGGAGTGAATTTCTGCTGCTACAGAAAGAGGCAGCAAATGCCTGAAGCAGAATTTCACTTGTTTGGATTGTTTACTAGAGAGATTTAATTGACACACCAGCAGGTTATTTTGCTGATCTCCCTGTCTGTACTCTGGTTCTGCTCACAGATGAATCAATGGTGTTCAAATCTTGTTACCTGCCTCTGTGGCTTCAAAACATCTGACTGTGCAAATTACTATTTTTATCCCTTTTCATTTGGTAGGCTAGCTGTGTTATGCCCAAATTTGTCATAAGGAGATATTATCTCCTCTTTTAGCAATTCAATACACCTTATAATTAAGAATTATTTATTAATATTCCTATATCTGTCAAGCCATTAACCCCATACAACTCAAAAGAAATTACATCTCCCTGGAACCCTGCTAAGATAAAGTAGGATCAAGATTAAAAACCTTTGCAGCTGATCTTAAGGCTTCTTTTTATGGTGGTCACTTTTCATTTTGGGGGCAAACTGCCATGAGGATTGCTACCTGTAAGAGCAAGCAACCTACCTGAAAGAGTGGGAAAATGTCCAATTTTGGGTTGGGGGGGCTAGTGCCTGAACTTGCTCCAGCTCTGGAGTTACCCAGTGGTGTCTGGCAGCAGCAGGACTGGGGTGGAGACATGGCCTGCCCTCTCCTGGCAAATCCAAGCAACATTCTGGGGTAGCTGGTGGCTGCCTAGATGCAATAAAACTACTCCCTCTGCTAGTAACATCAATGCACGTTACTAGAGGATTTCTATTGTCACTTTTCTAGTAAACATTCATGTACGATGAACAGTTCTTAATGCTGTAGGAAATACACTGAATACAAACACCCCAAATAATCTGGTATTTTTTGAATAGGTTTGGCCGTAGAGTATGTATTTTGTAACTCAGTTATGAAATGTCCATCAGACAACCAAAGTAGAGCTGGGAAAAACCAGAATAACATAAACCTGTCTTTGTTTTAATATGTTTTGTTAATGATGGGCCTTAGTCCACAGGGTTCATATCCCTACCCTGCTGAACAAAGTACGATTTTCTATTATTTAATTCAGTATCCATTTAGCTGTGTCCATACAACTCACGCTACCCTCTTTCCCTATAAAATCCACCACTCATGAGCACACAGATAAGCAAAAGCATGTTAGGACAGAAGGGATGCAGTTTAATACTAAACAGCACAGGTTTAATGAATTAGTGCCTTGAAGCAGGTTCCACTGAGCAGCCCAGTAAATCTGGGTAGAGCTGCTTTGAATCTACCCTCCTTTGAGAAATGGACTTAAGAGGTGTCAGCAGAACTTGCATTATCTGTTTTAACATTCTAATTACACCAGGTTTAGAGTAATTGCCTCCGCATATTTAATGGGACTCTTTATTTATGCAATTTAATTGTTCTTAGTAGTTTTCATGCTATTTCTACTTCCTTAAGTATTCAAGAAAACGACTGTTCCAAAAGAATGTTTACAGAAATACTGACACCAAGTAAAAATTAAAAATATATTTGGAAAGATAAGTTTTGAATAATTAAGAAATTACATACGATGCATGGCTCTTATGGCTCACATACTTCACCAAGTCCATACCAGCTTGAATTCTGAATATTTAAAAAAGGTTATGATTATGTAACAGAAATAGATGCTAAGAGACGAGAAATTAATAAAGTTAAAGACGTGCTACCTGATATTAAATGTCCATCACTGCTAAGGGACAGTTAAGGCAAAGAGATCAAACTGACTTGTGAAATAGTGGACTTGGAGACAATAACATGAAGACACCTCCTAGTAGGAATAGAGGAAAGAAAGCCCTCAATTTACAGATGCTTTCTGTCTCCTTCTGAACATCCTCTGGGATAAAATGCTTTTCAGTGCTGAAATAGGTGCAAGCCTGTTTGAATCCAACTATGAATTCTGATAAATCCCCAGAACCAGTACTTTTGACTTGAGTCAGGATGCAATGCATTGGCAGAACAACCTGTGTTAGAACTAACCAGGAAGGAATGGCTTTGAGGTTTCTAAGGTTTCTTTGAAGATTAAAGCAGAGACTTTAGCAGAGATACAAGCAAAGATTTCTAAAGAACTCTACAACTGAAAGTGCAAAGGAAATGGCAAAATATGAAAAAGTGTAGCAGAAAAAAATGATGTATTTCTCTACTGGTGTAACTGCTTTGCAATATTTTAAGACTATACGTTCTTCCTTCAGGTGCAGGAACTATAAAGACATGACTTCTACCTACCGCTGTCCCTTAATAGATCTTACATAACCTCAAGCATACTGTAGTCCCTCCTATTTCCCTTCTCTGCATCCTTTCTGCACTGTCCCAAGGACACTGCCCATGTTTGCACATTTCCCCATATGGAATTACGGCAAGTAAACATAAATGGGAAGCGAATCCCCTCATGCAGAGGGACATGTTGCTCTGAGATCGGCAGGACAAGAACTGGTTCCGGGCAGGTGTTGGACAGCGTTCGCTGGGCGCACAGTGAGTACCCCGGGAACGACAAGAGTGCTTCCCTAGCAGCAGCTGAAGTGTTGCTGCTTTTTCCAACCACCATCATTCTTGTTCTCTGTCTGGTCTTTCCTCCCTTTACTTTCAACAGAGAACCAGAACTAACTCAGTAACATTTCAGTTGCAGATTTCTTGTTCCAGACTGTTCTCTGCTTCTGTACCACCCATCCATTTACCCAAACCACTGGGGGGTTTACAGTCCTTTCCCCAGCTTATTTTCCCCAAGGAAAAACGAAAATGACAAAATGTTTCTTGCCAATGTTCCCCATTGGTGCAGAGCTCTATGGCTAAAATGCTCATCATAACCAAAACCCTGGGCATGACTGAACTTTAAAAAAGCTAAACATCAACTGGTTTGATTTATAGACCCAGGAGACCAAGTCAATCACAAAAGAGTAAAGTAAAACTTATTTGCCACTCAGAGCTGTCTATAAAATGTGCTGCCTAGCCTGAAAAATATAAAAATTTGGTATTAAGTAGATTGTGTATTTGTTTCTGCTGGGAAAAATGGCTTCAAATTCCATCTTCATAGTTGTCATGTATCCAGGACACCCCTTGATCCATCCAGGCAAGGCAAAATCTAAGAATTTCTCCCCCCATGCCACTCCACTGAGTTCTGTGGACTTAGAAAAGCACTGAATACAGAACATCTCAATCTGTACCAGCCTGATGGTATCTCTGTAACTGGACTGAGTCTCTCTGGCATCTGTTTGGGAGGCACAGCATAAGGCAAGTTCATCAGTTCAAACCTCATAAAGAGACGGTGCAGATGCACTTCAGAGCAGATACTGCAGACTTTATTTTCCATTTGAGAACTTTGCATCTTTTAGGTAATGCACATACATAAATACAGAACATTAGCGTAACAGCTTAAGAGATACAATCTGGGATATTTTAAGCTTCATAAGAGTTTGCAGTTTTATGACAGCATTAAAATGCTCTTTGATTCAGCTGCAGGTTAACACACGGTGCCCCATTTTCATTTCTGTGATAGCTGGATATTAAGTTCATGTGGCACGTGGAGCAGAAGGGAAGCAGCCAAGGATGAGTAACCACTGCCAGACACCACGCAGAGCTGCACGCCTGGCAATCCTCCCGTTAGTGGAGTCGCTAGGGAAGGGTCGGCTGTCAGTCCTGCCACAGGTATCCGGCTCTCAGCCACTCAGACAAGTCTCTGCATCACAAACAGCAAATTCACTTCCAGAACTAAATTATCTCATAAATTCCTGTCATTCATTATTGTAATTGTATTTCTGTGGCTTAGATTGTGGCAACTGGGAATGAAGCAAGCAGGAAGTGAAGGCTAATTGTGAAAGGTTAAACTTCCTTTTATACTGAAATCATTTTGTTATGAACAAGGGACCTAAGAAAGGAAGGACAGCTATTGATGAGCCAGTGACAGAATAAAAACTTCATCAATTGCTGAGGTTATTTAGTCCGTCAGTACTGAAACATTTGAAAGCTTCTAATTTAGTTCTTCACAAAAGAAGCGCCCTGCTGTTAACAACTTCACAATGAATTTTCAGCGTTCAGCTTCAAATCAGAATCAGTACTGTAGCTTAATACTTCTCTCTCAGGTACTAAGTCAAACACAAAGCTCAAATTCTGGGCAGAAAGCATCACCAGCTGTTTACAGTTTAGGCAATTTCTTTGTATAGATAATAAATCGATCTACATATCTCAATCCAGCAACTGAAGTCTGATTACAGAAATATCTTAAATACTAGTACTCAGTGGAGTTCTGCTCCAAACAGCATCTACATCAATCTAAATAAAGTATCCAGTATATAGATGTTATTTTAGGTGCCTTTTGCTTCTGTTTTAGTAGCTGTAATGAGAACAGTGGTCACAATGATATTTAAAGAGAAAAAATACAGCTTAGTTTCTGCAGTGATGCTGAATGCAATCAATCTGCTAACACCTGACACCCGGCAAGCTCACAGTATCCATAAAAAGTATTACTATGTGTATGTGTTAGAAACATCCATATTCTTGGCTCCTTTCTCTCCTGTAAAGCAGGAGAGTGGAATTGCTCTCCTGAGACTCATAAACAGATTTTGATTTCATCCAGGAAAACTTTCATCTTTCTCTTTGCAACAAAAAAGTTTCCCCACCTCTACTCGTTCTTCTTTGCAGCTTCAACAAACCAGTATGATCCATGGCTTTGTGGATAGCACAGCAAGTTTACATCACTAGACACAAAATACCCCAAGCAAATACAATTTTCTGAGAGCTGTTTACAGCTTGTAAGACAAAAGAAATTAAGATACATTTATATTAAACAAGTGTAGCTTTCCCGTCTTTCTTATGGGTTCCATTAAAGATACTTTATTTCCCTCCATTTATCCTACCCTTATGTATAATGGCAGTTTCATAAGCCTTAACTCAAAGAGAATAACTTCTGCTGGCCAAAGAAATCAGCCTTGCCTATGGTCTGGGAGATTTTCCAAGGAAAAACAAGCTCCATGGTAAAGGTCATTAGGAATGAGAGAGATTCTTTACGCTGTGCTGAGTATGGAGACTAATCCACTTCTTTTGGCAGGAAGAGTGCAGGTAGGGGATGAGCAAACAGTAGTTCCAGACTCTTCCACGCCTGCTTTTCTAAGTATATGCAGGGAGCCATCCATTTTGACCTGCTTTTCTTTTGGTTTTGATGTCATGCACTACAAACCCCAGCATTATGCTTACTAGGACAAATCTATTGTCCTGTGCTAGAAATCCTCTCTAATAGTGTGGGGGATGCTGGCAGTAAGGGCAGTAAGTCAGCTGGCTGCTGTTATCATCAATCAAGCATGAAGGCTCTGCTATTCTGCAGCCCGAATTCTTTATCTAACTGATTAGTCATACAGGCCAACTGTATTACAGTATCGCTTCCCAGCTCCCATCACAGAACTCCTCCATTTGGAGTATTAAAAACCCAGCTGATGAGCTCAGTGTTGCATGACACAGAGGAAAGGGAGGAAGCACGGCAGCAGAGGACAGAGGAAGAGATACAATCCCCTTATCCCTACAGATCTTCATGCCAAAAGGAAGTGAGTGAAAGCTTGAAAATCAATTCAAAAGTAAATAAAGCACAAGAGGCCAGCAAGGCAAGCACCAGAAAGCTATTTTAAGGTTCAGAGTGAATTAAACATGCAAAGAAATTAAGCATACCAAGGAAACAATCATACTGGCAGAATTAGCATTTCTTTTCCTGTTTTTTAGACAACTAAGAAAGCACATCAGAAGAAGAGTATCAGTAACAATTAAGTTGCATTTGCTTTTTGCTGTGCTCAGGGAGGTTTTCTGTTTCAATAGCCCTCATAAGAAAAAGAAACAGACCCCTTAAAAAACATTCCCTTGTTATTTTCTCTTTCACATTCTGTACTGTTCTCATAGAGACCTTATGTCAAAGGTGGCCTCTTTTGACTTTGTTGGAAAGTAACTACTCAGCTATTTCTCCCATCCAAGAAAAAGAAAAACACCTTGCTCAAGAATCCCATTTCTGGATTGTAATCTATTCCACTTTTCTCAAACACCCCTACACATGCCCACATGCCTGCTTGCCAGTAAAGCATTAATTCAGGGATTTGACAAGGAGCTATCGTATTTTAGCCCCAAATCACTCTTCTTTCTGCTTCCTTGACCTACACAAACCTACTTTATATGCTCGTGCAGTTTCTCTTGCATTTTTCTTTTTCTGCTGGAAGTCACACTTAGTTACAAAAACCTTTGCACGTAACTAATTCCAATTGTATCACAGCCAACAACTTAATCTAAAAGGATAAGCATTTACCATAATGATCTCCACACTGTACACAGCAGACAGGCACTAAAACAAGATGATTTACCCATAAATGTCTGCCTTTGGATAAATG
Source organism: Dryoscopus gambensis (assembly GCA_013389985.1). Lineage (NCBI taxonomy): Eukaryota > Metazoa > Chordata > Aves > Passeriformes > Malaconotidae > Dryoscopus > Dryoscopus gambensis. The sequence goes on along the minus strand of WEIT01031474.1, from coordinate 1,460,990 downwards.
TCTTTCATCTTACAGTTATGCCAAGCAATTTTTTTTTATTTGAAAATTATCTTAAAAGCTGAGTTACCAATCCAGAGATGTCTTTCTGTTTTCTTTTTTTTCCAGCACCCAGCACCACTCTCCTGTTTTAGAGCTTTCACATACTCTGGAAGTTCCTGTCACTGGTCCATAAACAGCTGTACCCTAAGTGACTCTCACACAGCTTTTGTCTCCAGTGCAGCACAGACAACCAGATATTATACACTACACCAAGTGTCTCTTCTGCTGTTTAAAATATTCCATTCTCACCATACCTGCTGGTTTCAATATTCAGAAGTTAAGGCACTGCTGAGCAGGCACCCAGTGGGACTTCAGAGCAGAATGTAAAGAAGAATTACTTGGAAAAAAATAATCGTGCAATGATGGAGTCCTGCAGTCAGAAAATGCTCCAGCTGCAAAGCCCTCTCCCATCAAATGCTGGGGGTATGAGAGAAACAAGGAAAACACAGACGTGCCTGCCCTGCCATGTTCATCAGATAAACCTACAAAATACACATTCACTGAGTTGCCTGCAGTATGTTCCAGATAAATAAAAACTAATCTAAGTACAATCACAATGCAAGACAAATAAAACAAGCACGTTGTGTATGTAGATATTCTCTAGTAGATTGCTCTGCTGTCCTCTATCAGACACTGATACATATAAAAACAATTGCAAAACACAGGGAGGAATATCTTGTATTTTATATCCTTTATAACAGAAGCTGACTTTTTAAAATTTAGTATGCATCCACAGAGACTTAACCACAGCTAGATTCTTCTCTAGTGAGTTTCTTGGGAAAGGACTGACTTAATTTTCCTCATTTGTACTGTGCCAAGCACAGTATGGTCTTAGTCCCAATTGGGGCCTGCAGGCACTGTCACAACATAGTCACCAGATGAGCACAGTGATGTGCTTCATGCAAAATTCCTCGGTTTTAGTAGGCAGCTTGAAAGATGTGAGGATAAAACACCACACCAGTGCTAAACATGCCTTGATTGTACTTTTAAAATAAAGCTGCTTACTCCTGGTTTTTATTGCTTACTCCTCCATTCTCTCTCTTGGTTCTTTACTACCTCTACCTGGGGAGATAGTTTACATTTATTATTTGTTCCAAGAGAAGCTCAGCTTTCCCTAAAAACAGCTTTAAAGAAGAAATATGTACAGCAGTGGGACGAAGGGTTAAAATTCCCCTTTTTCTTTTTTTTTTTTTTTTGCCAGCATTGCTGAATAAAAAGGCTGCAACATTTATTTTTCAGCCACTAATGACAGGGTAAGTGTCAGGTGTAACTCAAGAAAGTTCTACTAGAGCTCTCTGCAGCTTAAATGTTAAATTTATTCATATTTTATTCCACCCTCAGAAAGCCAGTTCTCTTCTGTCTTTCATTGTTTATATTAGATATAGTGAGTCATGGAAATAAAGTGACATGAAACCACATTTACGCTAAAGAAATCATCCCACATCTTTTCAGATTCTCTTTTCTGTTATTTCCGTACCGTGCCTCCTATTGAGTCTGAGAGATTGATTACCCAAGCAAGGGCTAAGCATTTATTCTTGACTCCAGTTATTTAGCAGCTCACATTCTCATCTTAGCAGGCCAATTTAGAGGAAACAGATGCATTATCCATCAGTTCCAGAATCGGAATGAGGATATACAGGACTGTCTATCTGACCCGTGCCTTACAAACAAAGTGACAGTAATGCTAAGCAAAGATAATAATCTAAAAGTACCATTAGTTGCCTTTGCCGTGTGTGTTTGAGCTGTGGTACCCTGCAAGAGATGGCTCTCCCTGCATGTAACAGGGCAAGGGCAATCAAACGCCTGACTTAAGCACTTCTGGCACTATGAACACAGGGCAGCACATCCTCCTAAAACCGAACTGGTGTATTTAAGGTATTAGGTTGGCCACAGACTATCAGAAAAAACATATGCTGTAAGAGTGAACACATTCTCAGCCTCAGCCTGGTCAATGTGCTATGGTAAGAACCCCAGCTTACGACCACAGGAACTATCCTACCAACTATTACTGTTACATTTCAAGACTAAACATATTTAAGTCAGCATTGTATATCGGCCACAGAGTGTGAGGACTCAGTACGTCAAGATGGGGTTTTTCTCACTGTTTAGCTCCAGCTAAAAGGGTTACAGTTTATGGTTTATGACTGAGTGAAACCTGACAAAGCTTCAAACCACTCACATATGCCCAGTCTTACATGGATGTCATAAGAGGTGTAAAGACATTGCTTTGAAGAAGAGTTGGACCAGATGACCTCCAAAAGTCCCTTCCACTATATATTATTCAGAGATTTTAAGACAAAACACACTCTGGTCTCTAAAGCCTTCAAAAAGGACCCACACCTTGAGGCTTTATTCCTCTGAATTTTCAGGAGGTCAAATGCTGACAGAAATTGGGCATTAGCAATTCCTTTGAAGTCAGTGGAAATTACCTCACCCCTTCAGTAGGTTTCAGCTTAGAGATTTTAGTGTGACTACTATCATGTAGACAGGGTTTGGTGTAAAAACTCCGGTGTAACTTCTTTGACTCTATCCCTCCCATCCCAGCATACACTCACACACACAGTTTCCATCCCATATCAAACACCCTTTTTCACCCTACTGATCTGCTTGCAAACACTTGCTTTTACAACTACCCAGTGGAATCAGAGCACAGGAACAGGAGAGGCACTATTAAAGGCTGACTCCATGTTCTTAGCTACCTACAAAGCCAGGAGTTACTAATTATGGGATAATCTCAAACCTATGTATCTTCATGGAAAGGAGCTGGTTCACCCTGCTAATTACAGCTCTATCAGGAAACTGGGAACATTTTTACTCAGAACTAGCACAGATACTGATCTCTATAAAAGCAGCAGACAGGAAGAGCTCCCCCTGCTTTCCAATATACAGCATTTGCTGTTGCGAAGCTTCATTTTAAAGACAAATATGTAAAAACAAAATGAGATTAACAAGCAGTTTCAGCATTGTTACTTCCATGCCCAGGCTGCATGAAGTCCAAGCTGATCATTCCAAATTAACTTACCTTCCTGCAAGAGTGACAGTGAATACAACACATCACGCTGGAAGAGTCCTTCCTGTACCTCTTAATTGATAGGCCAACATATAATTAAATGAAATCTGTTTAAAAGTCTTAAAGTATTTTTAAAGTACTGTTGCAATTACAGTGCTCAAATAACACATACTAGTTTCATTTCCGCTGCCACCCTTGCATCACACTTCTGTAAGGAAATTCCACCCAAATGAATCCTGCTCCATGCTGGCCACAGCACAATGCCCTCACAGCTACTGCTGCCTGTAGCAGCAAGGGATGGAGATGAAGACCAACAGAGAGATGAGAGATGACTACTCAAAATAATTCCATCTTTAAGAGGCAACAAAGGATCCTCTCTCTCTCTCTCTGGACTCACTAGGACCTACGTCACTGAGACAACGGATATGTTGCCAACTTCACAGACAAATTGCTCTCATCAAAGATGCTGCAGCTGTGGAAACTCCACAGGCTCTCAGGGGTTGCTGATTTGCTCAGAAGAGGACTTTACGTGGAAGTGTGAGCAGGCACGCATTTTAGGAGAAGCTGAGAATTCTTAACAGGTTCCCTCATTTCTTCAAAGACCTTTGTTCTTTATTTCTTACAGAACACCTAAGAGAACAACTTCATTCATTACTTATAATTGTTCTATCTGTTGTGACACAAGAAATAAAATTTTAAAATAAACCCACAAGTTCCATTTTGCTGCTGCTTCTGTCAGTATTCCAGGTTAAAAAGAAAAAAATACCATATAGTTTCTTACAGCTAACTAAATTCCTCTGAATCACAGAGGAACAATGGACTTTGTATCAGATGATGCAAACTTTTATCAGTGGCACTTTTACCAACTGCCTTCACAGCTCCATTTTTATTTCTATACCTTAGTTCTCTTATTTATAAAATGAGAGCACCACCCTTAGAGGTCTAGGTCAACTGTGTAAAAGTTTACTCTGATTTCTATTGAGGCTAATTATTTTTTAAAATATGGTACTTACTACTGTCCTGAAAGAATGAAGAGTAAACAAGCCATGAAGAGTAATAAAGCTCTGTGTATGCACCAGACCCCAAATATAATTTGCTCCTGAGTGTGCTACAAAATCAAACTCTTCTGACTATCCTGTGAAATGGTAATGTACATGGAATCCTAGGATCTGCTGACTTGGAAGGAACCCAACAGGATTAGCAGGTTTGATTTACTGATTTAATAATAATGCAACCAACGGACAAACAAAATGTTTGTTTGTATTGTTTCCAGGAAAGGCAATACAGGAAGTAACTTCCAATGATCTCATTAGTCATGTTTAGCTACAGTCCTCCAGATATAGCTCTAAACAATCTTCAGGGAGAGTAAATGACCATTTTCTTTGGTCATTATGTACCAGTGAGGGAAAATCCTGTACACCTAAAGCAAGTTCTAGAACAGGTTTTCAAAGCCCTTGTTTTAAATAATAATGCCAAAAAAACCCCAAACCTAAAACCAATAAAACAACACAATATGGATCTGGGAAAAATGTCAAATGCTTTCTTTGTATTTTCAGTGCATAATTAATGTTATGCAGAACTTCCTCTGCAGCTGGGATACACTGTGACATCTTTGAAGAGATAATCACAGGAACTGAGGTTTTATTAATTCTGTTTAAGAAGTATTGTAATGAAACAAGGAAATTTAAAGGCTAAAGGTTGAACTTTACCCTTAACTCTGATGTAGAATAAAGATGTTTGCTCTTGCTGTTGATTTCACCTTCTAGTGCATGAAAGGTGAAGGCTGAACATGTACTGCTCTTGTCTTGATTTGGCTGTGGGTCTTCATGCCACAGATGTACCTACCCACAGGTACAACACCGGGTTACTGAGCTCCCGTATCAATCCATCCTCCTTCCGTGGGACAGATGGGAACTGTTCTAACAGCACCTCACTGCACAATGTCCCCTGAATGTTTCACTATTTCACAGCCTTCAGTCAGCCCCGGAGTGACTTCAGGCTTTCAAGCAATTCTTCAATCCTCCCAAACACAATCACTTCCATTTCACTTGCCTATTTCAGCCCTATACAAACAGGGGGATTTACAGTCTGTGACCTCCTGATCAGTAGCTAAAGCAACATGGCCCACGAAGAGGGTTTTATTATACCACAGTACACATACGATTTCCAGCATTAACAGTGTTAGTTATTCCACAAGACTTGTGCTTGAGTGTACATTAGCTACAGAATCTTCTTGTCTGATTTGTTCTTTCCCAGTTTTATCATTTTCTATTAAAACTGGATTTCATTCTCAACATTCATAAAGTTGTGATGCTGTAGGACAGGGGAAACAGCAGTACATCAAACAGAGGTGAAATTCCTTTCTAAATTACCCCAGAGGAAACTGAGTAAGCCCAACAGAGATCCCATGAGATCTGAATGATCAGTAGACTCAGTCAAGAAGATCAGTTCTACAATCTGTGGGAGAGATCAATTAATCAAGAAAATGTGTGGCATTTCTAAGCCAAGACATTCCTGTGAGAGCCCTTTCAACCATTTGCCTTTAAGACTGTAGAATCATGAAACTCCTGAGGAATGAAAGTAAGGACACCTACAGAGTCTGCACATGACAACAGGAGGAAGCAGCCAATTAGTGTATTGGTGCAGTGATCTAAATTACAGCTAAACCTGCAGAGGCTATAAGGGATGCTACATCATGTCACTAATGACTTATGGGGATAGGAAAAAGGCAGCTTGGTAAAACTCCTGAGAGGCAAGAGCTGGGATGCACTGAGACGATACAAAAACACAAGAGAAATTGCACCCACACCTTGCTTCAAAAGCCTGCTTCTCAGGAGAAGAAACTCCCTTTGCCCTTCTTTTCTCTCTCCTCCACACTTCTGAATGTCCTACAGCTTTGTAATCCCTTGGGAGCCCTCTGTTGCACAGCTCCCTCTACCATCCCTAAGGCACACGGTATTCCCCTCACACACTCATCAAAACCATGTCAGCAGGGAAATGCTTCTGAGGGACAAGCGGCACTTTCCAGCTTTTCCTGGAGCTAGCAACTGGCTGTGCAGCAAGAATATACTCTTTTCATTAAGAGAAAAACTCCGGTACTGATCTGACCAGGTTTTGATTTGTTCCTTGGTGTACATTATTGCTGGACACAGGCAACTATTTCAAAGAGGCATAAAAACAATTATGTGCTTGGTATGCAAGTCCCAGAAACATCTATTGCTATCATTTTTTTTCCACACGTCAGCTTTTACTGTAAAAAAGCCTTGAGTTAGAGAAAGGGAAAAGAAGAGGAAAAAAAAAATCAATAAGGGTCACTGAAACTGTACTACAGCCACAGGAAGTACCAGGTTTCACTGGCAGCAGTGTCACACCAATCAAACAACAAACCACTGCCTATTAAATCCAATCTGCAATCAACACAATGGTCACTGTTCTGCTTACAATTAAACACTCATTTTCATGTGTGAACTTCAGAGTTAAGTATTTGACCCAAAACATACTGAAGGTGTCCGTGCACACAGGTAGGATGCTGCAATCAGTAGCAGTTAATTAGGAGGTACTTGAAAAGAGAGAACTATGGCCAAAAGTGGAAAATAAAGACCACAAATTTGTAGGGATTAGTTTATTCTTGTTAAACCTGTTCAACTTTTCAGTAGATCAACTTCCCCCAATCCAAAACATCACTGTGGAACCCCTACAACTCTCCAGGGATGATCCCTTCAAAGTATGAAACACTTACTGCCCAGTCACTAATTGCAACCAACCTATTCATGCAAACACTAATACATGCAATTGCCAAATGCAAAAACACCTCTCATCCATTATATTCTAACACTGAGGCACCAGGACAATATGAAGAATTACAACTATATTTCTAGGGTACAATCAGTGACAATGGATGCAATGGCATAATATTCCAATATACTGTGCCCCCAAGTGTGATCCTGCAGTTGTGAGGGGCAAGGTAGACAACTGATGTATGTGTAGGAGTGAAGGAGTCAACTACAGGTTGATAAAAAGCAGAGACTTGTGTTTCCATTTTTAGTAAGACATTGGCAGGAAATTCTAACCAAAAGCTTTGAACTTTACCGTCTTCAAATGTTTTCTTCTCTCAAAACCCAGGTTTACATTTATCACTGAGATACTGAAAACGAGCAGTTTAAACACAGAGATAGGTAAGGATCCCTTGCATTCCCTCTGCACTCACATCCGTGGTTTCTGGAGGGCAGCCTCTGCCCATCCTCAAGACACCCAGAAGCCACACAACTGTAACTATGCAAGGCTCTGTGCCATGCTGAACTTGCCTGCAAAGACTGCAGACAGGAAGCAGTGCCACCCAGCCGGCTTTGCCATAAACCAATGCACAGATGTGCTGGAAGGAGGCAGTGCAGCAAGCGCTGTGCTTCTAATGTTACAGATTATCACCATGCACAGAACAAGCTACAAATAAAAGCCATGTTAATTTTGACTCCCATGCTTGTTTCAGTAGAACATCAGTATCTGACTAATTTCAAGCTCTACTGGAAATGCAGGAAAATCACAAGCCATTCTGACAAACAGAACAAAGCAGAGGGTTGGCCCTCCAGGGAGGTTCTGAATATGCATGTTCCAAGAGACTCTGCATGGACGTAAGGGGTTAACAAAAGGAGAATCCTTCTCAAAAAGTATGCCCAAAATGGCATGGAGGAAAGGTTTGAAAGTTAATGGGAAGTAAGATAACTTCAGTGAATGATAATGTTCTTAAGCTTATAAGATTATTTTCATTCCAGAAGATCCAAATATGAACAACTTATGATCTACAAAAAGCAAAAATGTAGACACTGTCTAGTTAAGTGATTGCAGCAAGTTAAGACTTCAGGCAGCACTACCTGATCCGGAGATGAAGCAAAGATACAAATTTCCACTACTGATACCAGCATTGGTCTATGCAAAACTGTCACTGACAGGATCAGCAAGACAAGTGAATAAGAGATTTTCCACCCCTGCAAAAAACCCAGGGTTACCAGCAGAGAAGCTCTGTCTGTGTCTCATTTCAACACTGTGAGTTTAAAATCAACCTGGGACTTTTTATGCACTTCTGTATAAAATAGAGAGAGGAAGAGACCTGATACCAGAATGATAACTGTGCATTTTTTAATTGAGGAACTGGCTGTTGCTGTTAGTACAGTAACATAGGTGCATTATACACCCCTATCCATTTATCTACTTTCTAAATACAGTATTCAACCACTTAAAGAGCAGGTAAGCACAATTTTTTTAGTATTCAAATGAGTATATGACTGAGTGAAATAATTCTTATGTCTCTAAATGAGTAAAAGCTGCAAATTTACCCTGTACTAGCAAAGTAACTCCTCATTCTGTGAAATAGCTTCTTCTAAATGCAAGTGAGGGATAAGGTAATAATCAGCAGTTCACAGGAAATGCAAGCTATCTCACAGCCAGTGAATCTACAGCAGACTTTGAAACAGAAGATATATCCAGCCTAATGTCACAAACAAATCCCCACATAGATAATTATACAGCAACAATGTCATACACTCAAAGCTAGTCAACCCCCAATGACTGCCAGTGGGCACTGAACTTTAATCTTCAGCATCAAATCACCAGCACTGGTTCAGCTGAGTTAAATGAGTAATTCTTTTAGCTGGAACTAGTAGCAGTCTCTTCTTTGATAGTCAGATCAGCCAACTGAGAAATCACACAACAGGCTGCAGCAGCATGTCACACCTCCAGTAGCTCCAACTGGAAGGAGCATCCTGTTTCCTGCCCTAAGCCACAGAGCAGTCCTGCTGTTAAACAGCGTCTGTGTTTCCTCCAAAGCTGGTTGCACTTCAGCTGTAAATCAATGACTGCTCTGCATACTTTATATATTACAGGGACTTTTTTAAAAAATGGATAAAAGTAAAAAATTTCAGGAACTGATTCAGTACCCCAGTCAAATCCTGCCAATAAAATACTGATTTGCCCAATTAATTCTTACTATGAAATTACTAGGTTCCTGCAATGCTAGTAATGCAATGTACCAGCAGCACTCTGGTAAATTCGACACCACCTATTGGTTAGAAAGCAAAGGTAACATTTTAAACATTTCTGCATTTTATATGGTAATTAAGCTTTAATTGTAATTATTTTTTACAGCAGTCATTAAAGGTTGGATTTTTATAAACCAAGAATTCTCATGTCATAGGTCTCAGCAAATTATAGAATAAGCACCTTAAGTGATTATGCATGCATGCAAATGTCCATACTATTTTTAAAGATATTGGTGCAATTCATTAGACTAATATAATTTGAATCGCTTTAAAATTTAGTGATTAAAGTAGTTTAGATTTTGAGATGGGAATTTGTCTGTGTAACTGGTATTTTAACCTGTATGCATACATTTAGACACAATACAGACACTACGTATTTCTCATGTTCATAAACAGTCCAGTGAGACAATCTTACACAACAGTATATTTTACTAAATGATCTGACAATTGGGTATTTACATAAGACCAAAATTGGGATATAAATCTTTAAAACTTTTGCAGGATTATTCATCTTAAACCAAACACTGCAGTCAGAAATCAAGCCAGGTGACTATCAGAAAAAGTATTTTCACAATTACGATTTATCAAAAATCTCTTCGGTCACCAGGATTTGCATTCATTTGTTTATTTCCCAGCTTACATGCATAATTATATCTTAGGAACTACAGGAAAGCAACAACAAAAAATTGAGAATAAATATGGAGGTAATCCAAATCCATAAAGGGATGATTGCTGCTCACCTTAAGGACTACGTGTCAGTGGTAAAGTCCTAACAGGTTAAATCTGTGTACCTGGCTGCAGAATTGGTAGGAGTTCCCTAAAATTGTGGTTACTATTTGAGCAGAAATCGAGGGCATAGAACACAGAAGTCATAAATGCAGCTCAGCACTTTGCAGCAGAGGTCCCAGACCACCAGATCTACACCTCATCCATCCACAGATGGCTGGGAACACCTTGGCCTCAGGTAAATAAAGACTGTCTAAGAGGGAAGTCCGGAGCAAGGGACTTTCCTGAAAATGGGATTTTTATTCGCAACAGTGAGTGGACTGATTGTGCTAAAAATCTAACACCAATTTGATTATTATGAACATGTCTTTAAGTCCATCTTTGGAGAAGTCTGAAGTACCAACCTCAAGTACTTTTATTCTGTTATAATCTCTCCAATACAGTTTCTTCCTATTCTTGGAATACCTAGTATTATCCAACAGGATCACAACAGCTGCATACACAGCATTCTCTGAAAGTTACGAGCTCCAGAATAAATTATTCTGTAACAGAATTAGCCAGTGCAGCCTGAATACAACATAAATCTTAATTGAATAAAACCTGTGTAAAGAATAAATTTACACTGTCCCGAGTGGCTCAGAAGCACTGCATCCCAGGCATTCAGCTTCGACAAGTAGCCCCCAAATCCACCACTGCTACCAAAGAATTTGTCAGACATTCACAGTGCACAATTCATAAAGCATCTAAAGATACAAATACACAGGTTCTGGAATTCACTAAAATGCCCAAGACAAGGGTGCCTCCAGTTCTGTACATCAACGAGCACTGGACTCCTAATCAACAGCAGTGGCTTGAAAAATTTCACTGGATACATACCTGTACCTTTCAATCTCTAAAGGTCCTTGCAAATCCAGCTCATATTTTATATCCTGACTTTCCAGTGACGGTGCTGCTTTACAGGGTATTGTCCCTCCGCCCCATCTGACTGCTGCCTGACAAGAAGCCATCAACATCTAATATACACCACTGTGGCCTCCTTGCAATAGGCCTGCACTGAAGCTCTCGCTTCTGCAGATGAACTTCACCAATTCCCATACTGCAGGATGGCTGAAAAACTACACACCATAAGGCCTCAACAACCCCATCATAAGGATCATACAGGACTTGGACCTCTGGTGGACTCTGGCTGAAAAAAAGAAAATACCTGAACCCACATGCACCCAGGACAAAACCAATACTACATTTTTAGTGCTGTTGCCTGGTATCAATACAGCCAGTGTAACAACTGGGCCACAGCTGCAGGGAACAAAGAATCCACCAAGTGCTGCAGGCAGGGTCAAGAACGGGGAGCAGCCTTTACAAATTAGAGGACACGCTAATTCTGCTCTGAACAACTCTTTACACATGTTACAAACCTGTACCTAATAGCTGCAGCATATCGTTAGCAGCAGTTCTTTTACTTGTGCATTTGTTTCAGATGTAGCACCCAGAAAGAAACGACCATTTGGAAGAATACTTTTAGCTCATGGTTCTCACAGCCATCCCGTTCAGCAGCATCTCATCCTGCAGGACTGTGTATAGAGACCAGAATCCACACCCAACCATAAGCAGAACAAGAGGAATGTAGGAGTTTTCTGAGGCAAACACTGGTTTGGATAATCTGCACGTTCATTTTTCATTACATTGTTGCTATGTATGTACATAAAAATAGTACATACATGTTTCTGTGTACCTGCTGGAATTAAATAAAAAAATAAATAAAAATCTCCAAGTGTAATTAACAGCAGAATATCACAGGCCTTATACCAACCTTATTTAATGATTACATTTAGAAATTGATGAAAAAACCTGAGCGGAGCCACAGCTCAGTAGCTATAGCAACCTGCTTAGCTTCTCAGAAGAATCAAGTAAGATAACCTGCCCTAAAATAGATGCAAAATAGCTGTCACCACACGTGTGGTTTCAGAGACAGAACACAACCATAAAAATTAATTTTTTTCAAATCACAATGCTCCCTTTTACAGAAATCAAAAAGCTACCCTACAGGCAGTGGGAGAGAACTGAGTTTAATTCCTTTACTGTCAGTGTTTTAAAAGCTAAATCATTTATCTCAAAGCTTAATTGTGCCTTTTAACAAATTAGACTTCACTGGAAATCATTATCTGTCTCCCCCCTTCTTGTTACAATTCAAAGGCAGCATCTGTTAAAGAGCAAAAATGAACCATTTTCCCCTCATTACACAAAGAGTAAAAAGTCATCCCAAGTTCACATTACTTTAAAAGGTAATTTCTGTTCATCAGAACAATTCAGTATGTGTTCATTCCTTAGCATCCAGTCTTGCAGGCTAATTTCCTCAAATATTTAGACTTAATTTGGTTTGTAACCATTAACTACGATTACAAAAACCACATGTTTCTTTTAAGTTAGCATTCCATGCCAGTACTGTTAAAAATACTCTCTGGGTTGTATCTGCTGTATTGTGTGATCATATATTCCTCATAAAGCCTTACAGCAAGGAAAACAAAACCCAGCAGTTCCCAGAGCCCTTGTGGGCCGCTGGGCTGATGCACGCTCTGGAGCGCAGGAGAAGCTGGCTCAGGCGCTCCCCTTGGGCAGGAGCACGGCCGGCAGCGCGGGCTGTCCCAGACCGATGCTCCAGAGCTCCCAGCCACGGCCGCACCCCGGGTGATGAGGTGGGAGAGCCCTGCCCCGCGCTGCCCCAGCGGCTCTCCCGCCGCGCAGCCCGGCTGTGCCACCGCTCCTTCCACCGCTCCCTCCACCGCTCCTTCCACCGCTCCTTCCACCGCCTCCCAACCGTCCCGGCCAGGGAGGAGAACAGCGACTGGAGCGGCAGCAGGGAGCGCCTCTGGAGCGCAGCCGCTCTTGATGAACCACAGCAAAGCCATCCTACCCGTTCCCAAAGACCCCTTTCCCTCTGCACCTCGGCTGCCTGTTACCCCTCACGGAACCCCACTCCAGAGACCGCTGCTCCAGCAGCTTTCCTGGAACAATGCTGCTCCAGTTTGGATTAAAGCTCCCTGTGCTACAATTAAGACTGCCGAACGAGAAGGCACAGACATTAATTTTGCACTGCAAGGGACCAAGTCAAGGCAATTAACAATAAAGTATTAATACTGCAAGCCAGTGTTTAATTCGTGGTCTCATTCATAGCAGAAAAAGGAGTTACAAACAAGTCAACTGGAAGCAAAAATGTCGGTGCTGACTAGGAATTTGAGCTTAATAAAAAACCTCACATAACGGCAAAACCAAGAGAGTTTAGGAGAACTATAATAAACAGAACCATTCTGGTTTTTAAACAAAAACTTTTAAAGTGTAAATAGTGGCTTCTTGTGATGGGCTCTTCCCTTATTCTGCTTGTCTATACAAGCAGAACAGATTCTGCAGACAAAGCTTTGTCTTGATTTAAAAGTTTGATAACCTGTCTTTACATCTATCTTTGTACAAGTTTACAGACACTACAGCATTAAGAAGAAAAAGAATTAGTAGAACTGAGCACAGGTTACACAGAATGCTCTACCTATTCTAGAAAGCACATGGATTAATATCTTTTTTTCAGGGGGAGACATCTTTCCTATCTCCTAAAAAGCATGTTTACCAGCAGGTCACTCAAAAGTCTAAATCTGAGATTTCTGTGCCTTTAACAAAAACAATATAGCTCACTCCACAAATTCAGTTTACTGCTCTGAATTTCAAGATCAGCAGTATTTAGGTTAAAAAAATAATTTAAAGAATTTCTTAATTTCTCTTCCATATTAATTTAGACTTGTTCAATCCTTGACATTCAGTGTACAATCCTATAATAAGGAAATACAAAATAATGTAGTGCAGATTGCTTCATCTCTTTGAAAACAAAGTTCAAAGAACAGTCAAGCAAAAACTGGAAGTAAACAGCATTATAATAAGCCATTTCACTCCACTGGTAAGAGTTTGGGCTTAGTTACCCAGCTGTTTGGATTCCATTGCCGAGTTTCCTCTTACTAAAGCAGCATCCATCACTACACTTCAGTGCAAGGCTTCATAATACTGAAGGATAACCCCAACAGGTAGAAAAGGAGTAAAGCTTCAGTTACTGTTACAATATAATCCATATACAGACTTTGCAATTTACGTGCAGAAACTCCCATCCCATCTTGGATTTTATGAAATGCTTTCATTTGGTTAATCCAATTTAAAGAATCACATGAACATTTGCTGTTCATTTGGACAGCTCATTTTATCATGCCAGACAAACACTATGAGAGGAACATGAATCCATTTAACAGCATGGAAGAAACAACATCCAATTACTTGCAACTGATGTTCTCTATGCTTGAATTTCCATACCCCAGCTATTCCAGTTAGGTCAGCTGGCTGTTAAAAACAAAAGTTTGATAGGACAGATTGGAAGCATTGTCACAGTCAAACTGGTGGTTAATGCTAACCCTGAATTAGACAAAGGCCCTTTTAAAGTCATCACTGATTTTTAATTAAAATACTAATTTATCTGGACTCAAGGTAAAATCCTCACATTGGCATTACAGTTGTGGAACTAGCAGAAGCCTTCTGGGAGCCTGGTCTTAGCAGACAAGTAGTTCCAACCCTTTCAGAATTCCAGCAGAAGCAAACAGATTGGGGTTTAATGCTGAATAACTCTGACAGCAAGGGTCCAGAAACCCCACAGTTTATAATGGACCATTACCTTCTGAGGATGTAGTATTGCTATAATCTGCTAGCATCAGCCAGTGTCTTTTTTGATAGAAATCTGGTGCTCTCAGAAGAGGCCTTTTCCTGCCTGCCTGTGTTGTGCCTGAAACAGAGGAATACCCTGAAACTCCGAGGGAGCTGTGCAGCCGCTGATTTACCCCACAGGAGTGGGGGCCGTGCACTCTGAACCATCACCCAGCAGCTCTGCAGTTTCCATCAGCACTGTTTGTGTGCTGGGCACACGCTGCTCACGTCTGCGAAATCCACTGGGCTCCACCAGATGCACTTGGGCATCAGCAAAGAAGGGGAAGCACATTTCTAAGAGCAGTGGACATATGTGGGATTTCCAGCTGTCAGGAATTCCACAAACACAAAGGCAAAACCCTCTTTAAGAATGAATTACCACAAGTTTAATTAGATATTTGTTGAAAGTGAATAATGCTGATAACCGCAGCATTTGAGCATTTCCATGCAAGGTCAGCAAAAACTGTCCTATTTTCATAATGCAGAAAGGAAAAAGAGAGTCCATTTTACTACCAAGGTTAATATACACTTTCTGCTATATGTAACAGTAAGACTGAGATCAAAAGATAAAGAGGTATATGACTAGAAACAGGGATTTTTTTTTTTCCTTCAGGAGCTGGAGGTGGTACATGTTATCCAAGACTTACATAACAAGTTCCATGTGACTCTGTGGCTGTTGCAGAAAAACCCTGCAACCAAATCTGGTTTGAGATAACTTCAAACATTAGCTCTGTATTTGGAACTTTTCAACTACACGTCAAATAAAACAGGCTTAATTTCATCAGCACTGAGTGAACACAGGAAGCAACTTCATTTCCCACTCAGATTCTAAACTGTATCTTTGGCAATTTTTGAAGTTCCCTTCTCTTTAAGGGAAGCATTAGGATTCAGTGACCTGCACTCTGGGAAAACTGTGGGTGGGTTTCCACATACACACGAATCATTTCAAAGCATTTATAATTTTACTTTCCACTTCAGTTTTCCCAGGGGCATGAGAAAAGGGGATTTTAAGACAAAACTGTGCATCCATAATGCTAAATGATTTCAGCATCTTAAACTGTAGTGATGTTTCAGCTGAAATAAAGGTGCCCAGCTAAAAATTTTAAAACTCTTTAAAGACATTTGTGCAATCTTCAAAGATCCTCGTGTCCACAATTTGTATGGACTTCTGTAAATCATGATTTGGCTCCTCAGTCTTCTGTAGGCAGCTTTACAGGAAATAAAAGTTATCATTATTATTATTACACAAGTCTCAAGGATTAATCTTGATCAAATATGGTTTTTTCCATCCCTCACTTAACACCTCTCAATCAATGTCAACAGTATTGCAATTGATCTAATTTCATGTCAGTCACTCCAACTATTATTCAAAGATTTTTCTCATATACTTCTTCAAGTGGAAATGTGGGCAAGGCACTCTTTGGGATTTTTTTTTTTTAATGTCAAAAACCAAATTATATCAAGCATTCACAATCATGATCAATTTTAGCACCCCCAATAAACAGATGAAAAAACCCTGCAAAACATTTATTCCTGATCCTCCTTCTTTCCCTTTTCTTTACTTCTCCTAACTGTTGCAACAGTTGTCTTTATGAAAGCACTGGAAATCTTCAGTACTGACAAATGGCCATGGACTTGCACCTCAAAACCACCTTTGGGAAGTTCCGCATCTCGCTCTTTAGCCCTTCCCTAAGTTGTTGGAATATATGTCAAAACCAATATTCCAGATGAGTTGCTAAATGATAAGCACAGCTACATGAACCAGTTCTGGTTTCCCTAATTCAGCCAAAATGCAGTCTGAGGTCATGACACACTTTCAGCTGGGAGAAAAAACAAGACCAACTCAGAATTCCTAGAAGACTGATTGACCTCCCAGAGTCTGGCCCCAACCAAGTACAAGTCAATAGGGGTTTATAAAAGAAATATGAACCTGAAAAATTAAACCAATGCATCTTTGGAAGAGTACTGTTCAAATAAAGTTTACATTGTCCTAAGTAAAGGTACTGTTTCCAACGATCAGTTAATTCTGAATTTACTGTTTCCTTTACAGTTACTGGGTTTATGACAAAATCTCAATTACATGAGTAAAAAATAAAATCTTTTGCAGATCCAGATACTACTGAGAGGTGTACAAGAACAGGTGGTCATACCTAGATACATTTGATGTGACATATTTTTACAAGTTGGGGAAATTTTAAGACCATTTTTCCTAAATATAGAGCACAACCAACCAAGTACAAGGACAGTTAAATTTTTAACATAGTTATCATATGCAGTACTTCATCTGATTGAAATCTTCACAATTTAATGAGGAGGCTATTTTCTGCAAAACCTAATCTATTTATCAGTTAAGTATGATAAGATTTATAGAAACCTTGTTAGAAACTTGATAGATAACCAGGCCCTGTAATTTTACAATAATGTTTTTTAACATATTCTACAGCTAAAGACAGATTATTTTATGCTTCATGTTAAAAATAGATTTGTTTGATATTAATCTTTCAGCTGTGCTACAGCACCGATCGCGCTGTTGACCTTCCCATTATGACAATAACATGTCAGTCCTTGGCCTTTCTCCCTGCTGAGAGTCCAACTGTGTACACTGGTTTGGTCAAAACATATTGCTGAGAGGAAAAAACCACACTTTTCCCTCCACAAGATAATAGATAAATGTAATCCAGAGCAGTCACTCAATTGCCTGAACAGCATTTCTTCTAGGGACACATTGTATAGAATTAAATTTTCACGCAATTAACATCAGGCATTGGTTGTACCTTCAGCAATTCCTACAGAGTTTTTATCCTTGCAACAGGCAAGGACTTGGCACAGTCTTCTCTTCCTGCTCAGTACAGCCTCTTAGATAAGCAGATGCATCTTCATAATAAATCAGTTTACGCTGTTAAATGTATTTGTTTCATTATAATCAGAGTATAATTTTTCTCACCAAAATGAACAGTTCAAAATATTCACATTTAGATCAAAAGACCAACTGCAAATTCTCCAATCACTTGAGGAATATTATCTATCTTCATAGAACTTTTCATTTCAAATGCTATTGAAAGCATTTTAAAATTATTTGACAGATCATTTATCCTGTTTTTATAGACAAGGAGAAGTTTTCAAGATTCTGTCCAGAAACCATTGCTCTTGGGTAAGTACCCATCAACAAATGAAAGTCTGAGAAATTAGTTAGTCGAGAAAATGATTCCATAGTGCAGTAAAACTAAACAGGGCTGGGTTTAATGTGAAATCTACTGCAGGTTTGAAAAGCCTAGATGTGTAAATCCTCTCCTCAACAATATCAAAACGTAGAAAGGATGTTCTCAACACATATATTGTGCTTTCTCATTTCAGTTCCTTAGAGGAAGGAATTCATACATTTTTTTAAGACTCTACAGTTTCTTAAAAAAAGGATCAGCTTGTATTTTCAATTAATTTACTGAATATATGCTATTACTATGTGAAAGTAAATGTCCTCTGTGACTGGCCAAATAAATCTTCACAGTTGAATCTGCAAATCAGTTTCTTGATGTCAACAGCTTTGTCATGTCAATAAATACAGCATTAAGCCAGGAGCAATGACTATTAGCCATCTCTGCTGTCACTTACTTGAGTATAGCTACATAACTTGCCTAAAACCATCAGGCAAGATTTACAACTCAGCAGTCAAGAACAAAAAGGACCTAATGTATCACAGCTGTCATCAGGTAAATGAGGAGAATCCAGCATGTCTTGAACAAAAAAACCCAACCAAAACAAAACAAAAAAGAGAAGCATTCCCTTTTGAATCACAGGAATACCATCTGTAATCTTAAACATTTTCAGTAAAGTGGCCAGCAAATGTTGAGAAAGCAACTTTGAATTCTGAATTAGTGAGGTGATTTGATGAAAGCTTACTCTTTTTCTCCAAATTAATATAGTTAAACACAGTTGCTGGCTCTCAGCTGTGCTCCAATGGATGAGTTCCAACAGAGCGCTGCCATCCCACCACTGAAATTAGACATCCCACCTCTGGCAATACAGACCATTGTGATATTCATGACAGGATGTGAACTGTTTCCTCAACATCATGTCAACAGGTTTTAGCAGGGACGTGTCACACTAAAACTTAGCACCTGTTAGAACAAACTTTTGTATTTTAGTCTCCTGTGGTAAATTAAGAGTTAATACTTATTCTGGAAGAAATCCCTGAAACTGAAAAATACTCCATTTTAAATAGCCTTAATCTGTCAGCAGTAGACAAAGTCAAAATTCATTTTCATCTAAAAACGTCTCTCAGATTCTGTAAGTACCATACTATGCACATAAGCTATGGTACCTGTCACATCAAGAGCTGGTATTAATATTCATGCAATTCCTTACTTTTATGTTCCAGTGGTGTTGCCTTGAAGGCAGATGGATTAAAACACATCAGTATCTTGAATAAAGCTTTCTCCACAGGCAGAGGGTAGTACCACTACTTAGTACGTGGTGCTAAAGCAACATGCTATGTCCTACCTACAGAGAAGATAAAGATGCTGAGCCAATTCCATGGATCTCATAATTTATGTGTACAAAGAAAAGCTCAGCACAGTGCTCACTTCTCTGATGAGTTCTTCTGAACTTGATGAAATCCTATGGAAAAGTAAGCGGTGTGCTCACTCCAAGTTTAGAGCAATACTGTAGACACCTGATATAACGAAATACTGACATGGAAAGATGAAAAGAATAGGGGCACACACAGTGTGCTAGGAAAGAGCTGTCTTCCCAAGACATGCAAAAATGCTATAAATGTATGTGTATTTCCAAAGTTTTATAATCAGATTTCTAATTCTTCCAGAAATGCAGGCTTAGCTGGACCTGCAAGAGGGGTGCAAAGCAAGTTTTTTAAAAAGAAAAAAAAAGGACACTCAATACTTAAAAGCTTTGGGTATTTGTATCTGAAAATGAAGAAAGGAGCAGACCACGCTGCTTCTCTTTTTAGTACTTAAAGCAGAAAACCAGCAAGTGTAATAAAGTAAATTGAACTTAAACGTTTTCAACCATAATAAAGCTGTACTTCAGATGGGGAAAGCTTGAAACAGAGTTGCACCAAAGAGAGACCAATAAGCTGTAAAGCATGCCTGCTAAAGAGAGGGAAATGCCCCTCTGAAGAAACTGCATTCTGGGTTTTGTCTCAGATAATTCACCTTCAGATAAATGAGTGTGCCAGAAAAGATGGTGCTGCAGCAAGACACCTAAGGGACTGTTCCAGGGTACAATCAAATTTAGACTGGCTTATGAATATACAGAGAGTAAACGTCGTGTATCTACAACCCACACACATTACTGAAGAATTCCAGTGATTTCATGTTCGTACAGCTCTCTCCAGGATCTGGGTTATGAATGTTAAGGAGAAAAAACCTTAACTTTGACTGCCAGATGGATGGGTCATGCCTTACTGATACCCTGGGTGCTCCTGACAATCCGCCTGTTCTGTCTACCTGCTCCTTAACAACTATTTCCTCCAAGTCAAATGCAGCCAGGTATTTAAGTCAGCTCTCTATTTCACAAAGATAACTGTCCATCTGCTCAGGCAGCTGAGTAACCTGACTCTAATACTTGCTACGGATGCGGTTTTATTGTTACAGCACCAAAGAGAGAGAGAGAAGTGACAAAAGATCTTTGCTAGTGCTATTCAAACCACACATCTGAGCAATGATGTTTATATTCAGAATAATAATTTGAGACTGGAGAACCAGTGTCCCACTGGTATCAAAAGAACTCAAGCATAATGTTCTTAAAATAAAAATAAAAAAGAAAATAATTTTTAAAAAGCTAAATACCTAATTGCTAGTAAAGGAAGTTTATTTTATTTATCATCTTTATTTTTGGCCAAAAATGATCACCAATTCAGAAGATTTGAAATGTTAATTTGGTTTATTCAATATGCTAAAGCATTGCTGGAAAGAAAAGCAGCACTGCTGTTGTGGCTGACCACCCATAAATCAGTATAACTTGCAGCAATACCATATTGAATTTTGCTACCAGATTGTTCTGTGTGTTTTCAGGTTAGAAGCGGCCACTTTACTTTTCCAGGATGAGAAGGCCTGCAGAAGTGAACAGTCTAACCCAGAGGCCAGGAGCTCCTTAGCACGATTGCCCCCTCGGCACAAATCAAAGTGAAGCCCTGGCAGTACAAGCCCGAGACACGTCAGCACCATGTAACGATTTCACTCCAGTGCTGGCTGTCAGCCACCAGGCCAGAATGGAAAACAGGCTAAACCTTCTTATTCTAGTAATACCATTGTGTACTCTTCCTGGTGCACGGACATCCCACTAATTAGGGCTATAGCGCACACCAACAATGAAAGACAATTTACAGAGTTGTTTTATTTATCCTTAAATTCCTGAGTTTATTTGGAAAGGAAATTGGAATTGATATTGTCAGCTATATTTTCCAAAAATAGTACATTGCATCAAGTGAGTTCTGTACATTAAATAAACACATGTTCAACTTACTTTAAATTAATTCACTCTTCAGGGGCCGAAGGCCTCTTTTTAGAAAGTAGAATTGTACACGTATAATGCATACAGAAAGATTATGCTATTTATTGAGTTAAAGGCTGAAGTAACTTTTGAACATCTATTATAAAAAAAGTATGTACCTTACAGCAATTTCCCCCTATGTACTAGAAATGTCAAATGTGCTGGCAAAATCAGAACACCTGTCCTATACAAATAAAATTTAAAATAATTAGTACTTCATATCCTGACTTTTTGTGAGCTAAAAGGAAGTAACGTCAATATTCATAGTTTGAATGAAAAAAAGTTTGCCCCATGTAACATGGAAGTATTTTATGATGCACTAATACATATTTAAGTAACAGCCACATGTAGTTTTAGACTGAGAAATTTGGCGAACTCGTGCCACTTCAGCGGGATAATTAATTGTGTACCTAAATCTCATCTGTTGTTACTGGAACTAGAGTACATGCCTGGAGTCAGACACATACTTTAACAAAGGAGTATTCCTACACAAGTACAAGAATATCAAACCCAAAATTTTTACCTATACCCTACATGCACCCTCCTGAAACAGGGCTGCTTCCAAAATCTCTATTGAGTAAACTGCCATAGAATCATAAAATAACACCTGAAATGTCTTCATGTAACTTCTCATGTTTACACAAGCACAAATCTGAAAGCAGAACTAGTTTCTTTGACCTTATCAAGACATGAAAATATTCCCAGAAGACTTCTTGCAGCACATCTGGACGCGTGCTCTGGCAAAACAACATCTTGCTGCCACTGTAACTTCCAGCAGAGATTTCATTCCCCTAACTGGGATACACAAGCAAGCCACATCCTTCCTGCTCATGCAGTACAGCAACTTCTTTGTGCAGCTGACAGGTCCTTACCCTACCAGCCATATCCAGGAATCCTAATCCCAGCCCTGGGCTCACAGCAGCAGAAGGCAGCACAGCTATGCAAACACCAAGTGCAAACACAGGTGTCTCTGCACTGCCCACCTGGCCCCAGCCTCGGAGGAGCCCAAGCACAGCAGCCAACCTCAGCTTAGGACAGACACAGACACATCTCAGAAGACACAAGAATTTCCTTCCACCATCCTGCTCCCACAGACTTTGCAGAATGGACGCTGGGAAGTGCTGTCGAGGTGAAGTTCCTTGTGTGGCTTGGCTCATGCTGAGAGGAGAGGGAAGGCCTAATTGCTGGTGCAAACACACCCTGAGGCTTTGTTCCCACCACCTCGCCCTGAGCAAGAGCAAGCCCTATGTAGCAAGTAATTAATACCCTAAGGAAAACTGCAGTGGACTCCATCACAGTTTTGCTCTGCATTTCCCTCATTAACACCAACTTCCACTGACTTTCAGGGAGCGGATAAATAGTTCCAATACTCCCATGTTTGTAAGAGACAAAGAACCAACAGAAAATTCTCAGTTATGCATGACTCGACATAGAGAAGAATTGCCCAGATAAACTAAGATCCGGGTCATCTAGCCAAGATGGCTTTGGATTCCAGCATTACGGAACTGTCTGCCTGAACGAGTTACACAAAAGCAAAACGGCAATTATTTTATTCTAACTAAGTTTCACAGAAAACAATTCAAACAATCATATTTGCACTGGATTACATCTGCTTCAAAAACCGAGGAATGATTTGAGATGTGCAATTTTATCAAATTACTGACAAATAATATGGGCACTGTGCAAAGCGAGAGCTTAAAAAAAAAAGGCCAAAGCCTGACCTTTCCTGGTTCAAGAAGTTTTCTGAGAATTCTGAACCGCATTAAGATGAAAGCAACCCAAGAGTTTTCAATATCTTCAATACAATACATAAAATAAGATTAGCACTAGATCTCAACTGCTCAATGAGACAACAAACACAACAGTGTTACATGACAGTTTATGCACTCATGGGTTGACACAGGGACTCCTAGGTTAGGTCTGGTCCCATGACAGAAGATGGAAGATTAAGTCATGAATACATAACACACTTGTAACTGAAGGGAAACCACATCCAGTGGTCTGAGTAACTGCTCCATATAACCTGCTGCTTCAGTTTAAGCATAAATAGCTATATAATTACAGACTATGGCAAATACGTTTAATTTACATAAAATCATACGTGGGTATTTCTAACCAGAGTAAGATGTTATTACAGTAAAAATGAAACATGAAGATATTGTCTATAAAACCTTTTACATTACTTGGCTTCTTTGCTACTTATCAATTTTGTTCAGGAAAGATCAACACACAAAAAAAGTGCCTGCAACGTGTACAATTATGTGTCTTACTGAAAAATGTTAACTTCATTGCAGCTGTGAGCACATCCAAAGCATTTATTACATAACAAATCCCTGAGTTCTGTTACATAACAAATCCCTGAATCCCAATCACATTAGTTACGTACTACGCATATTTTTTCCACATAACTGCACACCTGACATTTGAAAAATCTGGCTGAATATTTTCATCTTATAGCCCTCTTTATTAAAAAATACATACTGCACTTTACATTCATTTTAAAAAAATGCACTTCTGTTTCTTCCCTCCCTATTTTTTGCTATGCCTAAGTTAAATTTGCTTCAAAATTTGCTGTACAGATTATGTTATTTATGACATTTACAGAATCACCAGGTTGGAAGAGACCTTCAAGATCACCGAATCCAACCCATGCCCTAACATCACCTCAACTAAAGCATGGCAATATATACATGCTCACACATATACGTGATTAATGCATTCTAGAGACAAAAATCTTAGCATAAGATTACTTGTGAATCTCCTGAAACAGTGAGCCAATAACAAAAATACCATATGTAAAAATAAGTACACACACACACTTCCACCATGACAAAGGTATCTTTATGAATATGAGTACCAAGAGGCCCATCCTTTCCTGCTGTTCACCCAGTATCACTTAACATCTTACTATTTCTTTTTTCAGAATCTAATACTCTAATACTCAAAAACATAAATTTTAATGTCATTTTAAGGGCATGACCTGATCCTCAATGTCAGCTGGGATAGCAATATACAATGGTGATACTTTAAAAGGAAGAAAAACTGGGTTTGGAAATAATGTCATGAATTATGTCACAAAGTCATAATCAGAGCACCAGCTTCAATAACATCCTAGGCACCACAAAATTGGATCTCATGAATCACACTGTAGCTTACTGCATAATCAGATCATCACACATCAAAATCATGGAATATAAACTTAGGCCATAACTTAAGAACTGCAGCAGGTCCCCTTGACCAGCAGCCAGTATGACCTTCAGAACACGGTTAGAAGATCATGAGACAGATACACAAACCAATTTCTGAAGCAGGTGACTATAAACAGATGAAGAGAACATTGTAAATCTAAACACTAAGTTATGCAAGAACACTTTAAAACATCATTAAGTTGACTTCTTTCTTCAACGGGAGCAATTAGTATCTGATCTGCTTTTCTTAAATACACACACACATTCTTGAAAAAAATTATAAAGCAGGTAAAGGAAAAGGCAAGCTGCTAATTACAGGTTGAGAAACTCAAGTATTTATACACAACTACAAAATTCCAGAAATTAAACCTAAGCACTGTCATATGGAAGAGTCAAACCTGTTTGCAAAGTTATGTTCCATATACTGTTATACTCATAGCCATGGTCTGGATAGCAGAACCTTACATTTCTCTGTTGGGGACACAGTGATTGAGATAGAGATATATATTTATAAAAGCATCCAGCTTTTACAAGCAGCTTCCACATCTGAAGGCTTCTATCAGGAAGCTACTTTACTGATTTTAAGTCAGTAAAAATCCTTCATTATCAATGGTCTACAGCTTACTGTATCTTGCCTGAGTATTCAGAGATTGGTTCTCCCCTTCTCTTCCCTTACGCACGCCCAAAGAATGTACCATGTTCAACTAAGGCATAAAATAAAGCTGAAAAGGCCTACAATTCCCTGAAGGAGTAGAAAGATACAGCACAATTTGGCTGCTGTCCAACTCAGGAACAAAAGATGTGCTTGAATTAAAATATCCAATTCAAACACTGTTAAACTTCAGGAAAGTTTCAGTCCTACCCCACAACTTCAACGTAGTCCACGGCCTTATGATTTAAACATGATTTAATTCTAAGATCTGCTTATCTGCAGACAGCTTCAAAGTAGTGGAAAACCAGTAATTTAATACTACTTTAAAAAAAGAGACAAATTTGCCTCTAAAGTCATTGCGTAATCCAGTGCTCAAAAAAGGAAGAGAAACCACACTTCTGTTGCATAACTAAAACAATACTGTAAGCTAATTTCTCTGTGATTTTAATATGACACTCATAAAAGACCTAAGAAGCAAGCATTCAGGAACGTGACATTCTTAGCAGAGCCCTTTCTCCAGGCCTTCGGAGTTTATTTTTATGTAAATTTGCAAAGAAAACTAAGCCCTAAAGTACATTCAGGAAAAAATGCAAAGATTCAGCTAAATCTGTAAAATTTAGAATGCATAAAGGAGAGAACTGATTACAAGTTTTAGTTGGTAGCAAATACAACAAGTAAAATAATGAAGCGACTGGATGTTAATCTTAAATTTCCACTGATTATAGGAGGTGTATTTTTCTAAATACTTCAGTGGCTAAATATAAATTATACTTCTTCAAGCAAATGCCAACATTTTAGGATGTGAGGATTCTATTAATTGTCCTCTTCTCTCTAAAGGTAATATTATAAAGCCAAATTAAGTTAGAATAGGATTGGTACATTGCAAGATAATTTTAACATTGTCCTGGAGCTAAATTTTTTTCTTATACATGAGTCTAAATCACCAGCTCTCTGAAATAAATGGACAGAACAGTGCATTGAAAGAGCAGAAAAAAGTGGCCTTCCAAAAAAATACCAACAGAAAGCAATTTAAACTACCTAAGGCAAAAACATGCTATACATTTATATATCATGTTATTACAAAGAAAAAAACAACTTACAAATTTAAATTGGTAACACAAGGTACTAAATTTAAGAATATTAATACGCTTTTGAACAGCAGCCTTTCAGAGCTTGTGATAAGGGGAGACAGGCATACAATTGCTGCCAAACAATAGTAAAAAGGAACTTCAGCTTTAGGGCAGAATACAGAGACTATATTTTGAATTCAAACTCAGAACATGTAAGCTACCCTTTGAACCCTGCCAATCTCAACACCACTGTTGAGTGGTTAAAGTTCCAACAGAAAATTATAATAAAAATATTTTTATCATATACCACTTCCACAGACAAGGATTGCCAGTATCTATAAACTTAAATCCATAAAATCTTTAAAATATTATTAAAGCCATCACTGCTATCCCTCTTCATATTTTTCTCCTGTTTAAAAAAAGTGTCATCAAAGACTCATACAGTAAAAATGAAACGTGCAATGCTGCAGGAAATCAATAGAGGAGTGAGGGGTAGAATACAGACCTCTTGGCTCTGAACTCACTAGACCATGCCTCAGACTTCAGCCAAGTTACACTGTGTACTCCCAGCGAGTCACTAACTTTTATATGAAAATCCCAAACATTTGCCGAACCCTTGAGCAGCCCGGCTCCTGCACTGCACATTCCCAGGCTCTGGGAGCAGTCTGACAAGCATATTCTAGGAACAGAAGTGTAACGGGATGCATACACGCTGCAGGAATTAAAGGGTGGACTGAACACAGGAAAATTCAAAAGCTCACAGTGCCTGGACAGCACTTCAGTCGTGGCAAGGGGATGCACCTCAGTGTAATGCCAGACACTGCCCTGCTCCACTCCGAGGCCCACACTAATACTTACACAGATACCAAGATTTGTCTGCCCAGCGCTCATTTCCTAAACACACCATCTCAAACGCTCCCACTCACCTCTCCGTGTCTGGAAGGTCCCCACACCATCAGCCTCAGCAGTTCCAGGGGCACAAGGGGCTCAGACAGAGCCTGTGACTGTGCTCAGTCACTGCTAAGTCATGGTAGGCAGAAGCTGCCAGCCCTTCAAGAGTGAAGCCATGGGAACACACAGGGTCAGAAAGCAGATGCAAAAGACCCTGTCTTACTCCTTTGCAAAGTCTTCAGTTATCACTAGTCCAAAGAAAGCATTTAAAGGCTCTTAAATCAGAGCTTTCATCAGATGTGCTTAATGGCATAGCTGCAGTAATTCCTTTCTGAATTGCCCCTTCACTGAGACAATTAGTCTTTATCTAGTTCTAGAAGTTCTGCTGATAACTTTGGTGACTTACAAGTGTCCAAGATAGGACATGTTAATTGGGTAACCACTGGACATCATCCAGATGACTAAGTTTAGAACACCTTGAATATAGCACTGGGTGGACATTACAAGGAAAAGCTGGACAGGCAGCTGTTCCTTTTCTCCCAGTCTACTACAGGAGTACTGTTAGACATTAAATATATAAAATCTAAGTGCATCATAAAATCTAAGTGCCTGCTCCAATAAAGCCTTTCCTCTAAGAGGATTTTAGCTGACCATATCAAAGTGGCAGAAACTGCAGAAGGCATTGAAACTAGATAAAACTCTTGAAACTAGGTAAAACTCTACCCTGCTACAAATCAGTTTACACTGAAGCAAGTAAACTGGAATCTCAAGGTAGATACAGCTTGATTATACCTTCAAACAACTTAAATTAACAAATTCATTACCTTATCCCATCTTGGGCATTTGCGATAATCTTGAAGCTCCAGCTTTCCTGTTAGGTACCATTTATACATACCAAGGGTTGTTTAGAATGCATCTGCAGTACAGTTTCTCTGTTCGCTAACACAAGTCTGGCTTCTCTCTCTCTTTTTTCTTTGAGAATAACAAGAGAGAAAGTCCCGGACTAAACAACAAAGTTCTCGTGAGTTTTTTTTGCATTTGGTTTTATTTTCCTTTTATAAGAATAAGCAAATTTACTTTAAGAACATGTAAGAGAGATTAATGGTGCATCAGTAATAATATTTTGCTTTTCCATGTGATTAACCCTGATTATCTTTCTTTGGACAATAGGTTGCATTACCCACAAAATGCAGAACCCTGAAACTCAAGGCAGACATTGTATTACTGTCACTTCTTCAGAAAAATCTATACTAGCATCAGAAAAGGGCCATTGTTTTCTGAGATGGGGGAAGAGAAGAAAAGCAAGAGGAGGATTGATCAAACAGCAAAAAGCATCCAAGAAAGAAAAGCCATTCTCTGAGAAAAATTAACTACACACAGCCTTGGTATTGAATTAGGTTGGAGGGGGATATTGTTGTGGCTGAAAACTAAAGAGCTTCCTCAAGTTTTAGAGCAAGAAACAATGATTATTACCTGAAATTTGAGGATTATTCTCCCTAAGAAACTGTCAATTAGCATAACTTTGAGCACAGCAAAACTCTTCCTGACTACCAGATGTAACTGTGGCAACAAGATCCAGGAACCTACAATAAATATGATACAGTGTCAATAACCCGGGCTTTTTCATATAAATAGATAAAGCACATGGAAGACAGAAGACCATTTCCAATGGTTTAGAGTCAATTTTTAGATCTCTTCAAAGTTAGGAATATTAGCAAATTCCAATGATTAATAAAATTAAGAGAAAACCAAAAGAAAAGAAACCAACACATCTCTCATGGAAGAACTATTTAGAATCTAAGAAGAATAAGACCACATTTGTGGATTTTTGCCACTAAAGCTGTGAAATTCTATAAACAGATCTAATCTCTATTAAGTTCCGTAAATAGGTTTGAAATTGTTTCAGAACACCTACTCATGTAATAAATGAGATCCTTCTAGTGGAATTAAGTCAGTTTTCAAATTTTCTTATTTGGCTACATCTCCCAGTGCATCTGTAACGTATGGTATCTTCATATACGAGAACATTAAGTCAGAGCTTTATGCAACCACATTTACAACTGTGAATCACTACTTAAACATAAAATGAAGTTCTCTACCCCATTCATCATAGTATGGGAACTTCATGAAAAAGCAGAAGACTCTTCCTTCCCCCCCACTTAGAAATGATAGGTGGCACAACAAATACATCATCATCCAGAGGATATCTGTATCCTAGAAAATATAAAAAGTAATGGCTTCCTATCACCAAAAACCTCCTATCTCCGAAAACAAAAATAACACACTGTAAGAGCACAAGTCATGCAAGGTATTATCAAGAAGTTATGGCCTATACCAGGAAACACAGCAAAATGGGGACATGTGAGAAACATTATTTCCATGTGAGGGAAAACTTATGAGGAAGCTGGTGTGAAATGGATAGGGAGAAGAGTCTTACAGAAAAGTGAAAATGGAAGACAAAAATTCAAGGAAAAAAGGGATTGAGGATGGAATGACAAATCCTAGACAAGATACAGACATGACACCAGGGAAATGAAGGTTCATTACAAACAGGAGAGCACTGAGCTGAAAAGCTATAAAGTCATTGCCTACTGAAAGGATTCTAATCCCAATGCCATTTCTGCCTCCCTGTATCTCCTTCCACTTGTGCCTATGAATAGCTTACTCCCTCCTATCCTAATATAAATAGCTCGAAGCCGCAGTACTAAATCCCAGCAAGAGCTTGAGATGCATGCTGGCCTGGAGTACTGAATGAAGAATACAAAGATGATTCCATCTCTATATAGATGGGTCTTCCAGAAGGCAGACAGTCACTTATTACCCTCCTGGACTGCAAAGATTTGCTAAAGCCTCTCTGCATCCACTAACATACTAAAAGGAACCATTACAGTTGTGTATTATCTCCAATTAATTGCTGCACTATTCCCCTAAGTAAAATATTCCTTTAGGGTATGAACTGCTTGATGCAAGACTAAGCATGCAGAACACACTGTCTTAATATTAGCCACCCATTGATGATGCATATTTTCAGAAACAGCATGAAAGGTGCTAAAAAAAAAATTAAAAACTTCTTTCACCAAGAGCCTTATATTAGATCTGAAAAAGCCACATTTGTTGAAATATATATAGTTTATGATTTTTACGTTTCTTGCTATTCAATGACCTATTTTCTTATAGTGAAACAGATTCTCTATTACTGAAAGCACGTTTGTACTTAGGTTCTGCTCATTTGTGTTGGCTCAGCAGCCACGACATCCTGAGCCATGCCCTCATCAGATCTCAGCCTGAGGGGCCTCAGCTTCACACCACACTTAGACACACATTCACTACGTTGCCTTGAGAATTCAGGTGTCCTTCCCCCCTCTAGTCCGTAGCACTGAGCCATCCCAGTCAATGCTCCATACATTCTAGTGCCCAAAGATCCCACCACACGAACAACAAACACCCCCTAAAACAACAACACAGAATTAACAAAAAAACCGAACAACAACACAATTCTGCCCGACCCTCACGTTTGAGCTCAAATGTCCTGCTTAAAACTACTGAGAGAAAAGTTAAGTGAAGATATTACACTATTTCATTTTATGTCCTAACTCAGGCGGTGTGAATAATTGATTTCTCGGTTTGTCAGATCGAACTGAATTTGAAATAGCTCCTTCTCTAGCTCAAACTGTCTCAAAATTTCATTTTGACATGACATATTCCATTTCAGACTTGTAACAAAAGCTGTGAAACGAAGGCCAGATTCACAAAAAAGAGAGGAGAAAGAGAAGCTCCCCTTGACAGAAAAGCCCTGGGTGGCTCCTCCTTCTGTGCCTGTGACTCGGGAGTAGCAGCCAAGCCAAGGCAGCAGCTCCCTCGTGGTGACAGGAGCCGCCCCGACCTCCCCTCCTATGCTCCTGCTGTCAAACAGGAGCAGCACTCAAGGAGGAGAGCGAGCTTTTTGGGTGCACTGCCCAGTGGGTTAGATGAGATCTACCACAAAACTGAGCATTCAAAGTGAACCTTCTCCAGTGATGGGACCAAAGCAGACCTAATCTTCAAAGCAAGCAGCAAGACAACTTTCTGAACTCAAGTCTCCTAACACACAAATCTGTTCTGGAGCTAACTCAAACACAAGATTGCAAGCAAGCTGGGACATTTTAAATATCTCGGAAGAAAGCAAGAGAAGAAAGTGAGAGTGCCCAGGCCAGCAAACCCTGCAGTAAGCACCTGCCCGAGATGGAAGAGGGATGATTTACAGTCTCTCTGCTGAACTGGGTTTCCCACTCCCTGGGCCCTGATCAGCACATGTTGCGATGAAGGGCAAAGGATGCCTCATTTTCTCTGGTTTGTAAATCTCAGTACTTTTATAGCTGAAACTATTCAACTTTTTTTTGCAAGTAGTTAATGCCAAAACATTCCCTGCATTCCTGTATAGTAGCAACTATATGCATATTTAGCATCATTCCTGCCCAGCATTTCACTTGAGGATGAAGCATTCATGTCCATAGGAATGAGAGCTACAAAGCAAGATCTTGTGTTTTCAGACATGCTGCACTTTCCAGCAAGAAATGAAAAAGCAGGGATAGTCAGTTCTCATATGGAGGAGGAAGGAGGAACCAGGATAAAACAGGAACATGAGAACAGCAATTCAAAACTTTCTGCTTTGCCCAGATGCTCAGGCAGGTGACAGCTGCGAGGACAGCTGACAAACACCAGCCTAGATGAAAACATCAGAGTTATAATGCATTTTAAACTTGTTTATAGGACTGTTGAATTCTCCCACAACTTCCTGAATCTATTTTTGTTATTAAATGACTAATCATATTAAAGGGAAGAAAGAGAAAGCACATTTCATTAAAGGATTGCTGAATGAGTGGAAATACCCACTGGAGTCCCTAAAAATACCTGAATGCTTATATACTCATAAACCCAAACTGACAGAGATGTGCTCTAGACTTTTTGTGATAATAACTTGATTACTTAAGTAACATCTCTTTTCCTCATAAGACCAAGTGATTCATCCAAGGTCACAAGCAGTTGATGTCTCCTGACACCAGATTATACTTGGTGACAGTTCACGTGTCTAAACTTAAAGGTGAACTCTGCCTCAGAACAAGGAGCTGCAGCGTTACCAAGAGACAAGACACTGATTGTCATTGACTGATGGTCTCTGGCTCCAGGAGTCAGAAGCATTTTGTACATCCTGCTCCTAAAATGCCCCAAGTCCCACAACCCAGCTCTGCCACCTTTCATTCAAAATATGCTGCTTGTCATGAGATCTAACCTCTGTGGCACAGTACAAGTCTGTTAAACACAATTAAGTTTTTAAGATCTTGCAGTTAATACAGATCCTTTTCCCCGGTATATATGGAAACAAATAAGCTACTTCTAATGAGGAATAACAACTATAAAACCAAAAACTGTTCCACACTTGTTTTGGGTTTTTATTCACGATGCTGAAGCTGATTACCTATACCCTAACAGTGCTCAGACAAAGAATGTCGTTTTCCTTCACAAATTGCTACTTCTCCTTAATTTCTAAAGAAACTCCTTCAACAGCCTACTACAAAGCTTATAAGCACTGAAGATAAGTATTATCAGGTTTTGCCAAATTATATACTGAAATTATTAATAATTTATTGGAACTTTTAACATGGTTAAAAATAGCTTTCCTGTCAGATCTTAGTCCACATCAGTTACTGTGGTAAATATCCTTGGAATCTAAATCATTATAATAAGAACAAAATAACCAGACTGAGGGGAAGCTAAAGCTGAATTTTAACCTTTTTAAGTTTTCTCACTTTCATGCAAATCCTTGCCTGTATATTGAAGGCCATTGGAACAGAGCTAGTTAATTAGAGATGCTAGTAAAATTAAGAAGAATATCCATGCAAAAAGTGAGGAAAAAGAGGCATCTCTAAGCCCCTCTTTTCACATGAAGGATTTTAAATCCCGTTCCTTGCTTTCTTTATAATCCCTCCAGTTGTTTTTTTTTTCCTCTCAACACTGCCCCCACCTAAATACAATCACTATGGAAAATAAGCTCATTATAGTGCACCATGGGTAAGCAAATGCAGTCAGAAATGAATCAATTGATCCAAAGCTCCATATTAGTGGTTGCCATTTGCAACATGAGGAAATTGTGATGGCATCCCCCATAGACAGTGACCTGCACTGAGAAGAGATACAGATTTGTCTTGAGGAGTTTATGCTACCGGAACAAATGTTTTCCTCATCTTCCAGCCCCTCCTGCCAGGAATCCCTGCTACAACATATTAATCTTAATTACCATGGTTATATTACACTAGATTCTTTTGTTTCTACATTAAAGTTAGTTACACAAGGAATGTGGTTGAGGACTTCATGATCATGAAAGAGGAAAATTCATCAATATCTACATACCACCTTCTCTCCAGGAAGCATTAACACAGTCACTCCCTATTTTAAGTTATTTTACTTTGCCTACATAGCTGAAGCTGACAAGCAGCCTCTTTGTATTTCTTCTTATTTAATTTTGTCAAAGAATCTCTACATGACTCAGCTGAAGTCAACAGAAGGACACAATTAATATGATTTTGTCTGAAGTTTGTCATAGGAGATTTATGTTGCTGTAACAGAGATTTATGCACTAATAAAATGGTACTATTATTAAACTTTTTACAGTGTATTAGTAACACAGATTACAGAAGTCATCTCCTATGGGGGAAAAGCAAAAGCTGCTATACAAACCTTTCTAGACAGTGAGCATTAATACAATTTGAATTTCTTTTAAATAATGTGTTTCCATGCCACATTCCGTGTAAATTGAGTAAAATCTTAACCTTTGATTCTTAAAAGTACGATCAATACATTCACTTTGTTATGTAATGAATAATTTCTTCCTATGAAAACTATTCCTTTGTAGTCTTTAAAATGTTCTAACAGTCTTTGTGCATTTATACTTTCATCCCAGAGAATTCCAAAGAGGTTCACAAATCACATTTTCAATACATCTTTATATATATCTTCTCCTGTTTAAAATATTTGCTATGTCAGACGTTAGCAAACTGAAATAATAGAAATACAAGGAGAGGTAACAGACCATTAAAAATAAAAGCCTTTAAAAAGTAAGTTTAATAGGCATCTCCAGTGCTCTTAAAATCACCCCTGTATATAGGTCATCTCACAATAAATTCATGCAATTCGTTGGATTGTAT
Source organism: Dryoscopus gambensis (assembly GCA_013389985.1). NCBI lineage: Eukaryota > Metazoa > Chordata > Aves > Passeriformes > Malaconotidae > Dryoscopus > Dryoscopus gambensis. The sequence continues at coordinate 1,426,966 of WEIT01031474.1, read as the reverse complement.
GCAACAAAATCCAGCGCCAAATTGTTATAAAAGCTCACATTTGACCAAGATTTTTCCAAGGTATCGTCTACTCCAACAACACGACTGTATGTCAATTTACTTGTTTGTCTGTCTTGCTCATGCTGCTGTTACAGCAACAAACCAGCAGCCCTGCCTCGTAAGGAACCTTACCAAACAAAAGAGAAACACATGCTTTAGTAAGAGAACAGGCCATGGGAGCTTTAATAAATATATTGCAGAGATACAGAAAACAAAATCAAATTATTGCCCTGAACATCCTCTGACCCCAAGTTCAGATAGTGATTTTTGTGACATGGATCCATTAAGATCAAAGCATGTTTTGTTAATCTAACGTAGTTGCTCTCTAGAATTAGCAAAAAGGAGACTGCAAACCAGAAAGGGACAAATGTCAGGGAAAAGGGAGATCATATTTAGAATTCCTTTCATTCCACTGGAGTAGTAACCCAGCCTTCAGAAATTTTTGAGCCTCTGAAAGAGAGTTATAACCAAGATTCCCAAGGGATTAAGAGAAATGGGAGGGGAGCCAGCAAACTGAAGCTTTAGGTACCAAACATTCTCTTCAGTAACTCACAAGGCATGAAATTGGCTCATATTATTTGGCTTTGGTCCAAAGCAAGTCTAATTTGTCAAATCCAGATGGAAGCAAAACAATGTATACAAAAGTGACTCATGTAATGCATATATTTCATAGACTTCAGGATTAAAATACGTGATTGCTTTCTTGGGAAAACACATTAAACACCATGTTAGTGAGCCTTTTATTTTCAGGTAGGCAGGCAATTTGCTTCCTTCCCAGAGCCCTGTGTAAGACATCATGTACTCTTCTTCCCACTCCATGTTTCAAGCCAAATGCATAATGCTGCATGTCCACTAATTTCCATAAAAATCCCATATACAGAAAGCACAAAGTAACAGACACTAAAAGAATGAAGTTTCTTCACTGCACCATTTTATCTGATCATACTATAAGTACACAAATCCAACTCATGTATGAGCCAACACCAGTGCTCAGACTAAGCTTGCTTCCTGCGTGTCCTTAGCTTCTCCCAGGAGCACTCTGCTTTTAGGGACTGATTCAACCATCAGCTTTTCAGGGAGGAAATAACAGCAGGGAAAGCACTTTAGAGAAAATATGGCACTGAGTGAGCCAACTGTGATATGTGGAAACACGCAATGCCATCTTTGCAGTGTTTCCAAAATGCTGGTATTAACTATTCTGAACCCAGTCCTATTCCATGGCAAAATGGTTTCCGACTCAGAACAGAGTAAAAAGTGAAAAACTGCATGGGATTTCATACGTCCTGCTTCACATTGCTTAATTTGCAAACTGAAAGGCTGGTTCTTACAGCTAATTTTAAAATTTTATCTAGAGTTGTGTGTATGCCATTTTTGATTATTGTACAATACTAATACTACTAATAATATTCATACATATATATTACTTTTATCCATAAAATAAACAGCTAGCAAAAATATGCTCCCCTAAAAGAAACATCACTGACAGTTTAGAAGACAAGTATCAAGTTATTACTATTGGGGAAAGAACCTGGCCTAACTTCTTTTTCAAAAATATTAACTTTACAATAGAGCTAATAGTTCCTTAACTTCAAAGATCTAAAATTATTTGCAAAACAACCACCACATTCCCATTGCATTCTGCTTAGCATGCAGGCTGTCCTTGCCATTATTTGCAGAACAGACATTCATGTTAGTCCAACCACAAGGTATTACCAGTGCAAACAAACTTTAATATCCCCCTCAAATTGCATTTGCTATTAAAAAAAAGAAAATCCAAGTACTCTCTGTAGGGTGAAGGACCTCAGTCCAGCCAGTGAGGACAGATGCACCAAGCAAGTCTGTCACATTTTGGATCAACATGTAGGTAAAATTAGCAGACTAAGATACGGGCTATACTGCTGAACTAAGGTAGGGCTGAGGCAGAACCCTTCACAGAGCACGGCCAGTCTTCCCAGTACACCAGTCAGCATCCAGGGCAATTCCAGGGAACGGGAGTGCCCAAGTGGCCTGTCAGCTACATGCAGTCCGCTGGAATAACTGCTGTGGATCCCACTCATCCATTCCCAGACCAAGGCCTGATCAGATTGATACTGCAAGCCCAGGGAGCAACAGGCCATTCCCAGAAAAATATCATTCTATTGTACAAGGTGTTATGGAAAGAATGAAGCCACTCTCAACCCACATCCTCCATGCTCTAAAGGGGTCTTCAGCAACACTGGTGGCAAAAGCAAGATGAAATCTGTTCAGCAAATACTGTTAGTCTGCAACGCACAAATTAAACCACAACCTATACTGCAGGCACTGTCAGATGTATTTCATTTATAAAGAATAACAATCAAATATTTTCTTTTTCTTTTCTTTAATGCTGCGTATCTATGGATTTTTTTCTTAAGTCAAATTACGGCATTACAAAGTTACAATAACAAGGGTATGTCAAGACACTGGGGCTTGTAAAAGTGAATCTCTTGTCATTCCAGCATGAAAAAGAGGTGCTGCAGTTTTCCCAAGCATCAGAGTCCCTTACATCACCTGTTTTCTTAAACACCCTACAAGCTACCAGAAGAAAACTAACAGCCATTGCTACTGTAAAACTAATCAGGGTCTATTTTCTCATTTGCTACCAGGTAAGGTAATTCTTCTCTTTGTGATGATTATCTCGAGTGCCTCTTTGATTTCCTTTCCAATGTTTTTTGGCAGAAATCCTTACAGATGCAAGACAAAGAGAACATGTAAGAGAAACACATGCATTTTGAAGTGCAACCACATATTCCTTAAACAATCTATCTGCCAATTTTAAATTAAATACAGGAAGACCCTACAGTAAATTTATGAAGAGAAATCAGGTTTAAATAATTGGTCCAAAGCAGTTCTATTCTAACCTTGTCTTGATTTGTTTTTTACTCTGTGGTATTTGTGGATATAAACCGCACCCGCGGGTTGAACATATCCTGTGACAAAACTACAAATAATGATTGCAAACCAATGAACTTGACTCATGTGTTTGGAATTAAGTTGCATTAACTGCATTCTGCTCAGGAATACCTGCATGACCAACAGAATTAAATGGCAATTTAATGACTTATCAGCCTCTAACAATCTTTTGAGTACTGACGAGTTCAGACCAAACTGGACAGATTAATGAATTTCCAGCTGGGCCCCAGATCAAGACTATGATTTTGGATTGCATGATCACATACTTTCTACATTGTAAATGGGTGGGGGTGGGTGGCTGTATCAAAACAAAAGTGTGGGAGGGAAAAAAACCCTTTTCTAAACTGTTACTTAAAATATAAGAGAATAAATTACTGAGATTTAGGAGAATTAGGGCTGTGACACTGGAAGCAGCTGATGACAGTGATGCAGTTGGAACTGGGAAAGAATAAAAATAACTCATGAGAATACAGCAAAGTAAAAATAAAAAGCTAGTACCTGGAGTTGTAACTGTCAAAAAGAAGTGTGACAGTGTGGCTTGATAATTCTCAGATTACTGGATTCTTTATCTCTTGGATTCTGTATCTTTCTCCTTCAACTGCCAGCCTTCCCAGCAGTTCTTCTTCTTGACCTCACAATCCATGAATAAAACAGAGTTTCAGTCTTGCACCCTGTCATCCATTCATCACTCTGCTAAGTCCCTTAGCTAGCTCTGCTTCCCAATTTATGCATCATAAAATTCTGTACACGTTTAACAGAGCAGCAATTTATAAATAGCTTTTATTATACAAGGCAGGCTTGATGCTTAAACAGGAGGCCAGAGATACTGGCACTTAAACTTTTCCATTCTGCTGTTCCTCCCAATTTCTCACAATTAGCCATCCTCAAAGAATGTTAACGGTGATTTGTAATTATCTTTTCTCTTTGATAAGGCTACTTTTTTAATAGTGGCCAATATATCCTTTTCATACATGAAATAATAGAAAAATGAAGATACCAGGCAGTTATTTCCCCACAGAGTCATAAATCAGCCATAGAGAACCATCTGTAAACAACAAAGCAGGAATGTTTCAGTGACAGACTGAACCCAAGCAGTGCCACTGAAACAGCAAGTGAAGCAAAGGATCGGGGTATGGATTTCACATCCAGAAACCACTTCTGTGTACCAGAAGATGACAGCCTTCTTGCATCAACTATTATGGCTTCTTGCCAAAATCAATTCAAGCCTGCCACTTTCTGCACACCTGAGGAATAAAGAAAAAGGAAAGGGGGCTGTCACTGAGGAGAATGGCCAGTGCTGCAGTACGCTGGAACTGATGGCTCCAGGAACAGGTGAAGTCTACAAATTTGTATGGGAACAGAGGTTACACAGCATCAAGGATCTACAGGGTACAGGCCTCATGCTAGTTCCCTTTCCCTTGATTAATGTTATGCACTGATGGAATACCCTAAAATAGCTGAGTGATAAGGGAAGTTTTATGCTAATATCTCTCCTTTAAAAGATCTTCCTAACAACCTCTTTGTCTCCTGGCTTGGTTCACTCTCTGGCTTACCAGTTTTTGTGCAGCTGTTGACATACTAGATACAAATCTTCCCCACAGCACAACAAGCTGCACTATGCTTTTTAAAAATTAATCCAAAACTGAGGTTCTGTAGTGAAATTTTAAGTAAATTATAAAGAAATATTATTAAGAAATGTAAGAACTCAAAACACTTGCTACTCAATTACCACCTCCAATGCTACCTGAAAATATTAAAGAAAATTATTACTGCTGAGCACTCTGAGACCAGTTTAAGACACCCACTGATATGAAAAGTTGACCCTGCACTTTATTATTTAAATCTTTCTAAGGTTCATAGCCCACCCATCCCTCCTTGAGGTATGATCTGACACACAGCCAAGAGGAAAGGCTGTTTAGAGCTCTAATAGCACAGAAACCCATTTGCAATTGCTCTTTTCATTTGTCCTCTACAAATCAGTCAAGGACCCAAGCTCTTGAAGAACTACTGCTAAATTGAACTCTGCTATTGCTACAATTGCTCAGCAGCAAGGCTGCACATGGAAATAATACCAAGGACTAAGAAACTTCACAGCAACTCAGTAAAAGACTGATAAAGAAGAGAAAAATGTGCAGAGAGCCTCAGAATGGTTTGTGCTCAGCATGTGCTGAGCCTGTCTCCACCCTGGGCTGGTGGGGAGAGCTGGGGATGCTCCACAAACCTCCAAGCCCCATTCTCTATTGCATTCCTTTGACTTGCACATTCCTCTATTCAATGTGTGCAGCAAGAATGTCACAGCACAGCAAAGCAGAGAGCACCAGACACGGCTCAGCAGCAGCAGAGGACAGTAGCCAGCACTGGGAAAGCAGCAAGAAAGCTATCATGAGCAAGTTCTCCCAAAACAAAATCTCTCATCTTCAACAGAGATAAGGAAAAGAGAAAGGTGGCAGGGACAACAAAGTCAAGCATCGTCACGTTCTGTTAAAGGTTCTCACCGATGTTGTGAGCTCCAAGTCTGCTGCTCTAAAATGAGGAGCTATTCGTTCATTTCGGTGGAAATCAGGACAATTCTACCCTTCAGAGGAGCAACATCCTGAAAGCCTTTTCAAATGAAATAAAGAGGGACAAAACACAAACACTAATTATTTTTAGGAGGAAATCTGTTACATTTAAATACATAAATCACGGTGGCTCTGACAGAAAATGACTGGGCTTAGCAACTCTTTTCTAATCAGTTCTAAACTGAGAATATCTACTTTAGAGTGCAGATGTGCAATTCTTTCCATGAAGAGGTCACACATTCCAAAAGGCACAGAATAATATTATTATATAGTCCTACATTACTTCAAAGCTTCGTCCCAATTTCTGTGTGATTGGCAGCACGCAGTGAACAAGCTGATGCATCTGTAGCTTACTGCACTTATCAAGCTTTTGAAAGTGCTTCATAAAGTCTTCATCTACCAGGAGCAAAAGTCTCTAAATATTCCAGTTTCTTTTTTGAGTTTTTTAATTCTTTCAGGACATGTGAGAGAGGCATGTGTTTATTACCAGTCTGTTCTACTCACCGACACTGCACTCAGCAGAATAAATATTTGTAATTACCCAGCAATACCTTTTGTTAAGCAGAGTACCTCAAACGCTTGACAAGTATTAATTAAGTCTTGTTATACAGAGATAATATTTTTCTCTAAAGAGATGAAATAATTTAGGAGAATTTGTCTACAACAGGTTTAACAAGGAGCTGTTGTAGTTCCTGTATCCAGAAATCTCGGTGCACCTGATAACCACCTATAACCGCCTACATGGTATTTACTTATTATTTTGTAAATGTCTAGTTCCATTTTCGAATATTGCTGTACACATGAGACAACCTCATTAGAAACATTACACTGTAACTGATAAAAACCACAGGAGATGGAGTCCAAAATTCAGATTCTAGCAGGAAAGAAAGCAGTAGCTGAAATGACTTGAATAGAATGCAAAGTGCAGCACTTATATTCAAATATGATGAATACCATAATTATGACTTCAGAGATTAGTGGAAATATTTTGAGAAGCAGTAGTTCAACTAAAGCCATATTTAAAACAGGGAGTGCTAGACTGTACCTACTGTAGAACAGTTGGGGGATTAACAATACTTGTATTTGTAACTGTTTATGTCTAATGTGCTCTTTTGGAATTAGAGGAATAACCCTCCCTAACACACTGCCTTTAACAACTGCTCCTACAAAGACATCAAACTTTTCTCTCTGAATCAAGGAGAAAGTACCCAAGTGTTTGCAGGGACACCTCATTTTTCCTGGAAGACCTGTAAAGATGAGGTCTTCAATACTTGTAGTGAACACTAATGATAGTAAGTTTAAAACTATAAGAGAACAAGCAATGAAACCTTTCTAGGTAATATAATTTCCTTTGAGGTTACTGGAAGAGGCAATTTAGGCAGTTATTCTCCAAGTTTAAAAACAATCAGGAAAAAATAAGGCAGTTATTACAAATTTTGATGGGGAAACTGATCAACCATAAATGAAAGCATTTCCTCACAAGTTTCTTTTTTAAGATATAGAAAATGATTGCAGGAGAATGACACTTTATCTTCACAAGTTAAAGGGCCAGAAAGTCACAAGAGGCTGAAGGGATTTTCAGCTAATGTGGTACTCCTGAATGTGAGATGAACAACAGGGATTTCTGAGTTCATTTGCTTCGTTTTCAAGTCACTTCACTGTGCGCTAATACAGAATTTCATGACAGCCATAATTCAAAGGCTGTTCATAACAACTGGCAGGAAATTCCATATCAGTATCATCTGTCACTTTTAGCAGGGAGGACAGAATTTTCCAGTAATCTTTACTAAGTATTTCCACCAAAATGAAACAAGATAAGAAACCTTATTCCAAGAAGTTTAGGATTTAGTAGCCAGCTTGCAAGTCCTATGTGTTTGAAACTGGCAGAGATGGTAATTCTTCTGTTTAAGCCAAAGCAAAAACTAATCACATACATCTTTCTGCCAGTGTGCAGACTTTGATTTCAAAGGCTGCCCTATAAGGAATATACTGAAATTAGTGACAAGAACGCAGCTTAGAAAGACAGAAGAAGGAATGTGAAGAGAGAAATAGGGATACATAGATTTGTCGTACTTTGAAGAAGATAAACCCAAGTTTGAGAAAAATGCTGAAGAAAGGACTGTCAGCAGTGGGACAAGAAAATCATGTAAACATTATGTTGGATAGACAAAGCAAAGAAACATCAAGGACTTTCCAAGAGATCGGGGACAGAAAGGTATGAAGTATAGGCACAACAAATTATGCTTCTGCAATCAAAGAGGACAGTTTGCATTACAAAAATAAATATGAAGCACTATCAGAAAGCAAGGAGCATGTGGGCGTTAGAAGAAAAGACAAAAGCACAATGTTACACAACAAAACCCCACAAATGTATAAGCCCACACAAAACCTCACAGATCCTAATTAGAGTGAACAGGGCTGACCCATAGTCCTATTTTCTTTCATATATTCAGCCAACAAACTGCAGAGAATTCCAGCAGCTAGAATTGATAGTGACATTTTAAGTCAATGAGAATCTATTTTACTCTTCCTCCCACAACACAAATGAATAGTAGTACTAATGAAATTCCACTCCTATTAGAAATTGACAAAACACAATCCTGCATTTATCCCTTCCAGCAACATTTGCCTTTTAACAAACTCAAACTATTCTGAAACACCCTGTGGTCACAACATGACAAAACAAAATGCCACCTGCTCCTGCACTGCCCTTCTTCCAATTAACTTGACTTTAGTGGACCAAGACAAATTTTTATCTACTGTATTTTATAACTACAGTTTTGAATGAATCATATTAACATTTACTATTTTAGTTGCAGACTTTAATACCGTCTGGTTATAAATTCACATTTGATCAACTCTTTCTGACAGAGGATGGGCTTCTATTCATTACATGAAAATAACTTCCTTATAGAAAGAAAAAATCCCAACCCATATGCACTGTTTTCCAGTGCCATCTTCTTCAAATGCCAAGGAATTACATTACATACAGAAATAAAGAGAACTGATTGGATTTTGGACCAAGATGCAAAATGTAATCTCTACACGTTATTATTCAGAAAAAAAAATTGAGAAAATATTCTTAGTCCCTTCATTTTAAATGAGTTCTCAGAAAGGCTAGATAACCTTTTCCTATTTAATTGTGGTATACTAGGAAAGAAGCCCTTTGGATCTCTCAATGAGAACTGTACAGAGAAATAATTCTGTGTTTCAGGCAAAAATAGCTGTAATATTAATTGAGCAGGAAACAAGAATGGAAAATAAATTTTAAAAAGAGAACAGTGTTATGCTGTGAGCTGCCTGTTCTCACAAGTTAATCAGGGTGCGATCAGTTCTCAGTGTAACACCCCAAAAGCACTGGATGATGCCGCAATGCTCTCTCCTCGTGTGGTGCTATACAGAAAAAAGGAAGGCAAGAGTTTTCCTACTTAAACTGAGCTGCCAGACGGTCCATTAGCCATTAGCAAGTGTGAAAAATTCCATGGCATATCTGTGTCTGCTTGACAAATTCCATTGTGAGTGAAGACCTTTTTTCCACAGGCTCTAAGTTTGTCTGTAACTCTTTCCTCCCAACCCAGAAAAATCATGCACACCACTGAGTATAGGCAGTAATTTACTCAGCTCGTAAGTCACCTAACACAGTATAAGCTTGCAAGCTCTCCCACATTTGAGAATTCACCTTTGGGTGGGATTAGAGACAATAAAGGAATACAGAATGCTATCTTCAAAATCCCATGGGTTTTCTTATTTAGCTTCCTCCAATGTAGCTTTAGTACCAACTGAATGCTGTATTCCAAATGTCACCACTTTTTATACAATAAACAGCTTTTTTTGCCATTTTTTAACTCCAGGCATGTACTCCATCCCTTACTTCCATCATCATCCAGCTACAGACTTCAAAGCCTTCTAAATTCCTTTCTAGAGTTTGTCTTCTGAACCTCAAGTATCAATGCCTCTAAGATGTGTTCTCCTTCTCTTGACTTAAACAGTCTTCCTCAGTCTTTTAGTACTTAAAAACTGGATCTACAATATCTCACCTAGTGCCTTGTCAAGCTTATTATCCCACAATTCTGCTTGCCCTGAAAGTCTGACTTTCCATTGAAATGGCATAAATAATAACATCTCTTTACCATAAAATATTTATATAGTAATGGAAATATTACAAAACTTCAATCTCAAATACAAAGCTAGGATCTAATTCAGATCTTATGTAAACTCTAACAGGAAAAATTACTTCCATGATGTTATTTTCAATTAAATGTCCTACTGTGCCAGAATAGCATGACTAGTTCTGAATTCCAAAGAGCAAAGATTGCCATGAAAAGCCAGAGAAGCTTTGTGTCAACTACAAACTCATTAGCAAAGACCATGCTTCTATGTGCTTAGTACTATACCACACGTATATTTACTGCAATACTGCATTCCCAAGGTCAACAGAGGAAATCCATTCCACAGAAAATCATTCCAGAAACATACCACAGACATCTTAACAATGGTGTACAGCTTTTAATTACTTGTAGTGGGTATTACAGAACATTATTTCAGTATTCCTATCTTTCAGAAAGTCTGGATTCTCCAGTTTCTGTTAAAGAGAAGAACTTGCAAGTTTTGGCACAGCAAGATCCATTATGCTGAACTTTTAAAAACAATCTTTACAAACCTTCAGCTTCAGTGATTGGGAGAAAATCATCTGTAGGGGTGGCTCAGCCTATTCTTAGGCTGCAGCCCCGCATTGCCAGCCAAAGCCTGGCCAGACAGTGGGTGGATTTCCCTGCCTCAGCTGCATTGGTTCTGTGTTACAACTCCGCCTCCCAAACCCCCTCATTGGATTGTATCCCAGTTGTGTCCTCCCCTGTCCATCATTGGTTCCCCTTATGTTACCAGCCCCCTTGAAAAACCATTTCCACGCCCACCTCAGGGTGAGTCCGGCTCGAGAATTCGGCCAGTCCAGTTGGTTTATCCGTCTGTGTAAGTCCTGGCTGCGTCGGATTAAAAGCTTTTGGACTGTCCCTTCCCGCCTCCTTTGTTCTTGGGACGCTTTCTGCCTTGAAATCAGGCTACCTGGCCGAACCGCACCGAAGAGGGAAAAAAGCGCATTTTCCCACCCGGCTCTGAGATTCTCCCCTGCGTTTCCTCTGCTTCCTGCTGAGCGGCGAGGACGCTTGGGAGACGTGGCTGTGCTGCCTCTGCCTTGTAAGCTTGGCCAGGGAAAAACCCGGAAAGCGTTCAATCATCAGCCAGTGAAAGACAGACATAAGTCAAAGGATGAGTTGTATATATATTTCCACCTGCTGGCAGAAAGGGTTTACACAGCAGTAGTACGCTTCTACAGCGGTTTAAGTCTGGAATAAATTCAATAAATCAGCAGAATTTTTTTTTTTTTTCAAGTTAAAAGAATAACATAAAGCAGCATTATCCTTCAATGTCACTGGCACACAAAGGGTATTACAGAAAGTCTGCTTTTGATGACACTGCACAACTTCAGGTCTAGGGGCATATTAGTCTAAATGATTGTTTACTTATGTCTTTTTTAATTAACAACTGAATGCTATCAACATGCACGTCAGCTTCCCAAAACTGTAAGTAATAAGCTGAAATTACTAAATGCAGAAACACGTAATGATAGTGTTAATCAGGTCCAGTGCTCAGCAAAGTGTTTTTCAGGTGGATGTTTATTTGAAATTAAAAGGTGTTCTACAGCAGCACTCCAAGGAATAAGCTGTATTCACCACCACTGAGCTGCTACAACATGGAATCAACTGTTCACATTTCTCCAGAACTGATGGCAGAGAACCACGATAAAAATGCCAAAAGAGCCTCCATTGTCTATAAATAGCAAGAACGAACCTCTGTTCTCCACTACATCAACAATTAGAGGATTTCCAAGTACAGACACCACACTCCCAACCTCACTTAGGGGTTTTTCCACACTGTGCACTCCAGGCTTTCACAACGCCACTTTGAGTTCATAATCAATCAGTGGCTTTTATCAACTATAGTATCTGAAAGTTTAACCTTCAAGTCCCAAGCAGTGTGAGCTAAAAATTCCATGGAACAGGATAAATGGCATCATCTCTACTGCAGGACTGTTCAAGAGGCTCAGAGAGACTAGTTCATTGGTTAGAGTACTTACATTCTACAGTCCTTTCACAAAACTTAGTTGGAACGTTGAAATGTTTGCTTCCTCTCCCTTCTGACCTTGACGACATGTGTGACAAGGCTGTTTTCAAACATACTTTTAAACTCAGCTCCATTAAAAAAAATTCCTTGAAAGATATAATACTGCATTAACACATGCTGGTAAGCATCTCATCTTTGTGCTGCCCCCTGTTATCTAGAAATACCCTGAGAGTGACGTGCAACTATCAAACAAATACAAACTTCCTCCAAGAATGCTGAAAATTTTATCTTTGTCACTAAATGAAGTGTTACATCTTTGTGCCAAAATATCATCCTATACATGTATATAGAAAAACGTGAAAAAAATCCCCAACAAATATTTTCACAAATGCCTAGTGCCAAGAGAAAAACCACTCAATACAAGAAGTACTGCGATCCATTACGGCATTATGAAGTCAGTCAGCTGTCAGTTTGGATTCTGTACAGATATCTTAAGGAGAAGAAACACATCCGGAAAGCAAAAGAATTACCATACAATAGGCTACAATTTAATTAAGAAAGAACATGCTGAAGATAATGTCAACAATAGGATATGATAATGATCATTTTAATAAGATAAATATGCCCTCATATCCCCCAGTCAAAAATGCCCAAGATCCATCTTGGCAATGTTAGGAAGCAGGGCAAGAAACAAAGTCTCCCTTTCTACTGATGTGGGCGATGCTAAAGCTACAACAATTACTGGAATTCCAGTCAGGAAGGAGCGGAGGAACAAGCAATGCTTTTAGCTTCTGAGACAGATCAGGGCACGTTTCCCTTCTGTTCCTGAATGCCCTGTTCCAGGGAAACAACCCCTGCCAGAACTCTCATGGGACACCGCATCTCTGCAGTTGTTCATGCATAACCCTCCAGATGCAGGAAAAATTCAGCTTTAAATCTAAAATGCAAAGGGGATTGTTTTATTAGAGTCTAAATGCTCTCGACTTCACTGTGTAGGTATTTTAAGAACCTATGTCAAAATTCAATAAAGTCATCAGGTTTTTAACAGGAAGACCCTTTATTTAAGTTGTGCAAGATAAAAAAGTCTCACAAAATTCTTACTGACAATTTCCAACAAGTTTCTACAGCAAAGCTGCAAATCAGTTTTGGAAGACTTGTTCCATGTACATCCCTGTTGAAACCCAACACCAATTTATATACCATACATAGCTTTAAGGAAAAAAAAATTCAAAAAAAAAAAAAATCAATGCTTACCATAAGGCATGGAAGTTTACAATGGAAGACTAATACTGAAACTATAAGAAATCAAGAAAGTAGCCAAAGCCAAATAAAATTGCCTGTCATCTTTTAGAAAGCATACTTTTTAAGAAATAGTACAAAGAAGAAAAAGTTAAAAACAGTCACGATGGGATGGTGCAGCAGCTAAATTCGTTGCATTTCAATTCCATCTGTACCTATTCTGTGAGGATATATTTCTGAGGGGAGGCTTACTAAGGAGCAGGTATTGTAACATTTTTCTAGGCTAATGCTTTCTATTTTTTGTTTAATTATTTTCATCATCTAAGTTTCCTTTATCTACTTGGAAAGGCCTTTAATGGATCTAAATAAAAAGAGAAAATTTGTCTAATATTTTATGCCTTGCCAATTCTGTAGAGATGCTGCTGTAAGAAATGTAAATCAAGAGATTGGGTCTTAAAGTTTTATTCACTGTAGTTTTAATAGACCGTGCCCATCTTACTCCACTATTGCCAGAGATGTCCCCAAGAACACAGAATGAATATTAAGAAAGCTTACCATGACTCTTGCTATGAAAAGTACATATTAAATGGTAAACTTTTAATCTTCTCATTGGATCCATATGGGGAAATTTGGTATGGCATCTGGGAATACACCAGCAAAGATATGACAGAGGAGTTGCATTGTTTGACCAGAATGGAAACACTGGCAGTTAGATCTCATGGATCAGAAGTTACATATTTGTTTTCAATACTAATGTGTGCAAAGATGTACAGCTCCACTGATAGGTGTACATTAGCATGTTTCCACATGCATATCCCAAATACAGATTATCAATCCTTTGAGTCCAGAAAAGCATCCAGGTTCTGAATACCAATGCATTTCAGATGAAGCAGGTTTTCTCCAAGCCATGAAGCAGAAAGCAAAGCAGCACACAATAATGTATCATACAGACTTCTAAGGCCAACCTTAGCCAGGCAATTCAATGAAATTCTACTTCACACAGGTAAGTAATTTTGCAAACATTTAGCAGATACCCTACTAAAAAAATCTGCCTGATTCAGTAATCAGTATTTCAGTAGTTCTGATGCTCCCTAAAGTAAATTATAATTTATTTAAACCATACCTGATCAAACCATAAAATTCTACTTATAGCAATACAACCTATCTTCTGTTAGTGCTATGTATCTGCCCAGTGAACTGGAGGACAATAAATAGCCACAGCCTGTCACACCACTGCTGCAGACCAGGCTTGCTGCTGTTGCTGTCATCTTTGTTGGGAGAAGACCTGAGCATGTATGGGAGCAACTGCAGCCATCCCAGGGCTGATCATCCAGACCTCACCTAGGGTAAGTGAAGGAGCTCAACTCTCCAGCTGCCCTCAATAAACCATGACGAGTCAAAGCAGCACCAGGGCAAAATCCTCATGCTTTCAAACAAGTCCCCATTTTAAATTAGGAATTAAGTGATTCCAAATTTCCGTCAAGAAATATAAGAAATTAAATCCATGCGTATTTTACATAAGAATCCAACATACTTTTTTGTATTTATTCAACACCACCAAAGGCACTACAATGGTGTGGATAACAGTGACGGCAAAATTAGGACTCAGCAGCAATTCTGGAAGGCTTGTATGATCATTAACTGAAGATAATCATGTAGAGGTAAATTCTCAGGCACAAAACACAAAGTCATCAGACTTAGTTTGTAAACCATGTCATGCAGAGACAATAGGAAAACTTCCCATTCAAGATAAATAGACTTGGCATCAGATAAACCAGATAAAAATAATTTCCAAGAGCTACAGATGAAAAATTCCTAATTAATGTCTACATATAATGTACACTATATGGAGGGGAAATTCCTTTCTAAAATTACTTAGTTCAGATTTGCTTGTGCAGCAAATGCTTATAAAACAAAATGCTAACTTTGTGTAATTTGAGTATTTGGGTCATATCTTGTGTTTCCCGTATGTGACAAAGACTCTTATATGACCAAGTCTTAATTTAATAAACTTAACTACAGACAATGTTTTAACAAAATAGCTTACTCGCAAGAAATATCAAGCACATTAAGTAAGAGTTTGATTAATGTATAGTAATCCATCAATTGAGATTAATTCATCACTGTTGATCATTCCAGAAAATATGGTAGAAACCCAAAATAAGCAGCCATAAATCTACGAGCAATGAATTAGGGAAAGAAAATTAATTACAAGGGAAAAAAAAATGTTCCTTACAACTTGAAAATACCCATTCTGGATGGCTGATGTCTGAAATCCAGCAGCCTGGAACACATTTCAAATCAAGTCAACTCCATCTTGTATACTGCAAGCAAAACTGACCATTTAAATCACACAACTACAGTTCTAGAAATGACTATTTAGTATTAATTTCTGAAAAGGCACTTATTTTTCATGTTTCACAAATCATTTCTGGGCAACTATGGCTAGAAGCTGATATGCCAAATTCACCTGTAACAGCATCTTCATATAGAAGAAGAAAAAAAAAATCTTACGGCAGTTATTGCATAGCAAATACAGCGTCTCACTTTCTGAAATGTTCACCTTTGTAAAAGAGAACCTTTTTCTTAAATGACATCTGTGAAAATGCTAATAATAATTAACCTTTTATTAAAAGTTGAGAACTAATACACAGTTTTGAAAACTACATGTATTCAGGAGATTACATGCTTCCTCTCCAATCCAGATTCCCTGTTCACATGACCAGTAATACCTGCAGTGGCAGAATTTAGCCATGTCTACCACTACTCCAATAAGTATTCATCCTGCAACACTCCCTTCCCTGTGAGAAGGCCTTCTGTCTGTTCAGGCCTACTCCTACAGACAATATAATACAACACACTGGAGAATATAATCAAAACAGTTCTAGACAACCAATTTTTGTGGTGCAATGACTTTCAGAGCTGTTGGTATTAAAAAACCCAATATTCTAGCACAACAGAAATGGTTACAACTTTTTTCTCCTACTTAGGAAATACCTTTTTTTCCATAAACATGTAGTACAATAGTTACTTAGTTTTCATGTAACCCTAACTAAAGCAGACTTTTGTAAGTGTTTTTTGAAAGAAAAGTCTTCACATTCAGACAGTATAATGTTACTCCCACTGAAAGCCACAGAAATGCTACTGCTGACCTCAGTGGGAGTAAGAGCAATTCCAAACGGCTCCAACTTTTCAGATTTTCCACCACAATGTCTATTGCACAGAAATGCAATTTAATCTCATCATTAAAAGCCACAAACCAATAACCAATCAAAATAAACCTAGAATTGCTTTATAAGTTAGCAGTCTCAGTCAATGAGTTGCACTTGTAAAGAAAATGACTAGCATTCTTTAGGGCTGACAAGCAATAAATTGAAAGCACCATCATTCTGAAAATATATGGCTCTCCTGATTAAGGGTGACATACTCTTTAAAAGGATTACAGAGAATACCTCACTTCTGAAACAAGAAATCTTAGACATGAACTCTGTAAAAAACCCCTGTGGTAATGATAGAACAATTAGTACTGCTTCTTCAGAGTAGAAAAAGCAGGAAGATTTTCTAAGCTGTGCATTCCTCTCCTTCACAAATATACTGCAAAATAACAAAAGATACATGTTTGTCATGTCTCTACAACCAGCATTTCATTTGACTGCCTGCTACCTTTGTACCTCATTTTGAACGAGTAGCAAGGCTGTTTGGTAAGAGATAACACCTTCTGTTCCTGTCACTTTATTCCCTTTCACCCCTACAATCATTTCCCTTTGCTCTAAACACTACAAGATTCACCTCGGGCTGACTATTACAGTGAAGAATCCTCTGAGAAATCTCTCACCTCTTCTATATTGCTTAGGATATTCAGAAGCAGTAGCTTTCAGTTTTGCTTATACTGTGTAAACTGTATTCCCATCTCTTACCCAAAAATCTACTTTCCCTAAAACAAATTTTAAAAGAGACTAATAAAAAAAATGAAAGCTTTTAAAAGTCTGAATTATTCAATGTTATTCATTTAGCAAGTACAGCTGTCTTCTGGTTTTAGTAATTTAAGAGACTGGGCTTTTTAAACTGTGTTCCTTGATCCCAATGTATATGACTTTTCCTTGTGTAAGGAAACTTCTGCCTGGTTAGGTCTCAGGAAAGACTTCTCAGATCAGTGAAAGTCATACAAATTAATAAATTGCTTGGTCTTTGCCTACGTTGGCTGTGCTGTTCTGCCAAGGGCCCTTCACTTACAGCAGGGAGGTTCTGCTGCAGCAAGGCCCACACCCCACCATGCCTGCAGGTAACCACTGAGTTCAGAACTGTGCAACATTCCCGTGCCACAAATTTCTGCACAGAGAGCTCTGAGAACAATCCCATATGAGAGCTGTCTGTACAGCTGAACGCAAAAACGAAGGGCTGAGAAAGGGCAGTCAGGAGGTGGGAAGTCAGCTCACCTCTGTTTTCTTCTGTCTGGCTTCTGTCCAAAAGCCAGACAGAAGAAAACATCTTGAAAAGGCCCACGTATAAAGTTTTGAAAGCTTTATTATTAGCTACATTATATGCAGTTAATCATTCTACATTTTGATTATAACAAACATTTGTTTTTATTTGGTGATTTGTTATTCCAAGCAGGCTAATTCAAACTCTTGCATATTTTAGCCATACTCAGTTGAAAAGTCCTTCTGTTTGAGAGAAAGGTCACTGCAGGCTACTACCATAAAAAGAATTTAGCCTTTTATCACTTTATTGTTGGCTAAAAAATGTCAGCTGTGAGACTGTTACTTTTTAAATCTGTCTATTTACTGTCCCAGACAATTCTGCTTTCTTGATTTCATACACACAAACACGGGTAATAATGAAAGAAATACAAATACATGTAAGAAATTTTGCCAACTCTTACCACCCTTGCAGGCGAGTTGTTAGGCCCCTCCCCTTGTTCATAAAGCACAACTCAGTTATGGGTATCCCTGGAAAACATAAGAGGCAGATCAAACTCCAAACAAACTCTGTAACTAGTGTAACTAAAGTTAGCTTGTTGACCTGAGGAAGGAGACAACTCCAAATACAGCCCAAACACCTGCCCAAACTGCACCACTATCCCTAGCTCAGAACGCCTTAAGTCAAGGCCTTTGTCAGTCTCTTCCCGAAATCAAAGTTCAAGGCTGCAGTTTCTATCTGGTTTGAATGCTCTAGCATGTGGAAAAGTTTCTACTGAAGTCTCTGGGTCATAAAAACCAAAAATTACTTGTTTTAAGTGTACTGTAACAAGATGTAAAAATAGCCAAGATGCTTCTCCTTATTTTCTCTTTGCTTAAATGTATTTTTCCTGGATCATGCACCTGGTTTCACTGACCTAACACTTGTTTCATACACAAAAGAATATTTTCCCACAGAAAACAAATCTATATGAAGTTACAAGGAAACTGGAGCATTTTTCATATCAAGTTAACAGTAATACAAATGTTAATTCCCAAGGAACACAAACACTTTCTTGGGCTACATTTTACCAAGTTTTGATCAATTTTTTCTTTTTTTATTTTAACTCCAAAAGTCATAAATCTCCAACCCTTTTACCTGCCTTTCTTTCCAAGCTAGAAATACACCCAGTTCCACAGGTACATTGCAAGCTGGAAGTCACACATTCAATGCAGAACACTACGAGCGAGCAGCACTGGGGCTTACAGGAGAGAAGAAGATAAATTTTACTCTAAACTTGAAATCTAAAAAACTTTAGCTCTCAGATTTCTCTACAGAACATTGAAGTTAAAAACAAGAAGGAAGCAAGAGGCTGGAATGGTAGTACCATATAATTCTTGATTCTTAATGGTTATCACTACATATTGGGCAGACACAGAGGAATAACTATATAAATCAGTCAATCAATAAATGCCCAAGTGTAGCTATAGCACTACAACACCAAAGCACCACTGGCCACTGGCCCTCCTACTGCTGGCTACACTGGATTTCTAGGACGGTCACACTGACACAGAGTGATTTACAGCAGTGATTCGAGTAATGAGTATCACAAATAATTAGGAGTTGTTTTGTTGGGGCAGGGGGGAGGGGGGTGTGTTACTGCTCTGGATGAAGAGCGCTCACCCACAAGGCCTCACCTGAACTCACTCATACCAGAGAAAAACTGACTAACTCTCAGATCCACAAAGGATGTAGGTGCACTCAGTGAGAAAAACATCTTCTTATGTCTAAGAAACTGATTTTTTAAGTGATCTAAAAAATATGAACACAACTACCTGCAGACTGATTTTATTAAGGAAGATTTTGGGGTTTGCCCCCCAATTCTTGTAAGCAAGTCAGCATTTGGCTGCCTCCTAAAATCCGTATCTTCTCCCCACATCATCACCTTCCATGGTAAATTTTGTATTTCTTTCATAATTTACAAGTTGTAAGACAACACTATGTCTCGATACAGTAATTCCAGTGACTTCTGGACGACACGAAAATTTAGCTAATTACTAACAGGACGCTTTATCTTCAACTCTGACAAGTAAACATTTTTAGGTGCTGCAGAACAAAGAAGAAACAGCACTACAAACACAAAACACGCACGCAAATAGAGCACATACGTGGGAATTCAGTTTGTCACAAAATAAAACTCATTAAAAGGGTCACACTGTTCCAAAACAGCACTGAGGGAGATGGTATAATCATAAAAAATGTGTTGAATCAGTACAAATCCAACCTCAGGCAAGAATTTTCCTCAAAAGTTTCATTTTTATTAGCAATCCAGACTTGGCCTGATGAGCAATTCAATCCAGAGGTCAGAAGCAAAACCTTGCCAGTGCCTGCCCTTTTAAAAACATTTTTCCAAAGAATAAAATGAACACACAATTTCCTCTAATCCAAAAGAAATGCAGTTATAATAAGCAGAAATAATATTAAACAGACATCAGCAGGATAATACTACATATTAAAAAATGCCACTAGTAGCTTGATAAAATTTTAAAACACTGCAATACATCCTAAACTGCACTTCTAAAATTAATTTTTATTGAATATGTCAATCCTGTATGAGCCGTTTCAAAGGTTTCTACTCTCGAAACAAGTGGAAAATTATGGCCTGTTTAAAATAAGTAAATAATCAGTGGATTTCTTAATGATGATGTAAGAAAAACAGAAGTTGACAGTAAACTGATTCAGTGTAAGTTTTCAATAAATCAGTGTTATCACTTGAGCTACAAATCTGGATACCCTGCTACCTACATATGCCTGTAAGACCTAAGAAGAGTTCTGGAAGAAATTAATTGTCAGTAACTTACATTTATGTATGTTATAACTTTTTCTCTTCTATGAGCAACTTTGCTCAGAGAGTATCTTTGACATTCTGGTTATTTACATTTGACGAAAAAATTCATCTCTTTCCGGCATCTGAAGATGCTCATGGGAAGAGAAATTCAAGTGTATTGTAAAAATTTCTCATGAGATCACCTACTGTTAAAGCAGATCCCTAACTTTTTGCAATGTCGTATTCTTAAAATTGCAAGGGGTGAGGATTCAGTGTGAGTTTGGCTATCTCTGTACACTACAGCTGAGTAAAACATTAGTTAAGTCAAGCAGCAGAGCAAGAGAACAAGCTTTCCAGCCTTCACTTGTAACCTTGTTTAAAAAGTTTAGTCTGCCAAACTCTAGGTCCCACAAGGTCTGAATTTCTCACGAACCAAGCCAACCTTGAAACTGCTGTAGCAGTACAAGTCGAGTTGTATTTTGAACTTAAATCAGTATCATGGCTTAACACACAACAGTAAGCAGAGAAGCAATGATGGAAGTAGAGTCTGTCATGAGCTTGAACAAACTTCATTCTGCCAGACAAGAACTAACAAGTCTACACTCTGACTGCAGGAAGGAGTCTCGTCATAAGTCTCCTATAAATCTTCAATAGACCCACCATGGCAGCAGCTCCAAACAGAGTGAAGGGTGAAGGTCTCTTAAAGAGCAGCTCTAAGCATAATGCAGCCAATTCTGACTGGAACCTTATGCTGAACCAACGCCAGCTGACAAGGGCATGACCTTCTATTGATGCTGAAAATGATGACTTGGTTCAAAAATTGTTTCATTTTGCTGCCACAAATTTAACAGCTCAGGCTTTGTCCCCACAAGATGAGCAAAACATGCTCATTAGGTAACCTGCTTCCAGAGAGACAGGATTTTAAACAACAGCTAAGCACCTTTATTTTAATATGTCTTCAAGGTGCTTTAATGCAGACCAATTGTTGAGGTGCTAACTGAGCACAACTCTCCCAGTCCCACGACTGCCACAGGACATGCTCTCCACAGGAAGACTGCACTGATGGAAGTTACAGGTAACATGAAATATGTCCACAAAAAGCACTGAGTAGAAATATAGCTCAATACACCATCACAGCAATTCTGAGGCTCTCCAAAAATATGCACAAATAAAGGGAAATAATTTTCACTTTGTTTATCCAGTCTAGCAGGCAGGACAATTATGAATTATTTTAGCAACTTCTTTCAGCTTGTCCAAAATATTTACTGCACATTGTTTTCATCTTCCTAGTTAGAGACATGCCAATGTCAGACAATATCTGTTAGAATCAACTTGGATTTACTATTCCTACCAGCTGTCTTAACTCTAACCAATAAAGAAATATTGAACGAAAAAGGGGATAAGAGTATCCAAATATAAGCAAAGATAAGCAGGCAGTTATTTCTTACTCTGACTGCAGTAACAAGAACTCCAGAGGCCAAAACGTTCCAGCTGAGCTAACTATGGCTTCCTGCTGCTGTTACCAACATGGTACTGTAGAAAAGTAATTGCAAATATTACTCACAAAGTACAAATAGAAGCAAACAAGATAATGGAAGAAACATGTATCTCCTGGCAAAACTAAAACTCATTGGAAGATCATGTTCAATATAAGTCAAAATGCTTTGAAGCTAGCTGTATAAAGTGATAGTGGAAGCATGTAAATTTGAATAAACCTCTTAAAATTCTTTATTGCACTAATGGCAGAAGTTTGACCTTAATTGTTAATTTAAATAGATACAACCAATTTGGTTAAAAACCAAAACTGGTGGTCTCATAAATGCAGCTGCTAATGGTGCCCTCAGACCTGCAGCCACATCCCAGCCTGACTCAGCTCTGTCCACCCAGCTCCCCCTTCACAACCAGCACAGGGGAGAGTCACTGATGGCTTATCCCCACTGGTGAGGAGCATAAAGGGAGATTGTCTTGCAACTCTGGAACCACTTTCAGGTTTTTGCACAGTAGACACAGAACAGCTGAGATTAGAAACACCCCCGGATATCACCTGGCAACTCTCCTGCCCAAAGCAGAGTCAATTCGAGCAAGCTGCTCGGGACCTTTTGCAGTCAGCTTTTGAAAATCTCCAGGAATATGACCTCCACAATCTCAGGCCAACTTGCTCCAGCATTCAGTTCACACGTAATAGCAAATTTTTCATCAGTTTTTGATTGAAATAAGACTCCTCCACTTTGTACCTGTCAGCATATGAGGCTGTGCTGCCTGTTGTAGTATTCTTGATCATTGGAAGCTGCTTAAATCAATGAGCTCCAAAAACGACAATGAGATGTATAACCATGAAATTTATTGACCATGCCTGCATGCATTAGTAATCACACAGTATGGCCTCTGGGTCCAATAATGCAGAGAGCCGGATTCCTTCATCTTCCCATGACTGCTCTAAATTCCCCAGTCACACAAGGACACACAAAACAAGCTCACTTTTTTTTTTTTAGTCCTAGATATGACACCTACTTTACACCAGTTGGATTTTTGGCTTGTACATACTCCTAAATTTCTCTCAATTTTATAGTATCAAAAGTATTTTACACAGTTAGTTTCCCAGAAAATCCACTATTAACACTCTTTGCCTCAAAAAATATGTGCAAAACCCAGTTATTCTGAGGGGGATCTGAGAGAAACTTATACGAACTCAATACTCTTGAGATTTCTATCAGAAATCAGTCACTTGATTTCATGTGAAATGACAAGCATGCACAAGCATATTTTTTTGTTCTCTATTACAAAAGTCTCAAGTGACATTTGCTGTAAGAAGGACAATGTTAACAGCCAGTGAAATGTCAAAGGTTTCTCAAGGAGAAGTCAATTCTGTTCATGCTTCCACTCTTAAAACATGTAAGTAATTCAGGTATACCCAGTCAAACTACACCTGGGTGAAGAAGAGAGAAATAAGTACCACATGTTAATCACTAATACTAAAATTGTGAAACTGCTGCATTTGTGCATAATGCCCTTCTCATTCTATATTCTCTGGAAGAAAATATCCTGAGAGATTTCTCCCCAGTAGAACTTTCCAACCTGTAAATGTTTTCTATCAGTGCAGCTACTAAAGTCTCTCATTTTAGAGTACAAGACTGATAATTATGTCAGCCTATTTCAGGGTCTTCCCCCTCCCCCGGCTTCTTCATTACAGCTATTTTCATTCTGGACTCTCCACACACTCTGTGCACCTGTAATCTGTATCTGCATTGTATTAGTAGGATCCTCCTAATTAGATTTAATTTCTTCAAGTGAGGAAAAAAGTGACATGCTAAGCCTGCCAGTTCTTTGAAGAACGTCCCAGAAGGTCAAATGGTGTGTATATAAGGGCTCTGTGATCCGTTTGACACAGGGAAGATAAGGTTGGTCAACATTTCAGATGCCTTCAGTAATGAAAAGCAAAGTAACTGGTATTGATTCCATTCACATCAATCTCAAAATGGTAAACAAAATAATTATATCCTCTGTATAGCAGTCTCATGGGTACATGCAGATACTACTTAACAGATTACAGACAAAAGACCGCGCATTTAAATCACACACTATGGGAAATTCTAGTTTTCCTAATTGAACTACTATGTAGAGATTAAAGCTTCTGAAATCTCTACGTGCCTTATCCTTATGTATTCAACCAGAATCAGAAACTGTCAGAAGATCAGTACTTTTCCTACAGATTACAGCTCCACAGTTTGTCTACTTCTCAAACAACAGAAATACCTGTATTACTGTTTTTGAAGCTTTTACAGTTCTAAAATATCTTGTCTTAGTGCTTCAAAGAAAAAATAATTTTTAAAATTTTAAAATATCACTCTCTCCTGTGTGAGACCAGCTGCTTGCCCCTAGACTTCAACCTCTTTTCATATGAAATAGTGGTGCTTATCCTGTAATTCTTAACAGTCTTTCCCTCTTTTTGTGGTACCATGACAAACTATACCCTGCGTTACTTTAATCAAGGGCTAAAAAGCTTCTCTCCCAGGCCTTGCTTTCTGCATCATTGGTGTAACCACACAATACAATCCCATAACACCAAATCTGCCCTACAGCCTCCTCTTCCCAACTGCATTACTGCGACAGACACATCTGCATTTGGCACCTCTTAAGCTCTTTCAGTACCAGGATCAATAGCCAATTTCTTTGGCTAAACACTGCACCTTCAAAACAGAGCAGTACTTACTCATTATTGCACAGGTAGTAAGCCTGCAGTACAAAAAAATAAAACCTACAATAAGACAATACATAGTCTTATTTACGCTTAAAATGTCTATTGCCAATTATAGGACTTCTCTCAGACCAATTCTGTGTTTTCTAAATGTAATACAACAAAGAAAGGCTACTGCACTTTAGCATGAGTCATTGTAGTTCTTGAAATAGTGATGCATAAAATGATGTAAAAAATTACAGAATCTATACCTTTGGTTTCCATAAAAAGGAGTTTTCTTTGCATTGTTCCCCTGCCTTGGTTGTAAATTTAAAAAATTTCAGAACACTGAACTTGTGAAACTTTCACTATCTTCCTAACCCCTTCTGGCACAAAGAATGACCTTCTACTTCTTTCTACATTCAGAGAGGCAATGCAAAGCAAATTTTTCATTTAGGACATAGAAACGGTTAATCCAAAAGAAAGGGACCGAATACAAGGTCAGAACAATACAGGAAAGTAAAACACCTTGTAGGGCACAGTTTAAGACACTGACAGTTCTCTTGGCCAATGTTAAGGTTACCAACATCACCCTCCTACAGAGAGGGAAATGAGAAGAATTTGCTAAATATAGCTAGAACTGTTTGGAAGGATGCCTATCCTTATTTGTGCATTCATCTGTTTAATTGTGGGCAATATAGTCCACTAGACCGCCTGAAGCAAGTGGGGATGTTCAATATTCTCTGACTTATACGGTCTCAACTGGAGATTGGACAGTTTACTATAGTATAAATGGAAACCTTCTATTTTGAAACTCTCCACAGCTGTATGTACCTCTCAATTCTTTTCTCAGGTTTTGGGAATGTACTAAATGCCTTCAAAACTCTGCAGTTTTAAACAAGCATGGTCAGAAAGGCCATGGAATTCTTGTGTTTATTGTATGTCTGTGTCTTTCAAATCCAAATGTATACAAATACTCATATATGCTGACATCAAAAATCAAGTTTTATGCTCAGAGCTTCTTTAAGACTGGTAGTCTGTGGAGATTGACATTTTATCTTAAACTGATCTATAAGTGCATTTTTACAATAGTCGCAATAATTTAAATATACCTGTCAATACCATCCTAATCCATCTTTATTTGATAATAAAGCTGTAACAATCACACAAACCTGAAAGAAACAAGTCAAGGAAGCTTATACACCTATGATCTATGCTTTTGAAAGGATTCCTAAAGCTAAACCATTGGTTTCAGCGACAAAACTGTAAAGAAATATAATGGAAATTAACAGGCACTGTGTGCCTAAATCCCTTTAAGAATTTGAGCCTAAATTCCTAACAGACACCTCTCAGGTGAGGTATCCATTCTTTTAAAAATATCACCAAGACTCTCTCACGTTCCTTTTATATATATAGCAACCTTCAGTTCTGTTTAATGTGAGTTCTTCAGTACCTTAAATACTAAAGCTCCTAAAAATCAGAGTTATCATACTGCTTCTCAAACAGTGGAAAGTGGTTTGTGGCATCATAAATGAAATGAGGTGGTTGTTTCCTTGACTAGATAGATGAGCTTAGGTTGGGATTCAGAAACCCCACCATCAGCATAGTAAGTAGTTTCTAAAAGCTGAAGACTGTTTATCACCTGCAGGAACATACCACAATGAAACATAGGAAAAAAATGTGGTAACCTACGGAGGTTTCAAACTTATGGATTGTACGATTCAATAATCTTACATCGTCACACCACATTAAAAACAGCGCCTTACCCTCCACCTCTAAAATACTGCCTCAGGAGAGGGAACACGGGTTTTGACTTCCATTATCTTTCAGCCTGCAGTAAGGAAGTGCCTTGGTCCTGAATCAGAACCCACAGGGATTTAGCAAGTGCTATTTCTGCTAGTAGTAAAATTTTCAATATGTAATTTACATCTTGATATGTCATCATTTCTTGGTATTTAACTTAGTAACAGCTTCTCTAAAGTAGAGATTTTATTACATAAATTATGGAAGTAGCAGACTGGGTGTAGTGGAGACAGCATAAATTTCTGAATCAATACAAAATATGTCCCTGGTAGTAGTTGTTATTCTATGCAGGTGTGTTATTGATTACAGTCATAATGGTCTCACTTTAGCTGCCATCAATAACTCACTACTTGTATTGTCACACTGAATTAAAAAAGAACCAGTCTAAAAATATGAGGAGAAGTTATACCAGCATGGCATGACCCAGCCTGTGGTGAAAAGAAGCAAAACACTGCCAGTTTAAGTTAGGGTTCTTGTTTGAGACTTCACTTGACATTACATTGCTAAAATAAAGTCAAATGGGATACTTACTCAGGCAAAAGAATATGTGTCTTAAACATTCCTGAAAACTTCTACATTTATGGATCCTGCATATAGTAACAGCTTGCAGTACCTTGGGACCATTAGAATACATGTTCTGTTATGCAAAACTGAATCAAAGTTTTATGAGTGGTTATTGACATTTTACTGATGAACATGACTGAAGCTTCCTTGCATCAAATTAAGAATTGTAGAAGGAATGTTAGATTATTTCAGTTTTTAAAATTCGTAATTTTGGAAGATAGTCTCCATAAAATACCCATATATGCTACTCAGCAGAGAGATGCTCACACAAAGTGCCAGTTAGAAGACTTGACTCAACCTCATAGACTGGATCAGCCTCCAGAAAAGTCTGTCTGTACCCACTGTTTTAATCCACACCCAGAAGTGGTTGCCCTTTCCAAATCAGGCCTCTAACTGACATGCCTGAAGTTATCGTAGCTACCCCAACTTAAGTGTCACATCTCAGATTTTCCTTCCCCATGATAGCCTGCACTTTATGAGCCGCATGTTAAGTCAGTGCAATTTTCTTTCCTCTGGGCAATCTCTGCAAGCTTTGCTACTCTGCGCACTGTTAAAAAGATTATTGTTTTCCCATTTAAAACCTGCAAAAATTAGATTATCCGATATCATTATATATGTTCAGCTCTCATCAAGCTGTGAATCCAGTAGCCATGGACACTGTTGATAGTGAAACATTGCAATACAGTTTCTTACCAACAGGATAATCCAGTAAAAAAGTCTGTGCTATCACTTCTGTCACTGTTCTGAATAGCAGTTACTTAAAACTTTATCACTACATAACCCAAATTAAACAGAGAACATTTACTGTAATGAGAAGGTTCCATGGAGGTATTCCAGCTCATGGGTATAACTTCCACTGCCAGAGCAGATGAAGAGGCAGTTAAATTACTGGAAAGAGTAGCTCTAGTTTCACTAACTTTACATTGCAATGAATGTAGATCAGTTAAGAAAAGACTTTTTCATACAGGAACAAGTTAGGGCAACATTTTTCTGTACCAAAAAACCCCATGATCATTCCTTTTATGAAAGCAGAAATAAGAGGGGAAGATAACTAAGCTTACAACAGGAAAAAGACATTTGTGATACACAAAGCCCAGATCCTGTAAAGATATGCTCAGCACCTCAATCAGTCAATACCAATGCAACTGTAAGAAGTCTTACATAGATTACTTCATCAGTAATTCCAATTATATCCAACCAGAATGTAGGTCTTGATATCAATCCCCTGGAAAGTCCACTCTCAAGGACAACCATGCAAAGGAAGCACTGATGGCTAATTCTAGACTCCAAACTACTAGGTCCTGAAAGAAATAAGGAAAATAATAAATATTTTGAGTTTACCATAATGACAAAATGCCAGGACTTACCCCAAACTGATTTACTCACTTCTTCCCTCTCACTTGCTTGCAATGTTTAAGCTGTAATTCTTCAGTATTGCATTTCAGAAGACAGTAAATGCTTCACAACTCTTAAATAAACCATAAGCAGCTAAACAGTACCTGTTCTGGAGGACAAAGGCCTGTTGCTAAGGCACTAGACTTCAAGTTTCCAATGGCTTATGACAGCAGTAACTAGGCAAACAAAATAAATAATAAAAATGAAATTGTGAAAGATACCTTGACAGTGTCCTTTTAATCTTCAGCCAACTTGAGATGTCATGTAAGCACTGAAGCAGCAAAGAGGTGATACTGCTTAGATAGCAAAATCTCAATTCCTCCCTGACCTACAAATCAGAAGCTAATAGATTAGTGGTGCACTGGTGTATATCTGCACAGTATCTCATGGAAACCCTGTCGCAGCTTTTGAAACAAAATGCATGTGCTCCAAGATGCAGAAAAAGCACAACTATAAATAACATCAACTGAAGCATGCACAGAAGATTTTGACAACCCAGTCAAGGACCTTATGGAACAAAAATCCCAAATTGTCTAAGCAAGCCATCATATCTGAAGAGATGAAGCATACTGCACGTAGCTCAGGAACAGAAAGGTCTGCCCAGTGCAATATAAACTGGAGAGCGAGACAGAGAGGTACAACCCTGCCCATATGTTCTCAGTGGATCTCAGTACCTTGTAATACTGCCAGCAGCAGCATCATCACTACACAAGTGGTGGATGAGAATTACTTCCTTGGACCACTTAGTTTGGAATCCGTGATCCAAATATTACAATTTTACTCTTTCTAAATATATAGTCAAAATATATGATATGTATATTTGACTATAGTCAAAAATCACTCAACTTATCTCATGGTGATTAATATCAGCTGATTATACAGGATTAAGACTTGCAGAATCAGACCAAGATACCCTTCACAGAGATGTTTATCTAGATGGAACAAAAAACATGTAACTACAAAGCAAAATATATGTAACTGCAGTGTCAATTTTTACAGAATTTGATAAACTAACCAGTTTTAAAAAAAAAAATCAATTAAACCAGTCACTTCAAGGGTATAATGCTGCCCTAGTTAAGATTCATTATCTTCAGAAAGAAGCAGTCGTTCCAACAGTGGTAAGCTCCTAGTAATGACAACACTGTAAGAAAAGATATGTTCTTTGTAGTCATGAGGAGTAACTAGGTATGGGCTTCATTAACTAAATCGAAGCATTCTCTACAGAAGATTAAAATATTTTAAAATTCCACCCATATATACATTCCTACTGTGTCTCTAACACATTTTTTATCCCTAAGATTAACTGATATTCCAAGAAAGTAATTTATTTTGGTGGGTCAAAATGTCAGACTACC
Source organism: Dryoscopus gambensis (assembly GCA_013389985.1). NCBI lineage: Eukaryota > Metazoa > Chordata > Aves > Passeriformes > Malaconotidae > Dryoscopus > Dryoscopus gambensis. The sequence goes on along the minus strand of WEIT01031474.1, from coordinate 1,397,560 downwards.
CTGAAACAGTGGCAATCAATGAGTCTCATCAGGACTCCAAAACATTATTTTGTTTGATCAGTGTATGTAAGTTAATGATGAGTAATAGATGCTGTCCACTTACTATTAACTGATTAGCCATTTACAGACAACACACCAAACGCTACTTGAAATTGTGAATGCCAGAGGATCAACTGTCAGGCTTTCAAAAGATTGGGTATTACTAAATTAAGCTTTCTGTTCTCAGCATGTTGCACAAAACCAGTCACAAAAAGAACTGGGTTCACTAGAATTAGCTGTTTCTCTTACATACAATTTAAAACAAATGTGACCTAAGCTAACAGAGAAAATGCAGACCTCTGGAACCTCAGCACACTGCACCAGAAGTAGCTTTACCGTTTCTTTTGGACTGCCTGTGAGATGCAAGGGTAGGACTGAAAAGGACAGACAGGGAACAAAATGCTTGCACTGAACTTTTTTGAGGTTGGCTTAGTTTTATGAAAGTTAGCTGAAGGAAATAAAATCCACTTCATTACCTAAATTGATTGCTTCTTTTCTCAGATGCTCAGGTGGTTACCTGCCTTGCTTCAGCTCACAGTCAGATCACATCCTACCTGAAATTTAAGACAGTACTTGAAAATCTCCTTGTTCTTATTTTAATGCTTAAGCCCATGATATCGCTAATGCCCTTCTCGAAGAAAATGCCTCCTAAGAAAATATGTTTGTCAAATTACACGTATATTCTAAATGTCTAGCATTATGGACAGAACACTTTTTCTAGTAATATGTGGATTTTAATCTTAAAAATCTCATTGCTAATTTTCAGGAGACACACATGAAGTTTGAATAAGGTACCTGCATGCAACACATGTGAAATTCCTTCCCTATGCACATTCGTGTAACCCTAGAGTTGGTCTTTTCCTCCTTATTCTGGAGACACAGACAAGAAAGTCAAAAATTTGACCTAACTGCTCTGAAGGTAACTATGATGGCTATTAGGATGCCCTCAGACTTGACAAAATACTGTCATACTATGGTTAAACTGGAAAGACACAAGCCAAATGCAATCGCACACTTAGCTGCTGCAGGATTTGTTTACAATGTTTGTGTCAATGATTTATACTCGCACAATAAAATATTAAGAGCAACAAACAACAAACCTGGTAGCACAAGAATTCTAACAGGTTTTCCTTGCAGTGTATCAATTCTGACACTACCCAAGATCCACCAAAGCACTGCAGATATAATGTGTTGCATTACATAAAATCAAGCACAGAAGCTTAGTTTTATGTAACTGTAATATGCATACAGATGGTCTTCAGGACAAGATATCTAATCTAAACTACTAATCTAAACTAATCTAAATCTAAAGTTTGTATAAAATTTGAAGTATAAGCAGAAGGCAGCAATTTTGCCATTTCTAGTACAGTGTCCTAACTCAATAAAATGGGAAACTCCCTCTATTTGTAGCTTACTGGTTCTTCCAATATTAAAAACTTTCTGAGACTGAAATAAATTGCAGAGACTTTGAATTAATAGATGAAATTCAAAGAAGTGAACTATTTTTCATCTATTTTAGGCAAATAGTAGGTCAAAGCTATAGCTATATTAATTGATATTGAGATATTTATGTTGACAGCAACTATGGCATAAAAATAAAATAAGCAAAGTCCACTTTATAAAGATCACCAATGTCAAAGAAAACACAATCTGTGATCTCTGAACAATACACGAGGATAAACCATGCAGTGAAACTATGCAGTCAAACTATTGTTCTTCCAAACCTTGGCTTCCTAATGCATTCCTTTAGCCAAGCAATGGGAAGATAAACCCATTTGCCTAATGGAGCATATAATTTAAATATTTCAGACAAGAATTGACACAGATGCTATTTAAAACAAATTTAAGAGCCATCCATCCAAATACCTTACATGATGAAGACCCCAGCAGAGTTCACAACTTATTTTTTCTATACAAACTCCAAACTCTCCAGCCTTTGCAGTTACTTAAGTCACCATGCATACTCTGTATTACTTTACTACAAAGAATATTTTCCCTTTTTTCCATAGCAGATTTATTACGCTGCATTTTTTCTCTTTTGTAGTGCCTTGCAACATTTCTAAAATCACTAAAATGTCAGATTTTACTACTGCACCATGCAGTCCTGCACAATTTTGTAAACAAAATACGTCTAAATTTATGGAGCCTTAAAGGACTAGTGTATTCAGCAGATTGCAGCACTCTATCCACAGAAGTTACAATGAGCCAATGTCAATATTCTGTCATTTAGAAGCAGGATTTTTTACCATAAAGCATTCCCATTAATACAAATCTGTAGGGTTGTTACCGGCCCCCACCCCCCGCCGCAAAACTTGTATTTAGGTTTTAAGCTATTGGTATGATAACAGGTCTTCACTTGATTAAAAAAATCTGCTTAGGGTTTTTTTAACATGCTATGAATCACGTTTTGTATTGTGACCTACCTAAAAGCACAACACTACAGCGTAACGAGCAAAGTGCATGGTAGAAGAATTCCCCCTTTCACATACAGAAACAAGTGCCTACATGAAAAAAAAAAAGGAAAGAAAGCAAGGAACACAGTCTTTCCTATTTCATATTCACTAGAAATGAACATTTCAAAGAGTTTTTCAACTCCTGCAAACGTCAGATTTTAACCGTGGTCCTCAATACTGCAAGGAAAGAGAAAATCAAAAAACAACCCCTAACTCTGGCTTTTAGTCTGTAGTGGATTTTGCGTGAGTGAAGAAATAGCTTAGTTTTGTTCGGTCTTTGCTACAAAGAGACTCATCTCCTATGCATGCCACAAATAACCTGAGCAATGACTTCCCTCCATGACAAGAGCTGCCCATCATATTGCAGGATTATTACAATGTTGGTTTGTTTAGGGGTTGCTTGTGTGTGTGGCTTGCGTATGTAATTCAGGCATTCGCATACATCAACTCCTCGTTGCGCATCTCACAATGAACTGATGAACGCTGTTAAACCTGAACCAGCAACCTTTAGCAAACAAAGAAGTCTAGCCCGGAATCGTGATGCAAAATCACCTCAAAACGTACTACACCCTGCAAGAACCTCTCACAGAAAATAGCCCGGCAGCCCCATTCATTCTCCCTAACCCAGCGATCTGCTCACCATCTCCGTCTTATTTCTCCGTCCTCAGCTTATTTTCCTTGCTGCGACTGGCTTCAAGGAGGCGGCGTAGAAAAAAAGAAAAACGTTTTAAAAAATAAAAAAAAAATAAAAAGGGAAACCCCCCCCAACTCTTCAACAGACCGCTCGGCAGCCGCTGGGCAGCAGCATGNCCGCGCGTTCCCCGGGAGAGCGCCCGGGCTGCACCAGCTCCTCCCGCCTGCTCACCCACCGAGGCAGCCGAGTAGTCGGAGCCGGGCTGATTTTCCCCTCCCACCTCCACATTCCTATTTACAAAGGGTATCCAAGACCATCTTTATCCAGCGGGGGGGTGGGGGAGGAAGGAGGGGAAGGTGGAAGTACTCATTAACCCTTTTCTTGCTTTTACCTTTTCTACTGTGATTTTTGCTCCGTTTTTGGAGCACACAGGGGAATTCTTCTTCTCTACAGAGCACATGGACTCGTTGCCATCGGGCCCGCC
>WEIT01031474.1:1358557-1393921 GCA_013389985.1 Dryoscopus gambensis | reverse complement strand
CCCGCTCCCGCACCCCGGCTTGGCCGCTGACGATGCTCCTGACGGCCCCAAGGCCGCTCCAGAAAAAAGGTCCAAGGGCACGGCTAGAAAACGCGCGCCCTCCCCAAACTACTGCTCGGAAAAGAATAGGAGCGGCCCACCGGGAGACGGGAGCGCACTGCCCGGCCAGACCACGATGGCACCGCCCGCTCATCTCTTTTTTTTTTCCTTTTTTTTCTTTTTTTTTACTTTTTCCTTTTTGTCACAGGCTCCTTGAGGGCTCAGAGCTGAGGGATATAAAGCACTTTTCACAGGAAGACAGTCACGCAGGGAAGCACGCTCATCACTGATGCCCTGCAGAAAGGCAGAGGGCTGCCCAGACTCTCTGCACAGACGGGAAGTCTCGTTGCCTTGGGCGCCTGGAGCGCTGCTGTCCCTTCGCTGAGTCTCGCAAGCCAGAAGGAGGGAGTAAGAAAGAGCCCNGGGAGCGGGGCCGCGCCGCCCGCGCGGGAGAGCGGAGTAGTGCGGATGTGCGCCCGGCAGGAGCCGTTCTGTCACCTCCCTGGATGGGTGCGCGCCCCCGCCCCCGCCCCGCTGCGCAGTTGAAGGGTTTCTCCGCTTGGGAACGGAACGCTGCCTCGCACAGCTGTTCGCCCGGAGGTTCCGGGCCCAGCTGGTGGCTGAAATGCTGTGGCAGAGAGCCCGTCAGGTGCAGCGCAGCCAGGTAATGCTGGCACGCGATCCGCATGGATTTGTCTAACTTGACCTTCTCGCCGTTCGCAGTGGTCTGTGCGCTGCCATCGTCACCTCAAAGCTTTGTCTTTGGGAGCCTGAATAGCTTAAGCTTCGTACGCCCTTATTTTATATCTTGTTATCTGTCCCCTTCATTAGTGTTCCTGCGTTGAATCATTCCCTGTGTTTTTCCTCCCTCCCTAACCGTGGGTGCCAGAAATGGTGCAGCGTTCCAGTGCCCCTGTGCTGTGGACAGTGTCACTCCCCTATCTCCTCTATATATTATATATTTTATTCATTTAATTATTAGAGTAGTCCAGTTTACCACAGCATTACCCTGAGAAGTCACACAGAAATAATAACAGCTAAATTCTTTTTTGAGGAAGTTTTTGCCATGCTAGCCCCATCCCTGCATTCTTTATTTCCAGAGGCATTTCCTCACATTCTATGACATTAAAAATGGAATTTACTGGACTGGGATGACTTAATTGGACACATCAGATGATTTTGTAACCAGTTGTGAATTATCCACTCATTTATTAAGCTACAAAATTTACTAGTATCTTGCACTATCTACACGATTGATAAAGATACCAAACTGAATCAGAGCAAGAACTAGAAAACTTTCAGGGTCCCTGATGTCTCCTCTTTACAGCTGCTTTTTGAGACCTCTCAGGGAAAAGATATTTAATCCATCTAAGGTGTGCTTTATGCATTCCAAATAATGTGCATTCCAGCACTCGAAGAAAAAACTCTTTAAACAAATGTCAGGAGTATTTCTCTTAGTTTTTGAAACTAACTCAGGACAATTCTACAAGCCTTTCGTTAAGCTTCTGCTTGTATTTTAGCTTTCTCTAAAAGAGGTTCTGCCCTACCCCTACCACTCTCTTAAAGTGGATACAGAATCAGAGCCTGCTTGGGATCAGTCTATTCAAGTTTGACAAACAATGGGAGCTATACACTGATCCCCTACGACAGGGTCTAGAAGGGACAACAATAACCAAGCTGTTTTAGGCAGAACAAAAGGTAGACATGAGAATAAAAGGAAGAGTCAGAATGGCCACCAAATCCAGTATTCACAAATTCTTGCAGTAGACTGGTTTTGTGAAGCCTCCTAAAAGGCTTTTTAAATGACTCTGAACTTATTCTTACTTCCCATATGTATTAAAACTAGCAAAAAAAAAATCAGTAAAAAACCACTATTTTTTAAGCCTATGGACACTTGCTTCTTCCCATGGACATGACTGCTGCTGAAGGTATGCAGATTATCATCTGAAGATTTTAAATAGGTATCAAGCATAGAAGGTAAACAAACTTTGGTCAGAGTGACGAGTCTATACGTTGAGACTCTGAGTGCCAAAAAACACAGTACATTACATTTAATGTGCATGCTTTTTAGCAATTTCAATGTAATGCAGATTTGTATAATTTGTCTATTTAGTCATCAGATAACTGCTTTAAATAACAACTCTCTACCTGAAAGCGTAAATACATTATAGGTTTATATGTCTCAAGGTAATAACTGCAATCTATTATTGTGTTTCAGAAGCAATAGTACAAAGAATGATGATCATACACTCACCCAGTAATTTTCATCAGTAGATCTCAAGAGACCTTGCGAAAGTCAATGCGATCATCCCATTGTTGATGATGGAGAAGGAAAGCATTGAACTTGCTCAATGTCATAAGCCAGAGCAGTGCTAAAGCTGACAATTGACTTCAGGTTTTCTGTATCCAGGATGAAAGGTTTTGCCTCGCAAGCCACCTAACACATCCATATACCCCTGGGAATTCTTTTAATTACTGTTTCACATCTTGTGTGTATTGTGTTTATCAGTGTTAGAACCTGGAAGAGCAGTCCAGGCATTTACGGTGTTTCCTTACAGGCTTCACCATAAAACATTTTGTAATTTACAGGCTCCACTGAAACCCTCTCTTCCCACCCATGAAAAAAAGTCAGAAAATAACTTTGAGATTTTGTTTGAAAAATGAAATATTAATATTTCAATAGGACCAAAAGGTGACAGATCCAATCCCAACCTAAATTTGCAGATCAAGGTAAAATTACTAAATGTTTGATTGGTTCTGATCATGCTGTGCCAATAACTGAAAGCAAATTTGATGCTGTCACTTGTGTTTTCCTCAATCCTCAGGAAATTCCAGGCCTGGCTGGAATTCATCCCATTGCAAGCTCGGGGCTCAGTGACTTTGGGACCTTCCTGGAAGCAGAGTCTCTGCTGAAGGTGGTCAGAGGAGCACCATCCCAACAGCAGGGGCCTTGTTCTGAGGGGTCAGGAGCTACATCCAAACCCGCTAAGATTGTCATCAGCCCAGTCCTGGCTGTATCCGTCCTCGGAGGTATGAGCACTGTGACGCTCAGATCAGGCATTTATTATTGTTTCACACCTTCACAGAATCATAGAATCAGCAAGGTTAGAAGAGACCTTTAAGATCATGAAGTCCAACCTGGCACTACCACTGTAATCTCTATAAACCACTAGACCACATTACCAGATCTTAAACACCTCCAGGGAGGGCAACTCTGCCACATCCCTGGGCAATCTATTCCAATGCCTGACCACCCTAACAGTGGAAAAAATTTTCTAATACCCGAATTTCCCGTCTCAGCTGGAAACCAGATATGCTGGCAGCAGGCAGAGGCAGCTAATAAGCAGCTCGTGCACTACGAGGTGACTCCCCCAGTGCGCTGGGGGATGCCGGGCGGTGTCGCACCGGCCCCTCACACACACCCCGCGGCGGTGCAGGGCNCGCGGTGCGGCGGCCGTGGGTGAGTGAGGGAGGCAGGGAGGGAGCGAGGGGCCGGGGCCCACCGTGGCTGCAGGGCGGGCTCCGAGACAGCCCGGGGGCGCCTCAGCTGTCACCATCAGCCGGGAGCTGACGGGCCTCTGGTTCGGGGGGCTGTGTGTGCCCTTCCTGGCCACCGCCACAGCCCCGGCCCTCCCCGCCAAGGAAAGTGCTGCTCCTGAGCGCCATTTGCTTCAGGTTTTTGTCCTAAATTTATCCAGCAGCACCTCTGGCGATATTTTCAGGTGTCAGTTCACACCTGTTTTCTTTGGTTATGCGATGGCATTTCATTCTGTGATTCCTGCGTGGGTGGTGGCTGGTCGGTACTTGCGTCATGTACAGGAGTAATTTTTAAGTGTACGAATATAATAAAGTAATTTTTAAATTAAGTTTTAATATGTGGTGACCCTTTGAGGTCAAGAAACAGTCACAGATAAACAATGGAAACTACTAATGTCTTTTGGTGGTTCCTCACTGAAGAAAACCTGAGAATTGCACAAGCTAAACGCACAGCCTTTACCTAAGGAACAAGCCCAGCAAAAAGCTCGGGGTTTGCAGATCCGTGGCTGAGGAGAAACTCGTGCTCTTGAGAAACTGGGGCAAAGATTCTTTTACTCCATCCTTGTAAGTGTTTCTAAAACATGGTGTGGTGAAAGGTTATGTTTGCTGGCGTTTGTTCCTCATGGGAGCTATACAGTGGACCTAATCTAGTAAAATGCCAGAGAGAAATTAAGCAGCTAAACATAAAATTAGCCCATTAAACTTGGGAGTGCCATTCACCTTACATGTTATTTTCTTTGTTTCGTACGTGTTGTACTTTGCATTGCTGTCTCTTGCAGTGAAGACTTACTCTTCACCTTGGTAGGGTTACAAAGCCTGGCTTGCTTACAAATGCTTTTTATAGGGAGCAACCTGGAAGTCATCAAATTATAGATCCATCTATTCTGCTTCATCTTTAGTTATTAGTATTGCTACAGTGAAGCACATCCTACACAAGGGAAATGCAAAAACGAAACACTAAGATGCTTTAAAACTGCAGCCATGAGACACTTTTCTCTGAGGGAAGAAAAATAGATTCCTTTTAAGAACTTTTAATCAAGCATCTCTTCTTTTTGATGGTTTTAAAGTTCACTATTAAAAAACCCCTCAACTCAGTAGTGCAAGAAAATGCATCCAATTGTATGTCCCTTCTATGGGCATTTGAGGACTGTAGGGCTCAGTTTCATTTGGACATACTCAAAAGAGACAATAAAATAGTTTTGTACTCTGCTGACCACAAGTTATTGTTGTAGTACATAAAACTCGCAGATTCCAGTGAATAATGACTTTTAGCTGTGTTTTAGACTGCACCTACACAATAGTTTTGGATCAGTTGAGAAACAGTTGAGATCACTGTGGTAACTGACAGACATTATTTATGATGCTTCATTTGCGAATACAAAATACGTAACAAATGGCTTCATTTTTCAAAGCCTGCTACTGGGAATTCTTAAGGGTAAAATAGTTTTATGCCAAATTGTGAACTGATTGCTTCTAATCAACCAAATGATGGTAGAACCCTATGAAAAGAACGTGCACAATCTATCATGTTTGGGTGTCTTGAAAGTCCGTCTAAATGCTACCTTATGCTGGCATGTATCCACTCAGGCTTTGAACAGATCCTACAAATGAGCAAAACAACACACTGTGCTGTCTAACAGAGTACTGTAGCACAGAACAAGAATGTTAGTTACTTTAATGTCATTTCCAAATTAGCGGTGCCATTTGGAGCGGAACACTTAATTACAGGATGTTTGTGGTTCTTGTCAAGCTGGTTTGTGTGTATTAGGCATAAGTTGGACAGCAAACTAGAAACATTACAGAAATAGGAGATTGTTGCTATCATGTCATCCTTGGTAACTGTTGTCTTATTGACTAGGAATAAGCAAACTAAAATTTATAAAAGCTTGTTATCCAGACAGCAGTAAGTCTTCACTGTCTCCAACCTAGAGCAGAGGATTTCTCCCCCCTTCCTGCAGGCCTTGCCACATTGCATACTGTATATATTCTGGCTTGTATTGTCTTCAAAAAGAAAATCAGAAAGGAAGTGTTGTACCACAACTTAGCCTTTTCTATTTGAACTCTTTAAACTACGGCACCTCCTGCATCTCTAAGGATGGTTCTGAAGACACATTTTCTGCAGAAATGGAGCTCAAAAATCAGCTTTTGATCTAGCTTTGGACTTGCTGTAGGATCAAGTTGCAAGTAGAAGTCAGTGCTGGCCTAATCTTTTTCACCTTCTCCTCTCCTTGGTCTGTGGGGACTCAGCTGAGTGAGGAGGAGGCCGAGTTGAGCACATCTGCTTTGCAGCTCTAGCTCTGAGCAATGTGCTCGTCTCATCCCCACAGTTGCAGGACCAGCTTTTATGTGAGTATGAGCTCAAGAAAATGGCACCTGCCTAAAGACTTTTTGATTGCATGTTTATGTACTTACCATATCTATGACAGCCTCTCTTCAAGTTTTTTTTCCTCTTAGTGTTTTGTTAATTATCATAAATTTTAGAATATCCAAATTTGAGTCTGACTTACAGTATGCTTCTATTTAAGAATTTAAGGGTAATGTCCACAACAGGTGTTGCAAGTGCAATGTCAGCTTTGATCGAAGAAGGTACCAAAATACATTGCTTGCCTCCTTCTCCAGTTGTGTTGCTGCTATTTTAAGGGGTAGCTCTGTTTTATCTGGCTTAAACACTACTGTCTAAATAATAAAAAAAAAGGTTGGACTGTTTATATAGGACCTGTAAACACTTAGGCTTGTCTCAAGGCCGGCAGGTGGAGCCCAAGATAAAAAATGCTGATTTGATATTTGGGGTTCATAAAAGCATAAATGTAACTTAAAGAACTGTAATAACATCAAGCAGGGTTGCTGGGGTGACAAAAAGATAGTTCTGTCAAAGCAGTAGTACCTAATAATAATAATGAATGTGGTTTCTAGAAAGGTACTGAAGTGTTCAAAATATTTGTCCTTCTAGATAATTGTGATGAGCGTTGCAAACTTATTTTGCAGCTGTTTTCTGACTGGCAGTTTTTGTGTAATCTTTATGCTGGCCAGTAACTTTGCATGAGCAGCTGGACTGACTTAGTTATTTGAAAGGAACTCAATAAATCAGCTAATGGAGCCTGAAACCTGTTTATTAAAATAGTGGTCTTATAAGTGATGAATTGCTAACAGTTTTTAATCAAGTAATCCATTTAATTGTCTGGCAGGGCATCTAATGAATACTAGGAGCCATATCTCCATAGTCAGCAAAAGTACTCAGTGATAGTTATCATTAAAATTGTATTTTGGATCCCTGCTTTCACCAAGTGAGCTTCCTTGCACTCTGCCCATTAAGGATTCCCTACCATACTCATGGTAGTGCTGTAGATGGGAACCTCTAAAGCCATAGATTTGAAGGTGATCTCTTTTGAGCTATGAGTGTTGTTTCTGAAATAGTCTGTGTGTGGAAGATCCGGGTCTTCCAGTACTGGTATTCAAGTCCAGTATGATTGCAGTCTACTGAAAATTCAGCAGTAGGAGTCTGAGAAGGGGCATATCAACTTCTCAAAACTGGTTAGATTTTCTCCATAAAGCTGGCTATGGGTCCTTTTAAACGCCTGGTTCATAAATCAGTTATCCAAAATTCAAGACTGTGTCTTCATTTTATGTTTAATTTCTAAGGCAGTTGTTTTGGGATTGACTTGATAGAGGCAAAGAAAGCCATCAGTGTGATTTAATTCAGTTTTCTCAGTTCCATATTGTGCAACCTGTTAAACACAAAATAGTTGGGAGAGCTCTGCTATTGCTCTTCGCTCATAGATTATGTGTCAACCTGGAAGGGAAATTCCTATGTCAGCGAACAGAATTTAAAATACTTTGAGGTATATTTATATATACACACACACATGCTCCTGTACACTAATTTTCTTGTCAAGCATGTCAGGAGTGTTGCACCTCTTTTTGAGTTAGTTCATGTCCTGCAGCAGAGGAGTCTCTTTGCAGGATACTGCATTGCAAGACTGAACTTGTTGTGCCATGACAACAACAGCAGGCTGTAGTGCTGAACTGTGACTTAACAGGAGCCAGCAGCTATGGGCAAGCTGTTAATTAAAAAAACCCAATCTGTATAAATGCTGCACTTGAAGCTCTGTTTCTGGCAACATGAAATGTAGTCAAGATGATCCATTTCCTGATATCTCGTATGACAAATTATGTAGAAATTAAAGAGCAAGAGAGACACTTTCTACATATCTTGGAAGTATGGTTAAAAATCTTACTTTTTGTACTGAAGTTTTTTCAGTCATTGGGTTGCTCAGAGGGCCTTAGAGTTGTGGTGTTGAATTCTGCCTCCCTCTCCCCTTGACTTACTTGAAAAGCCCTTGCATGGCAAAAGCTCTCAGTAGCAGTAAAAAATGGTTGTGTTTCATTGGGTGGTAACATTCCAATAATTGTTTGAGGAGCCACAAAAAGTAAAGATCAGACTGCTGTTTTGTTACCAGAAAAATGTTAATTGGACAACACAAAATATTTGAAAGCTGTTTTGTTGGTTTGAAAGGGAAAGCACATTTGTCATGCCATCTGCGTGGCCAGAATTTTAAATATAGCACAAGTGCTGGAAACTCCTCATCAAAATGTAAACTCTGGACACAAAATGCCCAGTGTATTTCTGTTTGTACCTGATCTTTTACCCAATGCTAAACAATAGTAATTTCTCCTGGACTTTGATAATAGCTTGGCCTAAATTATACTTTTTTTGCAGGTCTGTGAGTGTCTTTAATGAGGCTTTTTCTGCCTTCTGCAACAGTTTGAGTCTTGTTTTCTCCTTTATTCTAACAGAAGCATTTTGCTTTACTTAAGAGAGCAAAGAAAAGTAAAGGTACTTTATTGGTAATGAGCAGAAAATTGCATAACAGTCTTTTTTTCATCTATTGCTAGCTCTCTAGACTTTGTCAGTATTTTCCTGATGCAGGTTTTTTTCCTAAAAATCTGAACTAGCCAGGCATAACTCTGAAAGAACTACCGTAAGAATTTGGTTACTAAACCAGTCTTTAAAAACTCATCTGTTTTGGAAGTTGTATTTTATTTATTTATTTTTACTGTGAGCTATTACTCAGTACATTGCAATCCTTAAGCTTCAGCACAGCAGCAAGTTTATCTTTTTATAATTTGCAGTGTAATAGATAATCTTTATTTACATTTTAGGCTATTACAGAATGACCTTGCATTGAGCCTTTGTGGAAGAAGCAAGACTTAAACATCACTTCTTCAATGTGCATCCTTCTATTCAAATTTGACCCCCGACCAGTTTCAAAAAATGCATACAGGTAAGATGGTTGTAGTTAAAACAGACTTGCTTCTGTAATATTTTACACAATTTCTTTTTGTAGCCAGTGTGTGAATTACAAACTCAAGTCAGTATTATGTGTTCAATTGTGCTTTTGTAGTGTTCAACTTCATGGCTTTCCCCATTGGAGCAGTTACTGTAACCTTCTGAGAACCCTTTGTTTTTAGACTATGTCAGACATCTTGGCCTTTGTAATCATGGACCTTTTGCTGGTGATCTGTCATGTGCTGTATAAGTCCTTTAAATATTGTACTCCAGTGTTTGAAAGTCCTGCCTTCTAATTTATTATTTAAACCAAGGGGAATCTTGTTTGTTGGGCATCGCAGTTGTAAGCTGCCTCTTGCTTTCCATATGGTAGATACATTTAGGGCTTCCAATTTGCAACCAAGGAACTTCTAATAAGTATCCTAGCCTTTTCCTCCCCAAAATCTGCTTGCAATTAAAATTGTGGGCAATAAATTAGGTCATGTGTATGAAGTGTTTAGCCAAAAACTGAAGAAAAAAATAAGCTTGCAGGCTTCTAGGTAAGTCTATAAGAATGTGTCAATGTCATACAGTAAGTTTCCAAAGTATTAAACATCCTGTAATCATTTTCTCTTTCATTGTAGCCCATAATTTTTAAATTTCATCTCCAACATCAGTATCTTTGAGTACACTGAGTATGTAATAAAAACCCAGCACTTCAGGCCATAAGCAGACTATGAAGGTTCATTACATTCTGTATTTATATATACTGTATAGGTTCTATATTACTTTGTAGGGTACAAGTATTGGTATTCATCCAGAAACCATCAGAGTCATTCTGCTCAGTAAATCATTGTGCCTTTCACTGACTTGTTTTCCTGTCCTCTTGTATTAAGAAGCAGATGCCATTCTATAGAAAGAAAGGAAATGAGAACTGAAACCTCAATTGTCCACAGAGTGCATTCCTTTCTGCATCTGGAGCCTGCCTAAAAAGGGGTTTTGTTTATGATATGACTGGTGCTGAATTAATATATCTATTTATTTGGTCCAACTTTCTTTGTGTTGCTAGTTAGTGAAAGACAGTTACATCAATTTGATGTCTCTTGGGAAAATCCTTTGGATGCAAACCGCAGTTGCTTGCCAAGTGAACTTTCTGCCATGATCAATATTTAAAAGTAAAACTTAGAATAGTTTGCTTGCTCTGAAAAATTGCATCAAGATTGAAATTACTAATTTATATCAGAAAACAACTTGCTGTCAATGTCAGAATAGGACAACACTTTTGAGATGTTTGGCCCAAATTCAAGAGTATTTATTTATTTTTATTATTTATTTATTTATATTTAATTGGATTTAATTTTTTATCTTTTATTAAGCAGTGCCTTACTCTATACCTACTATACTTACTATACCTCTGAGATAAATCACTCTGAGCCACCTGTTTGGGTGATAAATGCCAGGCCAAGGTGTCCTTGTTGTCAGATTTTAACATCAGATACATAACTGTAGTTAGTTTTTTTTTTCCTTAACACACCATAACTAATCCTTTTTGCTTTTCTTTATTCAAGAGAATGTTGAAGTTCTTTCTTTTTAAACGGTTGCTATGTTTTTTTCACCTTTGCCTCAGCTTTCTGAGGGACATAGGTCTTGAGTATCAGTTGGGAGTGGTCCCCAGCCCTCCTGATTCCAAGCAGTATTAGAGCCATTAGACCAGGCTGGACATCTCTCTGCTAGTCCTTGCTAAGGGTAATTTTTCTTGACTGTTCGAGCATCACTGTGCTGAAGCTCTGTTTATTTCATGATGAGGTCTTGGGACAGTTTTCCCACCCAAAAGGGGGTTCCTGTACCTGCAGACATACTAATTTCTCTGTCCACTGGGAAGCAGGCAATTAAACTACCCTTACCGTTCTCTGCTTTGCATCCATAATTAAAAGAAAGTGTCTGTAATAGGCATTAGAGGTTGAAAAGACAAACAGCTTTTCCTTGACTGAGTTTACTGGCTAGAAGGAAATGGCCAAGCTAAAACATGTTCTCTGTAACACTTAGAGGAATTTTCCATCCAGGTAGACTCTGGTTTCTAGACCAATATATTGGCCAATTTTCTTGAGCACCTGATTAAGCAAAGAGCTCGCCCTTGTGACACACTAACAAATCCATCTGCCTGTACCTCTTTCCTCTCTCGGGGCCTATTTGTGGTAAAGTTTAGTGCAGTGTAACAAGCACTTTACTGTAGTCCATTATTATTGTCAGAGGTAATATGCTGCCTTTACATCTTTCTGAATAGTACTGTGTGCATCTTACAAATAAATAAATGTTTCAAGCTTCAAAGCTATAATCACGGGCTCTTTTCTGGAGCTGAATTGCATTGTAGGAAATTGCTTTAATGGAATGATTTCTCCTGTTTTCATTTCTCTGGATATTAAAATAAATCTTAATACGTAAATCCTAATACAGTTGAATTACTTCAGCTATAAAAATAGCTGAATAGGCTTTTTGCAATTTATTAGATGATGAGGGTCACTTAATATTGCTCCTTTTCAGTATAATTATGTTTCATAAAAGATGAAATAAAGATGTTTTTATTATTATGCTCTTGTATACTAGCCTTGTGCTAAATTTAGGCGTCTGCATTAAACTTGAGATGGGGAATATTCAATCACACAAGAAAGACTTGGCTTATTTTTAGTATTTAGATCCTATAAACAAACCGTAGTTCCATGTCAAGAATTATTGAAGGCAAAGTATAATTGAGGCTTCAGGAGATGAGAAATGCACTTCAGGCAAACTATTTTTTTAACAGTGGAGATATTCGTTTAAATAAAAATACGTGAAAGGAGGCTGCATCCTGTTAGTGGAGCATGTTAAAGTAAGATGACAGAAATTTGGTAAACCAGCAGAAAGCCTGTAGCTCAAAGACTAGAATCAGCTAGAAGAAGAGAATTAAGTTTGAAGGGAACAATATTATATTTGCGTTGGAAAGATTAAAATGTACGTATAGTTTGCTTTCCAAGAGATGTTATCTTTGTTGGGCAAAGCAAAGTGCAAATACTTAGCACTTACCTTGCAGAAAGGATGCCATTGAAGTGTCAGGTTTTTCCAGTTTCTCTACGGTTGAATGATTCTTTTTCTGTAGTATTTCTAATGTGCAACTTGCACCTCACAATCCTCTTTTAAAACAGTGTATTAGGGAAGAGATGAATTAGCAGGAAAGTTCAAAAACCTGCAGGAAGTGTCAGTACATCTGAATGCTGAACAAAGTAATGAGATGTCATTGGAATTGATTCTTGTGTGTTGTGGCTAAAAATTAGAATTAAAATTGCATGGTCTGTCTTCAGTTTCCAGTAGCAAACTTGTCTTCTGCTGTGCAGATGTAATTGAGATGCAGCTGGTAGGAGAAACTGACAGTGAAGAAGATACTGAGGTTATGGAAAACTGGTTAAGAAAATCTGCAGGCTTTTGAAAGATGGCATTTCATTAAAATTAAATTAAGCAACATAGCTGGAGAGAAAGGGGAGCATTCACTTTCTCACAATTGAAATAAAGGCAAGTCATGTTGTGGGTACTGATGAGCAGGACTTTGGGAGCTGTGCTGGGGCTGTGCAGGGCTTTCTGCAGTCACCTGCTTCCCTGAGCCTCCACCCAGGGCCTGCCTGGGGTCACAGTTGTCTTTTACCTTTACTTGGATCAGCCAAATCCATTACCTGCTCCTCAGGTGAGGATGTTCTACCAATGAAAAACACTTTTTTCACAAATAATTTCAAAATAATAATAATTTTCTTTCATTAGGCAGTAACTTTGTGCTGTGGAATCTTAAGGTTGTTTATGCGATCTTAATTCAGTGTCTCCTGTTGTAAGTATTATTTTTTGAATATACCAGTTGCCTCATTCACTCACAAGATTGACTTGCTGAGTGTCTCACGACAGTGAGGGAAAAGGCTGCTGTCAGATGTCAGTCGACCTTTACACTGAGTGAGAAAGGTGAGATGGGAGATAGGGATGGTTTCATGCTTAAAATGAGTTAATGCTCTGGAAAAAATTGAATTCTGCTCCTGCCTGTACTGTGAAGCTCCAATTTGTAAGTAGTAGTGTCTTTTTTCCTCTTGTGTTCTACAGGCTTATTCTAGCAGCTAATAGGGATGAATTTTACCACAGACCATCCAAGTCGGCCGAGTTTTGGGACAGCAGCAATGAGATCCTTAGTGGTATGTATGTCTTGCTGTTTTGAGTGGTTTTTATATAATTTATAAGGAAATCATGGCATGGATTTTTTATTATTAGGGTGATGGTGTTGGCTTTCTTATAAGAAATTTTCTTCTTCCTTATACATCCAAGGAGAACATGTTGTAAGTTTGAAATGTTTTTTAATTTTAATATATTTAATAACCTAACTCTTGCTTATCCCAATAGGTCTGGATATGGAGGAGGGAAAAGAAGGTGGGACATGGCTGGGAATCAGTAAGAAAGGCAAGATGGCAGCCCTGACAAACTATATGCAGCCAAAGATTGATAAAAATGCAAAAGGAAGAGGTATGATGGAGTTGAAATAAAAAAAAAAAAAAGACAAACAAGCCCTGGTGTTTCAGTAAAATAGCAATGATTACGGTATTAATTTTCTTAACACAGCTTTATGGACAAATAGAATGTTTATGTGCTGTACACAGAATTTTTGAACTGATGAGTTTGAGTACGTATGTGAGGAACTTGACTTGGATAATGATTTTTTGAGGCAAAAGTAGAACAAGACGTAGTGCTTAGAGCCTGAAGTCGCATTCAGAAAAGAAATTCAGCAGCACCATCTTCTCTGGAAAGTAATTCTAATTAACAGGCAGAACAACTACCCAAGCATTGAGCTAGTTTTACATCACAGTAGACTTTTTTAAGGTGTATATTCATATTCAAACACCTATGTCAGGGAATGAGACTTGGATTATGCTGGAGGTAGCCTAAAAACTTTTTTCTTCCTCACTCATAAATCAGAGGAGTAGAAATAATAGGAAAAGCCCTCTTTCAAAGACCATGCTCAAAACAGCACATCTGTGGGGTTTTTAAAGTAAAACTAGGTCTGTTTTTAACTGTGATATGGCACTGGATAGGAATATATTGCAATGACAAAACATGTTACACAGAGAAACAAATGGACCATGTCATTTGTAATTCATTTTAGAGTCATGTATAAGGGAAATGAAGCAAGACAAAGAATTTGTAAGGTGGAAGGAGAGGAAAGGTGTATCCAGTCCAGAGTAGTTAGTAAATGGGAATTCTGTAGAAAATTTGACCAAGAGCTTTTGACTGAGTTTTTCAGAGTACAAGTCAAGCTCTTAATGTGAACATGGTACAAAGATGTAAGGCTTTTAAAGGTTAGTTCGTTATTTGGTTTATTTTGTGGTTTGGGGTTTTTTTCCGCTGTTACAGCCTGTTGGCAACAGGAATCTTTTATCTTTCTGTTTATTTTACCAGGCCTGTCAGAATAGTGAGCGCACACATCCAAGTTGCTCTATGTACTTCTCTTTCTTAGGTGCTCTTGTAACAAACTTCTTGACTGCAGATCTGGACAGCTACTCTTACTTGAAGAAAGTTTCAGTAGAGGGACATCTTTACAATGGATTTAATTTATTAGCAGCTGACTTGAAGTAAGTCTGAAAAACATCACAGTTCACGTGTCAGAGGGAGAAAGATAATAACAGTGCTGTACGTACACATCATAGCACCGAAGTGTAACAATACAAAAGCCTGTCACAAACTAAAGTTAGATAGAGCTCATGGTTTTTGCTAATTGGCATGCAAGGTCCTAATTTTATTGTAGTCTTCTTTTCCTTTGTTATTTTTTTGTCTTTCAAACCCTGGAGGGCCATCTTGTATTTTAACCATTGCTTCCCACAAAACTTCATGCAACTCCCTGATAGGCCATAGCCAGTCTTTACCCTGGAGGCTCTGGGGCTTGTATTTTGAGAAAACAAAACCTTGGCTCATAATTTCTCAGACACCTTTTTTCTCAGAGAGTTGACATGCTGCAGCAGGATTAGAACAGCTGAAAGCTTTCAAGCTATTATTCCTGTCAGAGTGTCTGTGTCATTAATCTTTCATGAAACATTAAAAATCAGCACAAGACAAATAAACGTTAACTTACAGTTTCTGTAGCTGAGAAAGGATGTTGGATGCTTGATTATAATCAGTGTGGTTGGCACAATCCTTTCCACTGCGTGTGCACGTGTCTATACACAAGTACATCTACTGATTTTCCTTTGCATTCTGCCTGATGGAGAAGAATGGAAATCCAGGGCTAAGCCATCTCCAGGCCATGTGTCAGTTCCCAGCTGGATGCACACTGCATGACCAGGAGCACATCTAAACTGCCAGAAGCACGCTGCTGCTTTGGCACACTTGGTGCAAAGCATTAATCTTATTAGACAGCCTGATGGTGCAGGGCCTTCTCCCACTCAGCTTTTCTGCATGCTTCTGGGAATACACTTAAAGCAGAAGGCCACAGTGTTTACTGTTTTCAGTGGAAATAATTTCTAGCACCTTCTCACTAACTGGCCTTGCCTTTACATTTTCCACTTTCTGTGTTAGACCACCTTCAGCTGGTGGCTCAGACCTATCAGTCAGTTCTGTGAAAATACCATGGGTGTATTTCTGCTTGATGCACCTGCACAGAAATAAACATAGAGATTATGTTTCCAGAAGCAGGCTAGGCAGTTGGAGGGTTTGATACTTTTTGGTCTTTTTACTATCTACTTTATAAAGTTCATTGTCCCACCAGAGACTTCCCAGAATTTTTCAGTTGCTTGAATTAATTTTTACCACGATCAAAGGATTTGACTTTTTGTGCTTTCTGCTGTATGTTGCTACCTAGCTAGATTGCATAAATTGGAAGGTTATCTTTAACTGAAAAAGCAACAGAAGAAATAGGTGTTTTCAAGCAAACATGGTATTCAACGTGTGACCTAGCAAGCAGCAAGTTTGAGTCTCTTCGTTTTCATTTAGGTAAATAGAATAGTCATAATGGCTGCTAGTATGATGCTATTAAAGTAGGTTTGAATGATGTTATTTAAGGCAATCTTTCCTGTATTGGTTTTGTTTGTTTATTCCTCCATGCTGGGCTGATAGAGAATTGTGTGCTCAATTGAATAGTCTTTCCTTGGTGATACAGGTCATAATTCCTTGTTGAGTATCACTCTGAAAGCTGTGTGCGTTGATTAACTTCTCTGTTTTGACATGTCCTTAGCCTTGGATACTCTGATAAAATGAAATTCTTGGCAAGCTAATGATGCAAAGCAATTTCCATAAGATTTGTAAACTTGTCATTTTAGGAAATTAGAATTACTCCTAAGAGAAATGTGGTATGTGAATGGGAGCTACTTCTCTGTAAATAGAAAATGGTATTGTAATTGATGCTATTTTGTTGGGCCATGTAACTGTCCAAAACAAAGACAGAGGACTATTCTTAACATGTTCTTCCATTGTGTAACAAATAGTGATTGGCTCTGTTAGAGTGTGTGAAATGGAGAGGAAACTCAGATTGAAAGTGTAAATGAAGCACTGGTGGAAAGGGGTCTACCTGAGCACATGATCCTGCTGACTGTAAGCAGCATATTTAGAGAGATTTACAGTGTTTGAATCTTCAGGTACACATTTCAGAAAAAGAAATTTTTATTTTCTCTCTGTGTGATTATGGTGACAGTATGCTAGATGACAGGTGCAGTAATATGAGAAGGAGAGTTGGAAACAGCTATACGGGCTGTAAAATCTCATTGTTTACTTACACAGCTTGGTGTGACTCTTATTTTTAATATGCATGTATTTTGACACTTTTAGTGTAATAATCTATTTACTCTGTGGCATCTCTTGATGTCAATTTAAATACTATTGATTTCTTGTTTTAGGAAAATTACTTAGTACTTTTATTTTTCTAATTTTTCAGTTTATCATCTTGGGTGTACCTGCTGAGTATGAGAGTCATGAATATTTATCCAGTTATGCTAAACATACTTTTATGTTGAATTATAGCATGTGGCAAACAGCGTCTATTTGGAATCTTGTGCAGCTGCAAAATTGGCTTCCAGGACGGCAGTGTTGCCACTCGTCCCATTTTGACTATCCATAGTTCTGATTAGAGAGGAACAAGGTTATCAGAGGCTGGACTGATCTCTAAGTAAATATCTGCTCAATATTCAAAGAGGTTTTCCTTCTTTCTCCATTTGTGATAATACCTGAAGGCAGTGAGCTGCTTTTGTTGATGATCAGGACATCATTTCTGTCCTGGGGAAACCTGTGTTTATGTCCAACAAACCCAGTGCTATGCCTGCTTAGGCTTTGATGAGTATCTCAAACTTGTGTCAGGGCTATTGTGGCAACATCTCACTTGTGTTCCTTACTGCCAAGTGTATAATACAGGCTGCCTTGAAGGACAAACTGGCAGCTTCTTGTCACCCACCCAGCAAGTGTAGAGTCTTTGACAGGCTGTCAATTAGAACCCATACAGTTTATGTGAAATAAGATCCCTGTGTAACAGGAGTGAGTCACTTTCTCCATGTTGAATAGACAAATTGTCCCTTAGGAGCAAGTCAGCTGGAGGAGATTGCAGAAAAAAGCCTTTTAGGTGAGCTTTTCTGCTCTCCCTTGTCACAGCCAGTTTTCAGTCCCTGCAGGGGAAATGTAGTAAATGATACCATCACCTGCAGGCTCTCCTTCAGCATGGTTACCATGACCTGGCTGGGTGAGAGCGATTCGATTGCTCTCCAGAGACTGGATTTAGGTGCCTTTGCAGTAAAAAGTGAGGTAAGGTCAAAGTGCTGGTGTGGAAAGAACATAGATGGTCAAGGCACCAGGACTGCTCTGTAGGCTCGTTTACATTTCTTCTCATGCACAAAAGGTGATACAGTATCACCTTTTGCAGAGTACACTTGTCTTGCTTCTTGCAGTTCCCTCATGAAAATGAGGTATTTCTGCATAGATCTTGAGTCATTTCCAGTGGATGGATGGACAGTCCAATGTCAAAAGGAAGAAAAATGCTTCTGAAAAACTTTTTTATTTTCTCTCTTTCCTCTGGTGTCAGCTTCTGCCTGGCCCAAAATATTAGGACAGCACCAAAGAAATGTTTGAACACTAACAAAAAAATCAGAGTAGTGTTTTAGGGCAGACTTTGTGTGCTGTGAGTATCTGGCAGAATTCTTTTCACCAGCTTATTTGACAGTATGTGGTATATGTTTGGGCTTTATAGTTGGTGGTTTGGTGTTTGCTTGTTTGTTTTTAGCTTCAGAACAGAAAGAGTTTTCTGATAGGCTCATGAACATTGAAGAAAAGAAAATGAATCTGTAAACCGTACTACTTATTTGAAACTACTGTACAGCATTTCAAGCTGCCAGTTTCATCTTTTGTCCTTGCACAAAAAATACATGCACCATTATTCATAAAATAATCCAGTGTCCTTGTCTGTAGCAGAGTAAAGCTCAGTGCCCAGGGGAGTGATCACTTGGTGATAATCACACTCTGTGGAGCTTTTTGCCTCACTACTTTTTTCTTTTTCTTTCGTTCTGCATTTTTGTTGGACATGACTTGGAGCCACCTTGAAGTTGAAGCAGGGCAGGGGTGCAGAAGGACATTGCTTATGTTTCACCAGCATTAAGAAGTGATTGTGGCAAACTCTGTATGGCTTTCATGTTGCTGTGAAGCTTCTATAACTATTGAGATTTGTGCTGCCTAAAATATTTCCTAGAACATTTCTTATTGCTTACATTTTTTGGCAGAATGATGTATCTAAGAGCATAATTTTAGTTTCTTTCTGCTGCCAGCTATGGCTGGGATTTAAAAATATGTCTGCTGGGTCCTATTGTCATCACTTTAATTATGCTTTTATTACTTTTCCAGTGAAATTAGTATCTATACTTGTAAGGCTGGGAGGGAAGAGAATCTTGAGTATGGGCCAGGGTTTTGAGGCTATTGCTGTGATCAAGCTTATAGTGATTTTTTTTCATCTTGGCTTCTGCTTTGATGTTCAGTACTGAGTACCTGTAAACAGTAGGAAGGGAATAGGCACAGCCAAATGATAAAAGCAAGAGTAACTGACTGGCACAGTGAACTAGATTTTGAAAGTATCCCCATTTCAGAAGTCTCCTGGGAGGCTTTAGTCTTCTTTTGACAGAAGACGGCAGCAGTGTTGGCAGTGGAGGTGAGTGAAAACACACATCTGGGGGAGTGTGGATACAATAAGACACAGATGTCCTGAATTGGTGACCCTGCAGCTTGTGTGTATTCCCCATCTTCTTGATAAACTCCAGGGGATCTTGTTACTGGATTTGTCAGGGACAAAACTCTCAGAAGAGATGCCAGAGGATTATATTCTTTCACGTAAAAAGCCATTCTAAAGGAAGTCAGCAGTGCTTACTTGCTGAGCATCCAGTCTCATCTCTGGCAGGCCGTGTCTTACAGCTGTGTTCCAGCACCTGCTTGGGCCATTTATCCACCTCTCCATCTAACACTGTCTTGTGAGACCTCAGGTGATAACAATTGCTCCCATCTTTTCTCTTCACAGACCTTCTACAGCAGGTATTTGAAAAGAGAGTAGTTAATGCACCAATACAATAGTTTTTGTAAATGCTGATGTCTTAACTGAAAAAACCTAAGGTGGGCTGTTGTCTGTGGAGAGTTCAGGTGGTCAGTACGTCTTGACATCAGCATAAATAAAATTGAACAAGGGTCTTAAGGATGAGAAGAAAAAGATAAGGAAAATAAATGTCTTTTAAGCTGCTAGAGGAAAGTTCAGAAGAATTACACATTTCTTGTAACAGTAGATAAATTGTGAATTGAGTAACTGAGATCTTCTTACACAATATTTAACAATAAAAATAGAGTACACAATATGCCTGCTGTAATTGCTGTCTTCTGCCTCTGCTGAAAAACTTGATCATCTTTCCCTGTGGTATCAGAAAGCTCTCATGGGTTTGGGAGTAGGAAGAGGAGTGCACAGAGAGAGGCAGTTCTATTTTTGCTTTATGCAGGCTTTTTTTGTATTCCTCTTCTTGACTCCTCTGACTTCTATAATTAATAAGTTAATATTTCCTTCTTCATTTGGCTGTCTTGCAAAGGACACTGTGGAATGTCTTTCATAATGGCTTTTCAAGAAGAATATAAACAGCTAAATCAAGACTGTTTTGCTTGTTATTAAGGTTAGAGTAGCGGATGCTAAGTTATGCAGAGCAATTTAAGTTCCAGTACATCATTAATGAGATTGCATTCTATATACTCTGATTTGCATCAGTGCAGAGATACTCCTTTTTATCCTAGGAAAAAAATGAGGAGTTGGAAATGGCTTCTCTCCTGTATTATGTTTTATGCTGCTTAATCCAAATTCAATCATAACTGCAAGTTTTGTGTTTCTTTTTTTTTTTTTTCCAATTGAAAGAGGTCTATCTGCTGTCTAAGGAGCTGGAGCTTGGAGACAAATTGAAAACTGAACTATGGTCAGAATGTGTTTGTTGGTAGCTGTGAGCAAGTAAATCACTAGGGGGAAATACAGGATTAGATCTCATAGCTGTATACTGGCAAATTAAAAAAAAAAAGCCAAACCCCACCAACCAGAAGTGATCTGAGGAATCACTATTCCATGTCAGCTGATTGAGGGATGTTGAGAGTGAGCCATCTAATGGCACTCCATTTCCCACAGAACACACAATGCTTATTGATGACTTTCTTTCTCTTTTTTTCCCTCATCGGTTGGTTTGGTGTTTGTTCTGTCAATAGCAGTGTGATTACTTAAGTCTGTGCTGTTTGGATATGCTGATACCATCTCTGTCAAATAAGGGTTGTTGGCAATGTTGGAAGCTGTCTCTGAACGTTGTGCAAGACCCTCCCTGTACTCTGTGCGCAAGAGAGAGCGAGTGCTGCAGCCAGTGCCTACAATTAGAGAGAGATTCAGTGACCACAGTCACCTGAAAACAGCCAAGAAATGCACAAAGGACCCAACTATGCCCTGCAGCATTGCTGGAAGTGGGCCTGAAATTCACTTCTGCCATCTAAAATGGCCCACAGCAGTCAGTGGGTTAGAATGCAGGAAGGGTTCAAAAGAGGTGATGCTGGAAAGGGTACTTGCTGTGATGGACAGTTCCTTAGTTTTCACATGCCCCCTTCTCCCAAGCAACTAAATCTTCATACAGGCTTTTGTCATTAATCCTGGCTACTTCAATGCAGAAGTTACGGGGATTTACTGAATTTTATTGCAGTTATGTTTAAAAATTATAATGGTACTTCTTGATAGTGGTGCAGCTCATACAGTGTTTTGAGAGGAGGAAAGTAATAAAACTCATCAGTGTCTGGTATCACAGGAGTAACAGTGGGAGAAGCATCTCACTGTGCTCAAAGATTGCATGAAATTAAAGCATAATCAAATATAGAAGCTGATGGCTTTTCAAGGAGAAACTTGTATTTATATTTTTCAGTACCACCAAAGGAGATGTAATTTGCTACTATGGAAACAAAGGAGAACCAGAACCTGTTTTCCTAAATGCTGGTAGGTTTTCTTCAGAAAGGTCTGAATATTACTTTTTCTTATGTAGCTGTGTATTGTTCTAGTAATTTAGCTACTTAAGCATTGTCTTCAGTGACTTTTTCTTTACATTCTTTAAAAAAAATATTGAATGTCCTTGAAGTCATTTACGTTTTTGTTAATAAATTTCAGCAAAGAATCAATAGTTCAGTAAAAGTTTCTATCCATGTCAGTGTACTCACCTGCAGTGCAGTTAGTGGAATACTGCTTGGTAACTATGACTGAAGGACAGAAGGCTGTCTTGAGAAACAGAGTTTTCAAAGGATCTGACCCTAACTCTTACCCAGCAGTTTGAAGGTCACAGTATGATTATGGTCCCCCATGGACAGAGTTGGCTTTTAAAAAAATAAAACCTGTCTGTCAGGTGGATTGATTTTAAAATATTTCAAATCTAGTTCTTTGCTAGCTAGATACAGAGAACAAAGCTCCGGAATTCATCATCAAAAAGGCAGTTTAAATGGAACCAGGACACATGGAAGGCTCTGAGCAGTGTAGCTGGTTGGTAACAGTTGATTGCAGAGCCTTATTTTGTGGGCTTAGGTTAATGGTCAAAATGTGGCTGCCAGTAGGCAAATTGTTACTGTAGCAATTACAGCATAAATTCTTGGAAATAACTGTCAGATTTTGTTCAGCTACAAACATAAAACACATTTTAATAGAGACATTTTTTTAAATTTAAAATCTGGCCATGTTGTAATGAGAAACTGAGTCACAAATTCTGGGTATCTGCAGATTGTATCAAAGATAGTTCTGGTCTCTGTGCTTAGACAACAGACTCCTGTGTACAGGGCTGCCTTCAGGAAGAGAGGATGTTTGGTAATCTCTCTTGTCTGGATTGTGGTGAGATGGTACCTCTAAAAAGGAGGGTCCTTCTTGTCATGCAGTGTTGCTTTGCAGTGTTTTTCGAGAGTAGAATCGGAGGCAAAGATAACTTAAAATTAATATAACTAAACTAGACAAGGCTAGATTGCAGAAATTATATAATTCTGTTGGGCCTTCTTCATAGTTTAACAAACCAAAAATTAAAACTAACTGCTGTAGATATGGATTAGAGTACAACTGAAACCAAGTACTGAGTAGTAGTACAGGGGAGTGCTTAAGCACAGCCCAACATAAGATGGGAGTCTGCTGTATTCTCGTGTTCAGTAATGGGGCTTCTGTGTTTATGGCACACCTGTGGGTAAAAGTTAGCTGGGGAGTCATTTACATTTTATAAATTTTTTTTAAATCTGTAATGATGACTGAAATCACCAGAATGCACTTTCCAATTAAATTGGGGCGGGGTTTTTTGTGCTCTGTGTGTGTGTGTGTGTGTAGGAATATATGGATTGAGTAATTCTTTGTTGGATACACCATGGAAGAAGCTTCAGTATGGGAAGCAGCTTTTCACAGAAGTGGTCACGAGAAGTCAAGACCTTACCAAAGAAGACTTGGTGAAGGAGCTTCTTACAGTTATGAATAATCAAGAGCCGTAAGAACACAATAGCTGGAATTTACTCAAAATACAATATGACCCATTTAAAAAAATGCATATATAGAAACTGTTCCGAAAGAAAAAAGCAATTCACCTTGATGTTAATTGAAAGTAGTATTCTCACAGAGTCTGTCTTTCAACAGTACTGATTTTGAAGCAGAAGACAAGACTACTGCAGTATTAGAACTCATGAGCTGTGCACTGGTTTCTCTGTGCTCTTTTCTTTTAAAGATTGTACTTCTCTTAGTAAGGGCAATGAGCGCATGACTAGGGATGTATAAGCTGCTTGCTGTCAGCTTTTTGGAGGCTCAGGTAGGTTTGGTTACTGCACTTGGAGAAAGCACTTGCTTACATAGATCGTAAGATGATTTGGGTGGGAAGGGACCATAAAGATCTTCTAGTGCCAACCTCTGCCATGGGCAGGGACACTGTCCACTAGCCCAGGTTGCTCAGAGCCCCATCCAACCTGGCCTTGAACACTTCCAGGGATGGGGCAGCCACAGCTCCTCTGGGTAACCTCTGCCAGGGCCTCAGCACCCTCACAGGTGGTGAGCAGGTTTGTGTTAGCTTTTACTGTTCTGTATTGCTGCTCAAAGTGTAGACAGAGGGGGGAGAAGCAAGCCATCTTCAAAGTACAGCCAGCTGCCTTCCTCAAAAGTGCAGTTGTTTCAGGCTAGGTGGGGGAAGGAGATAAGGAAGTATTTGTACAATTCAGCTGTAGGAATTCAGTCAAGGAAGGTCCAGTCATGGAAGTCCGCAAGAGATGAGTTTGATAAGGAAGGTTCCTGCACTCACAACTGATTGCACAGTGAACCTGAGCCCATCAGCTGGATGTTCAGAGGGAAAGGAAGTTGATACCACTTCAGTGTGCACACATGGAGTAGGGTACAGGAGATACTGTGGTCTAAATTCATATCATTGCTCACCATCTGGTAACTTTCATGTTTACCTTGACTTTTATCTGTCTGGGAAGTGATTAGAGTTGAAGCAAAGTTGTTTCTGGTATATAGCTCCAATTTCCGAAACTTAACAGTGAATTTTAATGCCAGCATTCATGAGTGTGGCATTTTTCAGTGGTTCAAAATAAAGGTTTATATAAGAACTCAGACATCTGAGCAATGAGTTCTAATAGGGGAGTCTGCTAAGCTTTCTTAATTGTTTTTTGCATCTGCTATCAGATCAAGTGATTTTTTTAAAAAATTGTTACACTTTATACTTTTCACTAGTAAAAAGACAAAGGTATAAGATACAATATAGTCAAATGATCTTCCCTTAATGTTCAGTAATTCCATTTGATATCATCTGAAACCATCTGACTATAAAAGGGAAATATTTACTTACAAAAAGCAATATTTAAAACTAAGCCTGTAATCTTTCCAAATCACACTTCAAGATGAAATGATCTTTTCATAATAAATACGAACATGTGGATAGGCACTAGCTTTGAACTATCTTAAAATATCCTGTTTCATATTACTTTGTGATCTCTTTGTGTGTGCATATTACAGGAATTTAGTGAGTACAGGGGTTGGTTTAATCATAGAATTCCATTCTTTCCTGATGGGTTTTTGTCCTTTACCCTCTCTCTTCTGCTTCAGCCTTGCCTTAGACTGTGATCTCAGGGATGTCCTGGAACTCCTTCCAGTTCAAAAGGGATGAATGTGTTAATATTGGAGAATTTTTAATTTTTTTAACTAGTTTACTACTTTTTTCAGTCAATTACCAGACCCTGCAATTGAAGACCAAGGGAAGGACTATATCCGTCCTATATTGAACAAGTATGCAGCTTTATGTGTTCGTTGCCCAGATTACGGAACAAGGTAAAAAAATTCACTGCCAGAAATAGATGTGTACTGGATCAAAGCATATCTCAAATCAAAATTGTGCTATTGTAAGTTTAAATTCTATAGTGACTGCTTGAATTTTTTTTCAGATATTAATCTTGTATAATTCAATAATGTATCTCCTTGGTCACTATTTGAATGCCTGGGATTTGCTGCTGAAGAGCATTTGAAGCTCACATTGTGGTTCACCTTTGATGGAGAGCACGGCACAGCTTTCACTTGTCCCAGACAAGATAATGCAGTTCTCCTGCTTCCCCAGTGTAGTGCCAGATCTGAGCACCTCTAACTTTGATCTTATCAGAGATACCGCAGAACACATTTCTCTTCCACGAGCAGGAATCGTGTCATCTGCATTGCTAAATCAGAGTTTAGACATGGCATCATAAAATCGATCTGCCATTTTCATACATTAAAAACCTATTGCTCTTGTTCAGAAGAACCTGTATTTCCACTTCTCCCCCAACTGGTGCTTCTGCTTTTACTGAGATATTCTCAGTCTGCTCTGACTGTTCCACCAAAGCTGCAAGAAGAATAAAATAATACAATGAAAATCTTCATTTAATCTTCAATGGGACAAAATTGCTGGTGCACCCTGTTGCTGCTGGTAGGGGATTGCTACTCTGAAAGTCTGCCAATAATTTTGTCAGATTGGTCTGTGGCATGATCAGCCATAGTATTTCCTCTGCAGAGATGGGAGTTGATAAGCAGGGAGTGCTCTTTGCTGTAGGCATTTTAAGTTGGTATTCTGAGAAAGAGATACTCAGTATTTACAGTGGTTTCTTTAAAATGTATTAAACGAACATTTTAAATATCGGTTAATGAAGACTTAACATGGTAACAAAGCACCTTCCTCCCCTTGCTTCACAGATTGGAGTCCAGCCATTTCAAAGGAAACAGGGATAACTTGGTAGAAATACTGACCTTCTGCTGGTGAATTAGCACACATTTCAAGTCTCCCTACTGCTGTAATTGTACGCTCACACTTACCTTTCCCTTAGCAACAGGGCTTAGTGAGTAGAGGTTGTTAACTGGGACTCACCATATTCTTCTGAGGAAATGAAGTGCTTTTTTATATGAGTGAACATCTGTGAAGTTACCTGGGAAAAGCTGCCACATCAGGATGGTGGAAAATGCCTACTGTCAATCATCCCTCTGTGGAAGGGTACTCTAGTGTCCATAGAGAAATGACAGCTTACCCAAGGCAAAGTGGAATAGATGCACAACTGGCATCTGCTTTTCATGAAAACAGATTTCCCCTTTGGAAGGTTCCTAGAAAGAGGAACCTTTTTCTGTGATCACATATCAATGTCCTGTGATAATAATTAACAGTGTTTAAATCTTAATGGACAGATGACTTGAAAGTGAGGAATGAAGAGTGTACTGTTGATATGAATAATCCTTATGAGTACGTGTAGGCTGTGAAGAAACAGTTTTATGCTGCTTATTTCTGAATGGAGCACTTTGCACTAAGTTTGAGCTTTTATCATACTCTCTGCAATGAGCAGATTTATGTGTCAGCTGCTGCAAGTGCAGCAGGGAATCAAGACAGTGGAGTGATAGAAGAAGGGACTGAAAATGCCCATTTGAACTTGCCAGGATGATTTCTGCCCTGCTCATGTGATGATGATGTGCTCAGGGGAAGGGAAAAAAAAATTAAAACATTTGGGAATGAGGGATGGCACCCTGGAAGTTTTTACAGTGGACCCCAGGCTTAACTTTGTGCCATTGCACTGTTGCAGGACGAACACGGTCGTTCTCGTCGATTCCGAGGGACGCGTTACTTTCACCGAGCGCAACATGATCAATGCTGATGTCAACCAGTGGAAAACAAGCACCTATGAATTCAAACTACACAGCTAACAACTTTCCACATGAATGGTTTGTGATAATAGCAATGAGAGAACAAGCCATGAAGCTCTAGTAAATGTTTTGTGCCAGCCTCCAAATAGCCAGCTGCTGTTTTGCAGCCTCCAAATAGCAAGGAAAGCAAAAGTTTAAATAAACTTTAATAAAAAGTTTAAATAAACTAAATAAAGCATACTCTATCAAGCTCACAAATGCTGTGGAGAAAACCAGATGAAGATGCTGTTTTTATATGAAGTAGCAACTTACAATCAGAAATATTTTATTTAATATCACCCTGCCTTCAGGGCAAGGCCATCTTTGTCCAAGACAAAGTCAGTGCTTTTTTGTGGGTGTGGATTTTTTAAAAGATGTTTTAAGTAGACTTGAACTCGTTTTTAGTTCTAATGGTGGGAAACATTTGCTGCTTTTATTGTTCTATATGAAGGTTTTACCAAACTTTGCTTTACCTTCAACATATGCTGTTAAGATTGTACAGCTGATGCCAATGTGCATTAAATGAATGTATGTTATCCTGGTAGTATTAAGTGCTTTAGTCTCATTTAAGCTTTTCAGTGCCATGGTGCAATGTTTCTGCCTGGGAGGGCAGAGAGGGGGGATTCTTTACATTTGTTTTTCTATAGATAGTACAGCAATATATCTTATTTCTAAAACTTGATCTGAGAATCAAAGTGGGGAATTTAGTTCAGTCTCTGTTCACTTTTACTGAAAGAACCATGGGAGCAGACTTGCTTATCTGTGACCTGAATAAAACTATTTGTGCTGTGACATCGTGTTTCCTGATAGTCTAATTAGCAGTATTGGGTTTGTTATTTTCTTTCCCAGCGAGCAGGTAAGGAATAGGTATGTGTTTCCAAACAGAAGCTGAGGATGAGTTTTTTGTGTATTGGCTGTATGTGTATGTTTTGTACATACAAAATTTTGGATTCATTTCTTTATTGGTATAATATGTTACAGCCTGGAGTGACTGCTCATAGATTTTTAGTAAAAATAGCTATGTGTTGTAAGGTGACACTGTTGCAGTCTTATATTGCTGAAAAAGTTGGGTATTAAGAGGTACTTCTGTGTTCTAACACCTGTGAATTAAAAAGCTATTTAAATGCATGCTTTTTTCAATTATTCAGTGCCAGTGTAGGTAATAGAAAATTCTAGCTAATATGAGGATATTTGAAAACCCTAAGCTATTTTTGTTTCTATCAGTGTTCTGTTTTGATTTATTTTGAATACTGAATATTAGGTTAGTAGTGGATCACCACTATTTTTTTACCTTCAGGTATGCTGACTGTATTCTTTTCACAAGCCTCTGATTTCAATTAATTATTGCAAAGTAGCCAGGTTTTTGACACTCTTTGGAACATGTGCAGCTGTGTTTCTGTACTCAAGCTGGTGTGTTTGGGTGTTCTCACGTGCGTGTGTGTCTGTGTGTGTGTCTGTGTGTGTGTGTGTAAAATGGAGGCAGCAGTAAATGAGACTTTCCATTGAGGTGAAGTCCTGTGAAAGGCCATTCCCAGATTTGTAATTATCAGGAGATGCTAAAGCAGCATTTAGTCAAATCGCTTCTTTATATTTGCATATTTAAATAGCTTCTAGATACCAGGACTGCTTGCATGACTAGTCACAGGTTGTTGGTTCAGTTCTATATAAATGACTTTTTGACCACCTTGATTACAAGACAATCAACGGTCATGTTGTGTTGTACATGGTTTAGAAATCGAAGCCTTCCAGACTGTCCTTCTGAGCTGCAGTAAATGGCCAGCCCTTTTTAATTTTTTGATGACTTCTTAAACTTTATATTTGTATGGATAAAAATGTAACTGTTATTTTTAGATGCAAAGAAGTAGCTATAGCTGTCTTAAATTTGAGTTTGACACATGCATACGTAGAAACAAAGCCCTGCCTCAATACCTTGCTCTGAGAGTTTGCATAGCAAACTTTTTTATATCCACTTACAAATAGTGGAGATTTAAACATGAAATTCTCTTTGAAGGCATTATCTTTGAGGCAAACAAAATACTTGCATACTTGCAGTATCATGCTAAAAGCATTTATAAACTTTGGTTTTTATAGCAGTCCTGTAATAATGAAAATTTATTCTTAATTTTTACATATAGGCAAAGAAAGGCGAGTCAGAGCTTAGATGTAAATATAGATTGTAATCATGTATTTTGCTATGCTTGAATCAAAATTCTAAATCTGGGATTTGCTTTTTCTGATAATTAAAATAAAGGGGAGAGAGCCCAAACCTCGGATGTTGTTTTTTATCATGTCAGAATAGCTAATAAAGTGAGCTTTTTTAACTTCTTTGGAAGCTTTTGAGAGTTTTGTCATTGGCTTCAGTGGAAACATGATCAGGACTGCTGTGCAGATACCAGCAAGTGGTGCTTGTCCATAAAAGTGATAAGGTATTTGTGAAGTGCATAATCAGCTCTGTGCAAATTAGAGTTGCAATGAATCTACTGGGAAAAGTAGACTGTACCTACAGTTAACAAAGAAAGTGTTTTATTTTTATAATAGTATTTTTAATAATAAAAGGGAATTTTAAATACCTGTTTTAAAGGATATAAAGGAAAAAAGTGTATATAGGAAACTATTGCATGGCATTTTACTAAGTTTGCTTATACATATATCATCTCTTCAAAGTCATACATTTGCAAGAGATTTTTGTTTCCTGATTTTTTTCTATTGGAATGGTAGTGGAAGAAATTTTTAAATGTGTAAAAGCTGAATTATGTTTTTTTGCTTAAAATTGTGTCATAATTGTTGTTTACATGTGTGTTCAAAACTAGAATCAGAATAAAGTCAAACGTGGTGACCAGTCTTTGTTGACATTAGTACATTGTGCATTTTTGCACATATGTTTTTGTTCATTTGCCTGTAACTTGGTGTGATAAAATGAAGTAAAATCTTTAATGGCATATTAGCAATGAAGGAGCTGTAAGTTAATTTCTGGTACTTAATTCCATTTTAAGAGTGCTGTTATTTTTTCTGAGGTTTTTAATGTTGTGTTGTGGGTGTTGTTTAATTCTATGTTGTTGCATGGTTGTCTTATCCAGGTAAGAAATTGGAAAATATTTGAAAGGTAGGAAAGAGCAAAACCAATGCTTCCGTAGGGAAAAGTGGAGCCTCACAAAATGCTGCTGAAGGATGGGAATCCATCTGAGGGAATCACTGTGGAAAAAGTCTGGATCCTTGACAGACCTGAGACTCTCATTACACTGAGTAGAGCCTGCATTAATGTTCTGCCATACTGGACCCTGCAGTGGAGGTGGAATTGTCTCATCTCCCTCGTAGTGGCTTAATAAAACACACCTGGACAGAGCAGAGGATGAGTTGGGCCTTTGGAGGTCCTCACTATGTTCAAAGCTTAACTGATACTTGTTGTGACAAATTAAATACTCCAAACTAAATATTAAGATAAAATATTGATAAGACTTGGAACACTGTTTTCATAATATCATAAGGAAATAAGTAATTTTGAAATGAATCTATGAAATACTAAGCAGTAATAAGGCAATAATTAAAGCATCTTACATTTCAATTTTAGCCTGTAGAACTTAATGCACATTTATGGCTTAGCAAGCATCCCTATTTATATGGAATATTAGCTACTAGGAGTTAGTTTTACTTCATTCAGATTGATGTAATGGAACATAGCTGATGTTCTTCATCTGATTCATTTTCTGCAGAGAAGTCTGGTTGATGGCTTCTGAGGATCTAGGAAATAGTCTTGACTTGGTGAAAATAGAATCAGTATTGCAATCAGCTGGAGAGGCATAAACTGTGAGAATTACAAAACTCATCAGTATGACTTGTGCTGTGAAATGTAGGTTAAGGTCAACAGAGTGAAGAAATGTTGAATATATTTCATATATATAAAAATTATCTCTGTAACATTGTGTATCAAGAACTTAGAAGCTGAATGAAAAAAACAGTATCATTGACATGCTCAAATTTACCATATCTTTTAAAACAGAAGACATAAGCACTGAACTTAGGATCACAGACAAAGGAGAAATAATATATACTATAATATTAGGTGGGATAACCAAAAACTACAATTCATAAGTCGTACACAACATGAATGAGAAAAAAAACAAATTCTCTGCTGATGCACATTAAATTTTTGTGTCTTTGTACTAGAAGGATAAACGGAGCAAAACAAGTGAAAGCTAAAAACAAATCAGAAGATGGAGAAAGGAAGGGAAGAACAGAGAACACACAACGATGTTCTGGTTTGTGATCCTGTTCTTTTTGAGGCCCAGAAGGACAGTGCCTGCTAAGGCACTCAGGTGCCTTCAAACTTCCCTCTGGTGATGCAGGAGTGTTTTCCATGGGTGTCTCACCTGACACCCCAGCCCTGACAGGCACAGAGCCAGCCTTGCTCAGTAACTTGCCAGACTGGGTAAACACATTCCTTGCTTCTGTTCAGTGGAGAAAACCACATCACTTTTCAGATGTTAATTAAGATATATTAAATAATAAACTGGAAAATACGTGGAGCCAGTAGTGTCTCTTCTTGTGGTACAACATTATAATTAGTATTCAATGACTGAGGCTTTTGCCTCTGTTAAAGGAATGTACTCTTCCAAGAAAAAGGTGAATGGGAAAGAAAGGGGTTTTTTTCCATCCCTGTACTATCTCTGCTGTGAATAGCTAGTCAAAATAACTACCTGAAGCCAGGTCTTAGTCAGATGCATTATCCATCTCCTGTTTCTCATGTCTCACTGGAATGACTGCCATTTAGAGAGAAATTAACTGTCCTCTCAATTACAGATGGGTTTGCATTATCACCCTGGTTTGGTAAGTAGTGCCCTTACATGGTTTTCCTGATAGTGCCCATTTACTGTGCCTTGGCTCATACTTCAGGGCAGCCTCAGGTCACAGGGTCTAGGCTGGTTTCAGATGGAACGGAACAGGTACGTGTGCGTGAGGAATGCACCAAGTGTTCTCCAACAGGTAAAGGATTTAACCTGAGCAAAACTGTCTGAAATGCACCTTGCATGAAGATTAGGTACTCTGCACCAATTGTTTTGCTGCATAAATCTTCATATGTTGGCCTGCCATACTTCTAGATGTAGCATATATAAATGTGTTGTATCGCTATCTTTGCAATATGGCGGTTGCAAATTTTTCTGTTTTCTTTAGCAATATATTGTGCCAGTCAAGTCTGAGTTCTCTCTTGTTGTAATGTGCATGAGTTTAGACTGGCAAAGCAATCCTGGGCTGGCAGTTGCATAAAAAACAACCCTAGCAGCACAACTGGGCTTTCAGAACCGTAATTTATTTGGCCTCTGTCGGGGAAAACAAAGGTACTGACATTTATGGTTCTGCTCGTATAAGTGCAACTACACCTGGATTTTTGACAGCCAAAGATTATGCTCCTGATTCATGTCTGTGTGCTGCCAGCAGTACATAGAGGAGTCCAGGCTAAGGGGTTGCAGCAACAGCTTCTTAGCTGTAGTTCACACAAAGTGTGTACAACAAAGGATGCTTTGTTACCACAGCTTTAAGTTAGAAACATCACGGTGTATAATGGCTCACAAGAAAAATTACCATGCAACAGCAGCTGGGGAGAAGCCAGAATGTCTGAAGTAGTTGTCAGTGCAATACTACTACAACTCTGTGAAGTGACTAGGATTGACTTGCAGGGGTGGTTTAACTGGTGGAGATGCACAACGTGCAAACAGCCACGAGAGGATTTTTTTTAAGTTTGTAAGGAGCAGATAAATATTGCCTATTTCAGAAAAGTGTTCTGAACTATTTGGATGACAGGGCCTATAGAAAGCAAAGTATGAAGAATACTATTCTGTCCCAGATAGGTTTTGGGGTTTTTTTCTCTAATATTCCCCCTAGATAAATGGAGTGTATTTAGGAATGCAGGATTTTCAGCCATAGGAATCGGTTTGTTCTATGTGTGAAGAATAAGTAAGGGAAGCCTCAGTCACAGAAGGATAGCACCAGCCCAGGTCCAACTAGCAACTGAACAGAATGTTCCTTCTGAATGGTTTGTGCAGTCCAGTTTCTAACGTGAAGGTCACTTGGTTTTGGCTTTACTTTTTCTTGTTTTAATTTCCAGGTTTTAATGTAAAGCTGTTACTTTTTATTTGATCTCTTAGACATCATACCCCACTTTAAGAAGTACTGTCTTTAGAAAAATGTCTGCATTATTGGGAAAGTTCTGCCAGCAGTCTGAAACTTGGGAGAACTATTTGGCTGAAGTGTTTCCAACAGGAAAATCAGAAGTTATAGTGATTCTGTAGACAACACAATTTAGTATATGTTGAATCTGTGAATGGCAAGAGCAAGATTAGTAATTCTATGGTATCGCTGAGCCGAAGGACGTGTCTACTCCGATTATTTTTTGTAGCAATCAACCACCTCTTTTGACATTCAAGAACTGATCTGAGATTGTTCATGGGGTCTTTTTGACATCTTTCCATGGCTGTGAAATGATGACTGACAGAGATTAGATTGAGCAGAGCAGATTGCAGCAAAAAGTGAAAGACGAAGACATAATACAAGCAAATACCAGTTTACCAATGCAAAAAAAAAAAAAAAAACCAAACAAAACTGCAGTGCAACTTATTTTTCTGAAACAAAAGCAATGCAGGCTGAGCGAAACTTGTCTTGCAGTAGCTTTCGCAGTCGGAACAGCGCAGTATGTGCTGCAGCTACTGACAGGAAGAATATGAAAAAGCCACTGGCTCCACCTAATTTTCATTCTGATTAATGCAGCCTGTTACCTTTATTGGGAAGTTCATAGTTTTGTCTTTTAGGCTTGATTGTGGTATTTTCTGTTGACAGCAGCAGTTTCTGTGCAGCCTTTGATATCTTGTATGTGAAAATCTTCTTGTTATTAGGAACTGGTTTTTTGTTGATAACAATACTTCATTGTATTAATGGTGAATCCTGATTGCACCATGCAGGTGGACCTGTATACTTCTAATTCAAAAGTGGAAGATTTTTGTGCATGTTTGACAAGTCTTTCATCAGCAGTCCAGGTGATGAAAATTTTCAGGTGAATTTGCACCTTGTTAAGACACAGCAGATCAGATTTAATTCTCCAGAGATCACATCAACCTTCTGGATTAAAGATTTAACCACAATTTGAGCACTGTTTTGATGAAAACGTTGTTTCATTAATGGATTAATTCCTTTGTTTATAAAAAGTTAGAAGTCTATTTCCCTATAGTGTCAGTGTCTCAAAGAATCTGCTGTTGCACCATTAATTTAAGACATAGTATTATGATTCTCTGAAAACAGATGTGCAATGGAAAAACTAAAACTGGTTATTTTTTTCATTTTGAAAGCACTGCAGGCATTTTAATTCTCCAGCTCCATTCAAAAATCTGTGTGTGTGCCTCATCTGATCCTAACTGAAGCATTGCTGTTCACGTACATATAAAATATGGAACCTGTTTTCTGAAGCATGTGATCTTCTTGCTGCAGTAGTTCATTTATACAGTCACATACATGGGATACCAGTGAGTCACAATACTTGTATTTTCATAGACCTTTTGAGAGGGACAATCTTCTGTGCCAGTGTTAGCAGTTTGTGGTGACCTGACACAGCAAATGCCAACATCAACTTGAGCTGTTTGCTTAATCGTGAGATCTTTTTCCTCAGCTTTGACAGTTAGTGTGATGTGAGTGACTGTTTTGAAAAC
This sequence comes from Dryoscopus gambensis, assembly GCA_013389985.1. Taxonomy (NCBI): domain Eukaryota; kingdom Metazoa; phylum Chordata; class Aves; order Passeriformes; family Malaconotidae; genus Dryoscopus; species Dryoscopus gambensis. The sequence continues at coordinate 1,359,690 of WEIT01031474.1, read as the reverse complement.
TGTGGGTGCTCATGAAATGCATGTTCTGAAGTGGTTTGTTTTAACATAAAAGCAGTCATAATTTAAAAATCACTGAAATAATGGCTTGAGTGCAGAAGCTTGTTATGAGGAATTAAAAATTAGAAACTGCTTTTAGTTGAAACTGTGTTCGATTTTTGAGGGCAGCTTGCAATGCTTTACCGCAGTTTCAGTAACGTGATCGTTACGTGTGGGCACGGTACCGTGACATTATGTCCAAATTATCACCCTATCATTAGATGTGTTGGTCCAGCAAGACAAACACAAATATGGAAAGGCCTAACTGCGGTCTTCTGAATAAGTTTTAAAAGTTTTATTAAAATAGTATTGTTATCTTTCATAGCAGTATTTGGGGACCTCAAAGACATGAGATCAGTGAAATACTAGAAAAAGATTCTCATGTCCTGAAGTTACACGTGAAAAAACCACAAAGATACCGTTGGTGACAAAACCAGCATGTATTATCACAATATTTTGTGTCTGATGTTGATTTCAAACCGGTATAACAGTGAAGGACAAAAGCAGCAACCCTATAAATAAGCGCATCAGTAAGAGCTCTCTATCGCTCACAAATTGGGAAATAACAGAGCAAATTAGGACACCAAATGTTCATTAACACTTTAGAAGTAATTTACATAAATTGCGTAAGATATTTTCAATAATTATTTAGGAATTGTGTCTAAACACTGCAGTCAGATTTGGGACTTGTTCTGTGAACTGCTTAGTACATATACCATGAGAAATGGCCCTATTTTGATTTATCCTTTTTAGGTAAATCAGTTTTGAAGCAGTAATGCTGTAGTTTTGCTGCTTAAAGATACAAAACAGCGTTTGCAGGGAAAAGCGGCGCTTTTTTTGTAGCTGGTCCATGAGCGGGGGAAAGCCCCGCGCGGTGCCCGGGCCACACAAAGGCCCCGCCCGCCCCGCCATGGCCTGGGCCTGTGAGGGCGGGCGTCTCTCGCGTCCCTATTGGCGGAGCGGGCTAACAGGCACGGGCATGGACCAATGGCGGCCGGGATTTCAAACCGCCGACAGCGGACGCTGCGGACGCCATTGGCGCGGCGCGCGCGGGGTCCCGCCCGCGGGGAGCGGAGGGGCCCAGCGCAGGCGTTTAA
>WEIT01031474.1:1330724-1358338 GCA_013389985.1 Dryoscopus gambensis | reverse complement strand
TTTCCCCCCCATTTCCCGCCCACCCCCAGCCACCTCCCTGCTCGCCTCGCCGTGGGATTGTGTTCAGGGTGGTAGAGGGGAAGGAAGCGCCATGTCTGTACCCTCGGCACCTCCTCGCCGGGGGGTGATGCGGAGTGTGGGCTCCGGCAGTCCCCACACCGCGTCTCAGGTCCGTGTGTGGCTGTGGCCAGGGGAGGCGCGGGCGGGGTTCCGCCGGCCGCAGCCGTGTGTGCGGGGGGCAGGAGCGTGCCTCGGCTCCTGAGCAAAGTTAGGAAGAAAAGGCACTGGGACATTTTTAGTTCTGGCACACTGAAGATAATGTGATGTCTCTGTAACTCTCAGGATTCTTCTTCATGTGTTCGCAAATTATCTCGTTCGGCCTCTGAAAGGTTAATTCTCCCAGCTTTCTTCAGCTTTTTTTGGTTGGAAACAGTTCGTTCTTTTGTACCTCCTTTCCTTCGGCTTCGGGTTTGTCTGCAGAGTGTTTGCCCGCTGAGACCTGAATATCCAGGCGTTGCTCGACCATAAAGTGGAATTGGGTGAACATACTCAATTTCTTTATTCCGTTAGGTTGCGAGTTAGAGGTCTTGGAATGAGGTCTTTTATTTTTGTGATTTGAGAAGTTTTTCTGTCTGTTAGGTAATTAAACTTAGGGGTTCCTATTTTTGATTCTGGATGAGGAGTTGGGTCGCTAGGTTTTTTGGGCAGCTCCTTTTGATTATCAGGGTTGTTTTGCTTTTTTAGAGATAGAGAAGGGAATTTGGTTACTTACGTGTGTTGTTTTTCTTTACAAGTAAGAAGCTTACATATGATGTGAAAGGAAGAATATATTTTCTCCTTCCTAGGCTCTGATTTTCACTTTTTTTGTAAATCAGTTTCTTGTCCTACATAATTAATCAAACCATCTAAACCCTGCCAGAAAACTGGTCAAGCTCTAAAAGCAGCTATTGTTTTGCCATTTCTGGGGGTGCCTTTCCAAAATTATGTACTCTGTTCTGAAATGGGATGAAGCTTTATGAACTAGAGAAGTTCTTGAGCCTTGTCCGTATTTACCACTGATAATGTTATTGTTGGGCCCTGGCTGCATTTTCTTAGACTTCCTTGATGACTGACTTATGCAAAGTGGTTGTTTCCTTCAGAATCTTTCTACTCTACAGCTGATAACGAGAAGAGATGAGTTCTTACATGTAGTAGTTACCTTAAAGAATATTTTCTTTTGGTACTTCCTGTTCTGATTTAAAGAAAATAAATTCAGTCTCTTCAGGGTTTGGTTTGGTTTTTGTTTTAGTAGTGGTAATAAATAGGATTAACTTATTTTTAGAGCGATATGTATTGAAAAGACACACTAGGTATAATAAAAAGAAGGTAGGTGACTGTGAGTGGGGAATTACTTTGACAGGGGTTAATGGATCAGCACCAGAGTTGCCATTTGAGGCTGGAGGATGAGGAGGAGGACTTTGTATTTGGTTAGCAAATAAGGAGAGTTTGCTCTGAGCCACTCTTCCTTTTGGGGTCCGCTGAATGTGAAGTAAGCAGACTCTGACACAGTTCCTTTTCAAAAGTGACTTTTTGAAGAGAGAATCCGTGGTATGCTGTTCCTTGCAGCAGCTACCGATATTTGTAAAAAAAATATGTTTTTTATTAAACTCATTTCTAGACTGCTTGACCTGCTGAAGGGAATTTTTCTTTGAGTTTGGGCAATGCTGGTTACAAATTTTCAGATTCTGGGTTTTTCCTGCCTTGAAAAAAGATACCCTTTTCTCTGTGTATTTTTCTCCCACACCTTTTCTGTCTGATTGTGGGAATGGGCAGTGTTACTAATTAAACAAAGTATGTCAGAAGTTTTGGTTTTTTCCCTTCTATCTTTAAAGGAGATCTGTAAGACAACCAGGCTAAGATTACTCTGCTTTTGTTGGGACCTATGCAGTTGGCTACATTGCATTTATATGTCCCCCCATATCTATATTGTTGAGTTTAATTTGTGACATGAAACTTTTTCAAATGATCAGCTAAAAGAAATAAGTGCAAGCAGTTAGAAATGTGGAAGTTGCACGTGTTGGTGATCTGCAGAAAATGAGCTGTGCACTCTTGTTTTCACTGTTTTGTACTGCCTGCTGCAGCTGCCCATGGTGTTGTGTCTTTTTGGGAGGAATCCGTATGGAAACTCTTAATGGAACTTGGTGGAGCCTTAGAGAATAAAATCTGTTATTTTAGGACAATTTAATTAAGAATGACAATAGGCAAACTGACTTGTGTTACAATGTAACTTGGTATGCCGAGCCTGTTTGTGCGTGGCAGTTCCGTTCCCTTATCTAAGGCCCGTTTGGCTGTTTGTAACCAACTACATCATCTAACTCATCACTTGGCCTTTCCTCCCTTCTGTCTGTCTTTCCAAATACCTGAGAGCTCCGTGGTTTTGTTGGGGTATTTTTCTCCCAGCCCCTGATACAAAGGGCATATTGTAATGTCAGCTGGCAGGGAAGTAGATGGGAGTTGGACCTGTGTTCCTTTGCTCCTGCCTTGCTTTTTGTAGTTCATGGGCAGGTATTGTAGCCCTGTGACCGTGGAGCTACTGTTACCTACGATCAAAAGAGAAAAAAACCCTTGCAACAGTGTTGGAATTGTAACAAGCAGACCTTTCTTTGGAAGCTTCCAGGTGTGCCGGTGGTGATGGGCACACCCGGCACTGGATTTCTACAATTATAAGGTTAATTAATTAGGATATCTAACAGGTACATCCAACAGGAGACTCAGTTGCCCCAGTAACCCACCTTGGTCAGCCCCTTGGAGTTGGTCCAAGGGTTCTCTGCCCCACTTCTTATTATGTCTTATTGTAGGTCCCCTACTTAGAATAAGACTAAACAATATTTCAGGAATGTGTTTAGAAGATCAGCTTATTGCTCAAAAATCTAAGAGAAAGGGAAAGAAAAGTACTAGAACTAGTTAAGGAGCTATATAATAGTAGTCTACAGAGCTACAAATATATGAAAAAAGTATAAAAAAGCAAAAATCTTTTTGGCATCACTACCAGACTGTTACCTTACCCTAGGGATGTGGCAGGTTCATGGCTAGAAATGGGAAAAGCTCATTTGAACCCATCTTGGTCGAGTACTTTTCCTGAGCACAGTGTGTGTACTGAGGAGCAGACAATCCCTGGCAGTGATTTGCAATTCATCGTTCAGCTATTCATCGATTCACGGCCAGCAAGAAAGGGAAGACAACAAGAATTTAATTGTTACCAGTGCTTGAATAGAATAACAAGACCTCTTTCCTGCAAAGAGCAGAGGTGTTGTATCAGTGAGCCACCAAAGCTGGGCAGGTAAAGGTTAAGTTCTTCTGTTTTGACACTGATGTTGTTAAAATACATTTGAGCATAGGAGCAGGATCAGGGATCTGAAAGTGGCATTCATGATCATCTGTTATGCCTTGTCAAAAATAAGTCTTTCTAGTTGGACCAAGTAGCTCCTCAAACACAAGGGACTGTTTTGCTTGTTCGAATTCTAGAATGCTGATTTCAGTGTTTCATTTCTGTGTGAACTACCTCTGCTTGGTCTTTTCAAGAGTCTTTAGAAGACTCTTCAAGGTGGAAAACTTAGATGACTTAGGCATTTAATTTCCAGGAGTTACTGAACTCATGCTGTGACTTTTGATTCTTTTGTTCAGAATTAAGACACTAATGATTTACTGTGAAGAATGTAATAATTTGTCATTCACTTTTCTTTTCTTTTTTAATCTGAAGATGAGGAAGTTTATTAGACAAATATATTTCTAGGGGTGTTTTCCACAACATTTTATGTTTCAGAACCTGTTGAAAGATGAAGGAATTGTTCATTGCTGAGGTCATTGTATGGTCATCATGTAGGATGGAATGGATTTAAATATATAGAATTGCTTGTCTTACTGGTGAATGAGCCATTTTTCAATCTGAAAATGTGTTGGTATCAGAGAAGTTGGGATTATTTTAAGAGTTCTTATCAGTCCTTTTCCTTAGTAATTTTATAATGCATGTCAAAGTCAGCATGTTGGATGTGTCACAGTTTTGAGTATGTTTTAAAAACCCCACACACATCAAAAAACCACCACAAAATATGAAAACTCCTTTGCTACCCCAGCAAAACTTGCTTTGTTTCCAAATTAGTTTGCTCTCTTACATATTATGCTTTCTTCCAGCTTCCAGGTAGGTAACTTCGGTATGTTGCTGAATTTAATTGATCCTGTTATAACTTCTGATTCCCCGCTTCGTGCCTTGCCCCAGTTGGTGTTGGGATATTTCTGTTGGTTTGTTCTGCCTGGGCTGGTGTAGAGATACATGAGAGAATTACCCTTGGTTTCTCTAAGTCCCTCATGACATCGCAGACCTTCTGCCCTGTTGCCTGCAATGTTACACAGCAACAGGAAAGATCTTGGAGCTTGTCTTGCCAGAATACTTGGGTAGGCTTGTCTCTGCCAGCTGGGAATACTTTGAGCAGAGCAGATTCAGCCAGCTGGCTGCCTGGGGCAGAGTGACACTGCTTCATTTCTAGCTTGTGGGAAGATTTAAGCCTAGTTCGGTCTGGCATGGAGGGGCTTGGAGAAACCAAAATAAGCAGGTAAGAAGTGACCCTTCCTTTCCCTAGGTGCTTATGGTCCAGCACAGATGACAAAAGTGTAATTGAAGAAGCCATCATAGACATAGTATAAAGAACCATCTAATGTGAAAAATAAACCCTAAACAAACACACCCCATCCCCTGTAAAATTTCTTAGAGGAATTGAATACTTTTTCCAAGTTAAATTCCCTAAAACATTGGCTTCTAAATACCTTCCAAAATTAATTTGAGCTTTAATGCTCTGTGTCTGGATCTGAATTCCTTGGACTTGAAGAATAAATAGTTCCATAATAGTACAAAATACAATTTAATCTGGTTATCTAGAGAGTAAGTTTCTGTGAGATTTTAGGAAATTGAGAGTTTTCAAAAATAGCTGATGACTTAACTTTGAAAAGCTGTGACCATAGTCTTTAAAATCTTGTTGGTTTTGCAGATTGTCTTAAACTGTAAGCTAATTATCCTTTCTGCTGTGTGGGTAAGTATGGCTTGAATACCAGGTTGTTTCAAATTATGGGAAAAATTCCCCAAAATGCACAGTTTTTAGTCTGTCATGCTTAATGCCCTGCCTGCTAACCAAGCAGAGATAGTCAACTAATCATAAAAGCACCTGTGTTAGCAAATTCTTGTGCTGGTGTACAGCTCAAGCAGTAAAACCATTCTAGTTTCAGCCTCTTGCAAGATGGTATCTGGGTACCTTGCTTTTCTCACTGTGTCACTCTTCTACTTGAAATTTATGCTGGAAGGAGTGACATGTTTTCTTTCTGCCTGGGATACTATTTCCATTTTTTTCCTGTGACAAATTTTTTTTTTGTTTGTTTCCTCTTGTAGGTTGAAAGAAGAAAAGGAGACCAGCTTGTCCAGTGAAGATGCACTCTTAGTCTTCAGCTATTTAAGCTGAATGCATTGTGATTTCCAATAATTGAGACAGTGATTCTGAAAGCTGTCTACATTAATGAAAAGAACAATGTAGTCAGCTTAACTGAATCATCAGTGTTGCATATTGAATAGAACATGATAAACCAATCCTGATGGACTTATGCATGTTAGGAATATAGAGATAAACATTTATTCAAGCATTGTTTTTTTTTTAAAAGAGTAGTTTTAAAAATGGAGAACTATGAAAATGTACCACCCCTCCCTAAAGAACCTGCAAGAGAAATGAATGTGGAGAATCACACTTGTCCCCCACCTCTGCCGCCCAACGAACAGCCTCCACCACCTCCCCTGCAAACGTCCAGTGACGCAGAGGTAATGGACGTTGGCTCTGGTGGTGATGGACAGTCAGATACCCCTGCTGGGGACACGCACAGTCTCTGCAGAACACAGCTGCTCACAAAGGGATCTGCCTGCTACAAAAGTCGTCTTATCATAGACCCCAAGAGTAGTGACCAAAGCCCGAGAACTGCTCGTCACGCACCGTCAGTTCGAAAGTTCACCCCAGATCTTAAGTTACTGAAGGATGTGAAGATTAGTGTTAGCTTCACAGAAAGCTGCAAAAGCAAAGATAGGAAAGTTCTGTACACTGGAGTTGAGCAGGATTATAAGGCAGATACAGAGTTTGGTATTAATAATGTCAATGGGGATTTGCATGTTTGTCCTTTCGGTGGTAGTAATGGTAAAGCTGTAGGGCTAGGGGGTGAAAGTGATGACAAGAAGGATGATGAAAATGATATTGATCAGGAAAAGAGAGTGGAATTTGCAGTTCTGGATGAGCTAGAAGACTTTACCGACAATTTGATGGAAATAGATGAAGAAGGAGGAGGGTTCACATCTAAAGCAATCGTTCAAAGAGATAAAGCGGATGAAGAAACCTTGAATTTCTCATATGAGGTAAGTAAATTCACAGGTCTTTGCTGGGTAAGAGGTTTCCAAGTGGCTAGAAAAAAATATGCAAAGAAACAATTTCTTCTAGAAGTGTGTAGTACATGAGTCAAAACTGCAGAATTGTCAGAGACAGAGCTTTGGCTGAGAACTTCTGTAAACTATTTTAGTCAAACTTCTGAGTTGTGTGGCAGCTTGTATAGTTTTCTGTAAAAACAGCATTTAAAAGTCTTCTCACACAATTGCAGTTCATTTTATCATGTAGATTCTAGTTCTCACAAACTTATTTTCTTATTTTTCAGTCTTTTTACTGGAATCATTGGAAATGTCTAGCTTTTCTCTGTATGGAAGTGCATATCAAAAATAACTGCTTTCTCTTTGCAAGGGAAAAGGGAGGTTGGTAGACCCAGAAGGATAGTGTCTGATGAAGTCTCTTTCAGGATGACTTTGATAATGATGTGGATGCTCTGCTGGAAGAGGGTCTTCGAGCACCCAAAACAAGGAGACTAGATAATGAGAAATACGGTGGTGAAAGTGATCACCAGTCTGATGGAGAGACAAGTGTGCAGCCAATGATGACCAAAATTAAAACTGTACTGAAGAGTAAGTTCGTGTGCATTTAATAACTGTAGATCCTGCGTATCGCTTGTGTCTGTAGGATGAAAGTATATCAACAAGCAAAGTGTGGGATAGCAATTTGTGTGAAATTGTTAATGTGTTGGAGAATTTTATTGTTGGGAGGCTTCTTACTGTGGAGTATGATTTTTACATGTTCTTAAACAGTGAAATTGATTTTTGCTTTTGATCTGTTGTATGTAATAAGGATATATTTAGTGCATGGATTTGTGAGAAATAATTAAGTATGTTGCCTCAGAGGTGGGGAGGTGAACAAGGGTGATCTGGGGTTTTTGTCTCTGGTCATTCTGGCCTTTTTTTCCTGCTTCAGTTACATAACTTCTGCTGTTAAAATTGCCACATGTGAGGTCTCTATGCATGCAATATAGGTTAAAAATAACTGGAAAAGTCAGTGGCTTACATTTCTCCAATTTCATTGTGTTAATGTTAGAAACTACTAATAAAGAAGAGCTGAGAACACAAACCCATCCAGAAGAATGTAACTGAAAATATTCTGAATTAGAATTAAAATTCAAACACATACTAGGGGAGTGTTTTACAGCTTGACTATATTCTGAAAGAAAAAAACAAGTAATTTTTTTTCTCCAAAATTGTATACTGACGGAGATTGCCAGGAAGCTTCCAGCAAAGATGAGTGGTCTCTGATTTGTGATTTAGAGAGACATGAGACCTTGGCATAGAGATAAGCTCTTTTCTGGCTGTTTGGGTCTGTGAATGTGGTGGTGTCTCAATGCAAATTTATTCCTGAGTGTCAAGTGAAAAATTTTTAATGGAAAATGGAATTGTTTCTGAAGCAAGTATGACTTTTCCAGTAAATACTGGTGCTTGTGATAAGTACAAAAAGACTAAAGAAAAGATAATTCAGTGATAAAACAAACAAATCAGTCTATGTAAAAACTACTGCTACTATTGCCTTTCGTTGAGAACATCATGGAATCTAATTTTGCAGGATTTACTCTGGGTTAGAAACATATACCTTGTTGTATAAACAACATCTCTCTACAAAACATTTTTAATCTTGTTTCAGTGCCATTTTATTCTTTGGGACAGAAAAAAACCTATAAAGAGAAACCTGGCTTTTATTTCTAGTCTTCTAAGCAGTCTATCCAAGTTTAAAGCCATTATTTGCTTTAAAGGTCGTGGCCGCCCTCCTACAGAGCCTTTGCCAGATGGATGGATCATGACATTCCATAACTCGGGCATTCCTGTATATCTGCACAGAGAATCTAGAGTTGTTACCTGGTCTAGACCTTATTTTTTGGGAACAGGAAGCATAAGGGTGAGAGCTGTCAATTACTTAAATACTTACTAAGATCAAAAAATCAGATATGTTCCTGCGAGCAGTTGGATATTTTTCTACTTTGACAGGCTTGTTTCCAGTGTTAGAATTAAGATTCTTGAAAAATAAACTCTTTTAAAAAGTTTCTGAAAATCTGATACAATTTTCTTAGGTGGCTTTGTTTTTCTGTTTGGGCAGTTAAAGTGGATGAGGTGATCTTGTTTGGTGCCTTCACTTTTCTAGTATGGCTGCAAAATTGGGGGTTTATTGCACCATGAAATATATATAGGGATAATTTATTTGTAACTGTAAACTAATCTGAGCTGTGGCTTGCGGTCCACATTTGCAGAAGTAAGGATATGGCATTCACGAACCCAAGGAATCTGCAGAAACTGGATTTAATGCCATGGGCTTATGCCCCAGGAAAGCTCAGTGGGTTTTATGAAAGCATGTAGTATTTGCATAGAGCTGAAGAGGTTGTAGTCAGGATCTAAAGCAGCGGGTTTGTATCAGTGTGGAGATCCCACGGGAGTGGCCCTGCTCAGCTCTTGAGTAGAATGACTTTGCTGACCGAAGAGGAGCTTGAGCCTAGACTGAATAAAAGTAGCTTCCATCTTGTTTGGGTTTGAGTTTTGCTTTTGGTGACCATGAGATACTGAAACCTTATGTATTATTTTATATTTGCAGAAACATGATCCTCCCCTTAGTAGCATTCCCTGCTTTCATTACAAAAAAATGAAGGAAAATGAGGAGAGGGAACAAAACAATGACATAACCCCAAATGGGGAAGTATCACCTGTAAAGCACCTAGATAAATCCTCAGAACTGGACTGCCAAACAGAAGAACCAGATTCCACTGCTGCTGATTCTGGGCCTTTAGATGAAAAAGACCCCTCTGGGGGAGATGCAGCACAAGGAGCTTTGGGACAAGTTAAGGCCAAAGTTGAAGTATGTAAAGATGAATCCGTAGGTATGTATGGGATGTGGAGTCTTTTCTTGACTTGAGTTGGGGTAATGGCATTTGGGAAGTTTTATTCCAGACTTGGCTTCTGAGTTGTAATCTTGCCTGAAGCTCTGAGAGTCCACATGGAAAAGTTGTACAGAAAAAAAGTGAACATTTTGGTAGTTTAGTCCTGTAGACTCTATCTCAGTTTACAAATCAGTTATGTCAGTGTGTACATTTGCTGTTGTCAAATGTGTTTGTATGACTTCTGCAAATAAGCTTTTCTATGCACTCTCTGTATTGGCTGAGTTATATCTATTTGCAGGATGATCTCTTAAGATAAATGATGTAGTTAAACTATATTTCTGTATTTGCTCAAGTCTAGCAGACTAAGTCATGCAAATATAATTGCACTCATATAAAGGGGTGATATGCTTCATTGTTTTATTTATGCAAATCTGATAGCATTTACACAAAAAGTTGTCTAGAGACATCATGCAAAAATCACCACCCAACAGAGAGGAACTTTGAGAGGAAGCTCATATGGTACTTACCACATCTGCATACCCGAGAGTCCCATCCATGTAAAGTTTCGCTGCTCAGAATATTGGTGTGGATCATAGGCTACACTTGTCTTTGTAGTGCTCAGATATAAAACTTGTCATTGTCATTACATGTGTCGTGTCCAGTCCAAAAACTATGCCAAAAGATGTAAAAAACCCCCCCAAATCATCAATATGTAGCAGCAAAATTAGAGTCAGTAAGCACTTCTTTTCCTACATGAAGTTCACCTGTCTATCTCTCTCTTTAAATAGGATCTGTTCTGTATTACTGAAAAAGATACTGAGTGATCAAGTATAAGCGTGACTTGCATTTGGAATTCCTTGTGGAAGGAAACAATACCAGCAGCTTGCTTTTGTTTGTTTACATCTGTGGATGCTACTCTTTATTTTTGCTGATTATATCTGCAGAATATCCTATAAAGGAGAAGCAGCTGTACTACAAGGGGCAATCTTTTAGTACTCTGTATGAGAATTTAATGTGTTAAATTCTGCATAGAGGCTGCAGATACTCGTGGAGTTCATGGAGCATCACTGTACAGTGTCTTGTGGTACTCTGCATAATAAATAGGCAGCAGCAGTTGTGTTTGGCTTCAGGGACCTGAGGCTGAAAGCATAACTACTGTACTCACTGTGCACCTTGCTTCAGGTAAAGGGAAGGTGTTCAGATGTTGAAGCAGAACAATTACTGGTCTTCTGTTGCAAATTGTGTTGGGTATTAATGGTGGTTAGGGATTAGTAAAATCATCGAGTGACAGAATAAAATGGTGGTTTTCTTATTTTGTTTTCTGGTTTGCACAAACATTTTGCATTTGATCCTGTAATAGGAAAACTTATAATTACTTCTGTTAGACCAAAACGGCATCTTAACCTTTGCTCCTAGTCTAAGAAAATAATTATAGCACGTTTGAAACAGTGGAAATAGAGAACTTAATGCTTCTTCAGTGGTAGAGCAGAGAGAGTAACTTGATTGTGTTTCTCAGATCTGGAAGATTTTAGGCGCTATCTTGAAAAGCGTTTTGACTTTGAACAAGTGACTGTAAAGAAATTCCGGACCTGGGCCGAGCGCCGCCAGTTCAACCGGGAGATGAAGCGCAAGCAGGCGGAGTCGGAGCGGCCCATCCTGCCGGCCAACCAGAAACTCATCACCTTGTCTGTGCAGGATGCACCCATAAAGAAAGGTTAGCTGATCTACCTGGAGTTCAGATAGTCCTTATGAAACACTAATTGCAGTTCTAAGCTTGACTGAAAATAAAAAAAGTCCTATAATAAGTCCCCGTTATTCCTGATCCAGTGTTCTGTGCTCTTTGACCCATCATAAATTACATAGTAAAGGAAAAATATTGTCAAAATAGACTTCCTATAATAAAGACCAATTTCTAAACAAAAATATTTTTATTTAAGCTTACAGTCCTGGTAAGTAATGACAGCCTTCAGCTCTTGTTACTGCTGAGTGTTGCTCAGTATTGATTTATTTGTAACAGAAATTATCTTTCAAAGACTGGAACTAATTAGCTTATTCTCTTCTTTCTGTCATTTTTGCAGAGTTTGTCATTAATCCCAATGGGAAGTCTGAAGTTTGCATCTTGCATGAATATATGCAACGAGTCCTAAAGGTTCGCCCTGTTTACAATTTCTTTGAATGTGGTAAGTCTGTTTTTCTAAACAGCTATATCCTGGTTTTGATGCTTAATCAAGAATCCAGAAGTGTTGCATATATGGAAAATATAATTGGAATCAAGTTAATATTGGGTGCTTTTTCCTTAAGTGGTATAATGTGTGTTCCATTAATTCTTGCTTTTGCTGTTTGGGATTTTTTTTTTGTGGGTATCTTATAGTCATTCAGAATTATGCTATTCCTGTGTATGCATTACATAATAAAACTGAATTTCAAGTATCAAAATGTGTAGCTCTTGTATTCAAACCACGATGCAAAAACTTTGGAACTAATATTTGAATTCTGGCAGATTACCAGTGATCTCCTAAAATCTGTAAGTTCTTTATTTGGGAGAATGACGTATACAGTGGTAGGTCTGTTAACAGAAAACTCTGTTAGTAAAACAGTTTTTCAGTCTTCATGAAGAATAAACCATTTTCATTCCTCTTCAAGTTGAAATGAAGAAAACAATTCTTGGTAGTGGTGATATTTCATGTACGGGAGTTAAGAAAAGCTTTCTTTTCTTTCCTCCTCCATTTGCAGAGAACCCAAGTGAACCTTTTGGAGCCTCAGTGATTATTGATGGAGTAACTTATGGGGCAGGAACTGCCAGCAGCAAAAAACTTGCCAAGAATAAAGCTGGTAATGTTTTTAAATTTCTCAGTTCCAACTGCTGAATTGTTGATCTGTTTTGCTTCTTGTACCATTCTGGGGTTCTGAGGGCCATAGTGATACAGTGCAAGGGTTTGGCTGTAAGAACTAGGGGGTGATAGCAACTCCTTAATTTTAGGTCTTAAAGGCTCTATGTCACTTCTAAAGTGAGACTGGAATATTTTTCCTTTTGTAGGGACTTGTAAAACGTAGTTTCTTCTCACTGTAATTAGTTATGAGACTTCAGTTATCAGGTTGAACAAGTAGAACTTCTTTTTCCCCTTGAAAAGTGTAAGTGAATAAATTTTTTTACCAGAAGAAAATACCTGTCAATTTCTAGAGGAGATGTTTTTGTTTAAAATAGCCCTAATCAAGATGTTTAATCACTTTCTGCAGCTCGAGCTACACTGGAAATCCTTATTCCCGACTTTGTTAAACAAACCTCTGAGGAGAAGCCCAAAGACAGTCAAGAACTTGAGGTACTGAGCTTGTGCTTCCTGGCTGGCATCATTTGAGTTTGTTTTCAAAACATTGCATGTTTAGTATCAGAAATGTTACTTAAAATTAATAAGATTGTTTTCTCAATCAAATGGAAATATAAAATCCTTCATTTAGAGCAAGACTTACGGCAAAGAAAATACTTTCTTTTTTCTGTTGGACTAGATCAGAAAATCTGCTCTGATTTAGAGAAGTTGTGTCTTTACTGGCACATCAGGTCGCTTATTGAAGACCTGAGATGTTCCAAGGTACCAGACTGCCTGTACTGCCCTGCCTTCCAGTATCCTCTGGTTGATCCCAGAAAAGGTTCAGAGCTAGATGCTGTTTAATGTAGCAAAGGAGAAATTAGGGTGAAGGACATTATTAGGGTTTTCCCTGCACAAAGCACAATAACCCTTTTCAATTCTTTTGCAGTATTTTAACCATATCAGTATTGAGGACTCACGGGTATATGAACTCACCAGTAAAGCTGGACTCTTGTCTCCATATCAGATTCTCCATGAGTGCCTTAAAAGGTAAGGCTGCAGCATGAGGACCCCAGTGTGGTGCGAGGTGTTGGCTCAGGGCACGCTGCTCACTTGCTGCCGGTGTTTGTCAGTGCCCCTGCCGGAGCTGCTGCGCTCCCTGGGCCCGGGGGAGACGTGATGGGGACTGACCTGGTTACTGCCGAGTCCTCTTTAATTCACGTTTGCTGTTTATGCCTCCTTGGAGATCAGGATGTAGTTGCTGGGCAAATGTATTTTGTTTTCTTTCATACAGGGTTGCTTTTTCATTTGACTCAAGTTACTGATCTAAAAAAATCTTTGTTAATGAATGTATTGATTTTTATTATTAATATATCTATTTCATTACAATGACTGTCCAAGATGATAACTGCAACCACTTCACTTGTTTGTAGTTTTACTTAGTATGTGATCTTGACTGTGTTTGTGCTTAAGAAACCACGGAATGGGTGATACATCCATAAAGTTTGAAGTGATTCCTGGGAAAAATCAGAAGAGTGAATATGTCATGACTTGTGGCAAGCACACAGTGCGAGGCTGGTGTAAGTACAATAATTGGTGTGACCTCTGAATCTCCTCTTTCTTCTGTTCTCCTTGGCTGTCGGTTCTGAGGGTGCTTATTCAGCCACCAAGCCTGTTATGTGCTTATCCTGCTCCTCTCTGGTATCTCAGTTTTGACTAACACAAGTGAGTATTTGTGGCTGTCTCATTACACAGTGTGCTGGTATTGACACACTTCCACGGTTATTCTTACAGGCAAAAACAAAAGAGTGGGGAAGCAATTGGCTTCTCAGAAAATCCTTCAGCTACTGCATCCACATGTGAAAAATTGGGGCTCTCTCCTGCGAATGTATGGCAGAGAGAATAGCAAGCTGGTTAAACAGGTGAGCATGCTTTGTTTGAGTATAACCTACCCTGTGACTGGAGCTTTGCTTTTGGATTTTTCTGGATTTGTAAATTTAGTTACAACAAAACTTAGGGCTGCCTGGATTTCACTGACAGTAATATGTTAATCTTGCATCTTCCAGGTCAAAATTAAAGAACCTATTTAACTAACTCATGGAAGTAGATGTTCCTACTTAAGGAAGTACAACTAACCACAGACTAAACTACAGAAGTACTACAGACTAAACTTTGCTCCATGTACATTAATCTTTTTTCATAAAAAAAAGTTGATCAGTTGTTGCCTATGATTCTATTGAATAGGAAACCTCTGATAGAAGTGTGATAGAACTTCAGCAGTATGCCAAAAAGAACAAGCCAAATCTGCACATCCTGAATAAGTTACAGGAAGAAATGAAAAAACTGGCACAGGAAAGAGTGAGTATATGTTCTTACCTATTTACAAACAGCATGAGTGTCATGGGTCACCTGCACAAATGATCAGATTTTTTAATGCTTATTTTACACAGTATTTTAAGTAAAGAGAGCTACTAAGAATTTGATTAGGGTCTACTTCTGGGGAGATTTTCATCCTCTCTTTTAAACTGGCTTATAACTTGATTGTACCTACTTCTATACATTTATTGTTAGCATTAGCCCTAGTTAGCCTCTTGCAACAATTCACACAAGTTTGGCTAAAATTGTTAAGAATTTTAACTGGTTTAGGATTCTCTTCTCTCTTTGACTGTGTGGTGGGGGTTGTTTTGTATTTTTTGTATTTTTTAGGAGGAAACGCGAAAGAAACCCAAGATGACAATAGTGGAATCAGCTCAGCCTGGTAGTGAACCTCTCTGTACTGTTGATGTGTAATGAGAAAATGTGCAAGTGGGGAGCAATAACACAAATGGAGGAACTAGATTTTCAACAATTACTTAAAAATTGTTTGCTGCAGAATGCAAGATAACTTTTAAAATCCAAGCTGCTTCAGTTATGCATTGTTCTTTTTGCATCATCAGGGCAATATTACTTTTTCCTAGTTTCTTTTTCTTTGTTTTTTTTTTTTCCTTGTTTAATACCTCTGAGATATGTACGTTTAAAGAATTGATCGTAAAGATCTTTACTGGGGCAAATGCACAGAGGACAGGCATGTTCACACAGGATAAAACCAATCAAGCACTTTCTCCTGGAAAGCCATCCATGTTATTTAAAATGGATGTATTTTAAGTATGAAATTCAGAATATCTATGTACAGGTTGAAGCTGATTATTATATATATACACATCCATATATATGTATATATAAAAGAAATATATGTACATCTTCTTGTATGAACATGCCTAAAACTATTTTTGTGAAAAGTTTTGTTGCATTTCAGCACATAATAATATGCACTGATAAGACACTTTGGTGACAAATACAGGAAAGTGATGAGCAATGTTTCTAATGCCATAGGATTAGGCCAGTAATGCTGTTTCTTTCTGTTTTGTTTCTTGTCTCCTGCCAGGCTTAGTTATTTGAGATTACAAGATGCAGATTTTGTTATTACTTGAAAAGAACAAGAATACCTGGTAGTGTTAGGGGTAACAGGTTGGAGATTCAAAATTACTGGGGTTTATTTTAAATGAAAAGAGCCTGTGTTAGTTTACAGATCAGTTGA
This sequence comes from Dryoscopus gambensis, assembly GCA_013389985.1. Classification (NCBI taxonomy): domain Eukaryota; kingdom Metazoa; phylum Chordata; class Aves; order Passeriformes; family Malaconotidae; genus Dryoscopus; species Dryoscopus gambensis. The sequence continues at coordinate 1,342,663 of WEIT01031474.1, read as the reverse complement.
AAATACGGCCCCACTTATATGATTAAAACAAAAACTGAAATTTGAAAGGCTGTTTTCAAAGCTTGGAGCCAAAATGCAGCTGATGATGGTTGCTAGCCTGAAAATATTTTGCCAATGACTTTCCACTCCCTTTTCCCAGCAATAAAACAATTTCTCATTTGTTTCGTGTCAGATTGCATCTGACTTGTTCAGTTAAGTCTTAATTAATTTGCACCATAAAAACAAAGAATTTAGGAAAAAAAATCAACACAACCCTTAAGTCTGACTGCAGCAATTTAGGTTTTTTTAAGAAGTTTTTGTTTTTACTTTTTAATTGTATTTTTAGTTTTTAAAGAAAGTGTGTAACTTCTGCAATGAAAATTAGAATGTAGATTTGGAATATGACATAAAGTAATAAGTAGAATGAGACCATAACCAGTTATAAATAAGAAAATCACAAATATGCAACTACTCTAAAATATGATCCTGGCAAACAGGCAGTACTCACTGTGTTATCTGAGGCTTTATTAAGCCAAACACAGAAGAAATAGTGTGGCTGTGTGAAAGCACTGCTCTGTGGGTTTCGTCCTTCATACAGGGTTCACTGGGTGACTGTAGTTAAATCTTCTCGTGCAACCATTTTCTTGGTTTGGTCTTTGAGAGTGAAAACCAAGCTGGTGGCAGGGCTGCAGTGATTTATCCAGGAGCTGCACTGCTCCATTTTTACACTCCTCCTGCTCCTGCTGGGAATCAAAGGTCAGTTTTCTGTACCTGCTGTGGCTCCTGGTACTTATCCTGGTTGACAGGAGTCTGGGGGCTTGAGGGGTTCATTTTGTTTCAGTTTTATTCTGATTTTGATGTGGTTTTGTTTTTTAATTTACCATGTTACATAGAGAGTGCTGCAGTATATTGAATTTAGTGCCTACTGGATTTTAAAAATGTTGGCGTCAGTATTGTAAGACCTCCTTTTAACATTACACGTTACTTTGGAAATATGTGGATTTTAATTTATATTTCAAACTAATATTCTCTAATGTATTGCATATAATGTTTGAGGTTAAACAGAAGCAGTCATGGAGTCTTACCTGTTTCTGTTTAAATGATATGCTGGAGGTCTCTGCAAATATGTATCCACCCATTTTTTTATTATTATATTTAGCTTTTTAGTTCCGTGAGTTGTAATCCTGTTACAACAGGATACGGGTAGTTGGAAGATGGTTTATAAACTATTATTTAAAGAAGTGGCCTGTCTTAAAAAAAGAAGAAGAAAAAAAAAACAAAAAAACACTGCCTCTGCTTTTTTTTGTATAGCTTTAATAAATCTCCATCTTTTGAAGGGTATATAATATTGGTGCAGTAGTGACAAGCAGTGATTGCTGTTTGTCTCTTTTTGTTGTTTTTATTGGGACTTTTCTGTTTGTTTTCATAAAGACAGGGCTTTTATCTTCTATGCCTAAATGTATTACTCGTAGATAGGTTTTATTTCAGCTTGTGTTTTCAGCAGAAAAATCTGTACTTGGATGGCACTGTAAAAGACAAATCACCCTTGCAGATTGTTTTATTTTTCTGAAATCAGAATGTCAATGCATTTGCAGGTCACCTGCAGAATATCCATAGATGCCTCACTTACCAATTTGTTTCCATTAATTTTAAGAGGATTGCTGTATTACCTCAGTCTGCCACTATCAGAATCACAAGGTGACCATTGCCCTTAATTAAAACATCCAGAGATTTCATTGTGAACCAAAGCCTAGAACCTATATTATGCATTCTAAACAAAAACAAACAAAAAAAGATGGTATTAGACCTTGCTGCAGCCTTTAACTGGAGAGATGTCCAGAAAATAGCGCAATAACTGCTGGAACAAACAACGTAACTGCTGTTTATGTCATTGTGAAGTATTCTTGTGTTTTAATGTTTACTATTGTTTGGAGTGTAACGGTCTTGCATTTGCACATAAGCACGAGCTGCTGTGATAGAGGATAGATCATTGCATTAACTTCAGCTTCTGCATGAACACTTACAGTGTGATTCAAGATGTATCCTAAACTTGTCTTGTAACTCTTGTGTGTTTTCTAGGTAAGGCTGTAAAGGTTTAGATCTGATTGTACGAATGCATAAAACTGCTGCTTTTGTCACTGATACTTGTTATTTATCCCTTCTATATCCAGGGGAAGATGGGTATTTTTATAGGGATGGAGTGTATTTTTAAGAGCTGTTCCATCCTTTGGGGATTAGACAGTTTTTGCTTTGCATATTATGTGCTTCTCGACAAAAGTGTGGTATATTGACCTTAAGGATTAAATTCGTGTGCATTCAAATCTTCATGGTACTGACGGAAAACTTACTGTGACTTCCGGTGACTATAGTCAGATGCTACCTACTGAAACAGCAGTCATCAGCTTTTTTTACCGTATTTATTAGACAAAACTGATGAATTAGTTGGGTACTCAGAAGTTTGGAAAGATTATTATGCATAAACTTAACTGTTGTATGTAAACTTCCATTCTCCTGTGATGCTGTTAGGCTTTATACAAATATATTTGTAACGTCCAAGTATTTAAAAGCATCATGATTATCTTACTATTTCCCTAAACTGTACTTTAGTTCTGGAGTGAAATTCAGGAAGTGATAGCCTCCTAACTTTCTGTGGGAAGAAATGTGAAGTGCAAGAAGCTATGCTGTTATTAACCAAATAAAATTATCAGTGACAGTATTTCAGAGTGCATCTGAGAAAGCGGGAAAACAAAACAAAGTTCATCCTTATTGCCCCAGCAGGTAACAATGGTTGCTGTTTGAGTTGTGTTGGGTGCAGTTGCTTGGTGCCAGTGCTAAATTGGTACAACTATAAAGCCTCATTTTCACTGAGCCTCTGCTTGCTTTTTTTCTGCACAATCATGTAATCCTCTGTGTTTGGTCTTTGAGTACTACATGTGTATTTTTCAGACAATTAGTTTCGAGCAATAAAGTTTGATATTATAAAATGTGCCAGTGTGATCAGTATTATGATAGCTTAAGCATATATAGAGAAAGGAACTCTTATTCCTCAAGTCCTGTAGGTAGTTTCAAAGAGAAATTAGATCAGTGCAGGCTCATTGGTTATGGAAATACTGAATCACTTTTTCTGTGAGGAATTGAATGTTTACATGGTTAAACACTTGGAATGAAATTAAGTTCCTTTTTTTTAGCTGGGATTTGTATTTTTACTTTAACGGTGTCAAAGCTGGAAATGTTACAGCCCAAAGTGCTGGTTTTGGTACCTGTTGTCACTGGAAAGGTAGCGTATCAGCACAACTGTGTGCTGTAGTAGAAATTTTTTGTTGTTGTTAGGCCATATTAAATGTATATTAGAAATATGTTCAGTAAGTTGAGATGTAAGATGGTCATTCCTTCTAAGAGTGTTGCTGTCTGTTCTGTAGCAGGGATCACAGCCCATTAATGGTAGCTGCTGCATGTCTGGCTGCAGTGTGAGTTCTGACTGGAGTACCTTGTGAAAGGGTGGAGTTGGCCAGGTTTGACCTCACCCCCAGCAGATGCACTGGCAGGGCAGTGGAAGGTGCTGGTGTCTGTGCAGCTCATTTCTGGCTGTCAGCTTTCAGTGGTGAGGGCCCAGCTCGAGCAAGTCACCTCAGCTTTACTGGTATGGCGTTGGAAGCTTAAAGCCTTTATTGTCAGTGATGCTACAGGCTGAGAATACGACTGACTTCAACTGTGCAAAGTATACCATTTCTATTAGACTGAGTTTATTACTTAGTGAAGATTTAGCAAGTAAATGATTTGTGGATGGGTTAAGGTTGCTACATCTTGCTTACTGAAAAAATGCAGCACAGTTTTGACAGCGGGGCAGAGGTGGATGACATACTGACAGGTCTAGCTCCCTGTAACAAGATGCCCTGCTCTAGGAGTTGGGTGTGTCTGTCTCTGTATTTATCTAGGCAGGAAGAGAAAAGTGGGATTTGGCCTAATTGTATGTAATATCCTGTCCCTGGAAGTGTTCAAGACCAGGTTCGATGGGGCTCTGAGCAACCTGGTCGAGTGGAAGGTGTCCCTGCCCCTGGCAGAGGGGGTGGTTATGATGTGATCCTTAATATCCCTGCCAACACAAACCCTTCTGGGCTTCTATGATAATGATTTCATTCAAATTAGTATGATGAAATGATCTGGAAACCTTGCAACTGCTCTGTTGTTGAGGTTTATTACCTGGGTGTTACAGAAGTGATGTTACTGACACAGTTAATAAGCAAAAGCAGTTTCTGCAAAGTCTCTCAGGAGTTAGGGTAACCCCTCTCCTGGACTGCAGCGTCCCCATGGCCAGCAGCTGCCTGGCTCCCCTCCCTGGCTGCTGGGCCGATGCCATCCACGCCCTCGGAGCTGTCGCGGCGTGTGCTGATGGAAGGTGCTGCAGCCTTCCCAAAAGTGTCTCCGCAGGGCGAGCCGCTTCGGCAGGGCCGCCGCGCCCCCGCTGGGGAGCTCAGATGCGCCAACAGCTCCTGGCCTTTCCCCTTACTGAGCCTCCAGGGAAGGGTTGGGCTCCCGGAAGCAGCAGCCCAAAAGGGGTCAAGGTCTCATACGAGCCAAGGGAGGCAACGTCCATCTCAGCCACAGAGGCAGCCGGCACTCACACACTCGCAGGTGGCTGACAAAAGAGCTGGGAAGGGTCCTGGCATGGTGTTCCATGTGAGGGTTTATTGCAGCCTCACCATGAAAGGTACCAGGGGCCAAGGACAAAATGGAGGAGAGGGTTTGGGGTTTATGTACGGGATCCGGGGGGCGGGCAGAGCATCAGGACCCATGGTATGAGGGCACAGGGCAGTACAGAGGCAGGACCAGGGCAAGGGAACCGACAGGGATACCACGAGGGAGGGACTAAGGTACAGGGGCAGTGGAGAAGCAGGGATGGGAGAACATTCTAGGGTATGTACATATTCGGGATAAAGGGGCAGGGAGAACAACACATCAATCAAGGGAACAGAACTGGGGTATATCAGCATAATGTGTCCTAGGAGAAGCCTGTCACTCAGACCTGGAGGAGGATTTCTTGCCACAGCCCTTAGTGGGTTGGCTCACTGCCACACGCTGCTGCTGTGATCTCGCTGGCAGCAGGTGCTGCTGGCGCAGAGCTGCCATTGGCGTATTCCACCCTCTCAAAGAAGATGAGTAACTCACAGTACCTGGTCTGAGGGAACAGATCCACAGCCAGGGCTCGCACAGGGCGGAAGGAGGCTCCTTTCACTCTGTTGGAAGGGGCCCGGCACAGGCTTGATGGGAAAGGGAAAGAAGGGCAGGAAGAACTGTGTTAATATTTTAGTACACTGCTCATCACTGCTCTTCTCAGAGAGGTTTTTCTTCCTCAAGCCTCAGTTCCATGATAGGGTTATTCACTACCCCTGATACTTCCATTACAAGTTGTGTATTGGACAATACCATTCCAAGCCAGCTGCAGCAGCTCCCAGCTGTTTCTGGTGAAGGGTAAGCCTCAAGGAACATGGCTTACAAATAAAAATCCAGCAACAGTCTTCCCTCCTCAAAAACCACATCTTTTTCTTCTTACTACATTTAGTAAGTTAACGAAAGAAACACTCACTCCACAAAGTTATTCATTGCAGCTCTGGGATTGCAGGAGACATAGATAAGCTTCTTCAGATGCTCAGCTCTTCTAAGGGCAAGAATTACCTTGGAATCTAGATGATCAAAACCACAACAGCTGTTTACTGGTTCTATGTGCAGCAAGAGCCTCACACCTCCAGCATGAACAAAACTGATGCAATGTTGTTTCAAGCTATACCTGAAGCCTCCACTTAATTTATCCTAGTGGTGTTTTCTTCAGTTTCCCACCCAACACCCAGCACGAGAACAGACTTAAACCCTAACTGCTGAACTTACGCAGCCCTGCTCGCGGCGGATCTACAATTGTGATCAGGTTCTGAGGAGGTAACACGTTCATTAGGGAAGGAACAATATCTTCTGCCTTCCCACAATAAAATTCAATATTATTCAGTTCTATTAAAAAAAAAAAAAGATGTTATCAGAGTACTTGTCTAGTCAAAGCAGCTTTCTGTTCTTCACCTTGCATATTAAGGTCTGATGCCTCAGAAGCTACAAATTGTTTAGTCTACCCTGAAATCAGTGTAATTTAAACAATCACTGTTAACTTCAGATCATTTAAACAACAATTTAAACAAGTAATTGGAGCATCTTCCATTATCTGGACTAAAGCAAAAGCCCACAAACATCAGCTGTGTTAACGTTTTCTTTAGGGGGGTAGCTGTGGTTTCATCTCATTTTTACTCTGAAATAAATGTGTTACTTTTCAATTTAAAAAAAAGCTGTTCAACTAGAAAATTGATCTCACAGGCTAACAAGGTATTTGTTTTCAAGAGCGATTAAGTGTTTAAACTGGACAAGATCACTATCAACAACATGTAATTCCAGGCTGCTTAGATAAGGTAAAGAACAACTGGCTGTATTCCTTATTCCTTAACAAACAAAGGCCTTAGCATTTCAGCTTAACTCACCATTAATCTGGGCATTTGCTTTGGCATCCTGCACAGCTTCTTGGCAGAGCTCAATTCCAATTACCTTCTTCACTCTCTGTAGAATCAAAGGAAGAAGATCCTCTGTGATGTGTATATGTGAATTTAACAGTTTTTCATAGCATCAGCAATTAACAGGGACTTTGACTCCTACCTGGGCTGCTCAACACAAGGGTGAGCTTTCATAATGATGTGGTAAAGCAGCTGCAGGCAGTTCAATTACAAATTAATTTTTAAAATTAAGATATAATCTGTTGCATTTTGCTTACATTAGGTATTTTCTTTCCTTGTAGCCACAGTTAAAAACAGGTAAAAAGGAGCTTCTATCCAGGAAGAGAAATTGCCAACCTTTGCTAAAGAAATCCCAATGGTTCCTGTCCCACAACAAACGTCCAGCACAGTGCTCTCTTGGCTCAGTTGTGCCCACTCCCCGATGGCAGTGTACAAAACTTCTGCAGCTTGTGTGTTCACCTGGGAAATTAAGTTTCCAACAGATCTACTTCTTCATAAATAGTAAATATGTTTTAATGAGTCTTAGTAAAGCATGTTGTCTTGTTTCTAAAAAACAAATCATTATAAGTTAAAAACAGATTTTAAAGTGTTGGAAGGGCAGAAATAAGTTTTGGGAAAGCAAACAAAAATACAAGACTCCTGAACTGTATTATTGCATGTTCAGTGTTACAAAAGGCTGCCATGAAACAGGAGGAAAATGATAATGAACTAGTAAATAGAAAAAGTTGTCTTCAATGTGCTCTCATCAAGCTTACAGTTATGCACTGCTTTTACAACCAAACATAATAGTTACTGGTATTTAATCACACCAAATATATAAAAGGTAAAATCTCTAGGTAAGTAACATCTTGTCCCACAGCATTAGTCAAGCTCAAGAGCATTCATGCAAATCCACTTAAATGAGCAGCTTCACATCATCCTTACTTGAAAAAATGCATGAGGAGAAATTCTAAATTTTAAGCCAAGGAGTTCTTCATATATGTACTTATCACCAGCCACATGCTCCGAAGGCAAGTCTTCTAGATTGGGAGATTTCCTGGGGGTAGGGGAGGAATGGGGAGACAAAATAGAGAGGGGGAAACAAAACCAAAAAAAGAAGACAATCATGTTTGTTACAATGTTCACCAAAGCTGTAGTCATAAAATTGTAGTGCTACATCCTAATCAGTAACATTTATCAGCTGCTCTTAGAGACTCTCCTCGGCCATTAATGTCTCACAGTGCAAGGACCTTCACCATCTCTGGATGAAGATGGTGTGAGCCTTGTGGTCTATGGAGGATGGGGAGATTGAAAAATTCACATGAATAGGGAAGAAAGGCAGAAGTTATTTGACAGTAATAAACATTCATCTACTGCAGTAAACACTTCTACAGCTTGACAGCCAGCAATGGCCAGTGGGTTCACCCACTGAAACTCTAGCTGCCTTTATCCAGAGAATGGGAAATTTCAGGAGTCTCTTGTGGAAAAGGTGAGTAACTTCAACAGATTGGTAATACTGCTGCTACTTCTATGAAGTAGACAAAACAAGGCTATGAAAGTGCTAACTGCTTTTTTACAAACACCAAAAACCCAGCCACGGCCAAAATCCGCCAAAGCAAAGTCAATGCCCTCACCTCTGTCCTTCCTCCACAAAGTACAGAGAAGTAACTCCACTGCTCTTTCCCATCCCTTCTGTGAAGTATTTTGCCAGAGATATTTTCAGGTCAGCTAGCTCTTCTTTACTCAGTTTCTAAAAGTTTCATTTGAAAAAAGGGAAAACAATAATTTTAGTGACTTCAAGATATGATTTAGTGTATGCCTTGTTCATTTCCATGTATCAGATTAGTCTAAATAGAATCAGAGTGGTGATGCAAGGTGAACTACCCCATGTAATTCTTCTATTTCTCTTCTGCACGCACAATTCACAAAATCAAATTTAAGTAGTTCTAAAGCTGCGAGTCTGGGCTGCACATTACATATCAAGTGAAATACCTGAGGATTGAAATAAGCAATTGCCATGATGTGGCCCTTCCGGCTGGTCCGGACCGTGAGCTGTTTCCAGTGACCTTCGTAGGTTTCGGGGCTGTACACGGAGTAAGGAGTTGACCTGAAATTTGCAGAAGCTTGGTTACTTATACAGAGAATTATTCTCTTGTGTAACGTTAAACAGTTTATTGAATCAAAAGGTCACTATGCGAAGTGATGGAAAAAATGCTAAGTACAAACAGAGGGTACATTGATTTGTCAGGAAAAGAATGACTTTCACATCTCAACTAAGACTGATGGATAGTATCTCCTAAAGCAAAATAATCTGACCCTCCTTCTCACAATCCTCTTACCCGTTTTAACCCATGCAAAATTACACAGGCAACAGGCAGCTTCTCACTGCATTCAGAGAATGACATAACTTTTCATAATGCTTTCATTAGCTTCTCTGCTTCATACCAAATTCAAGTCTTCCATCTTCATGATTCTTCTGAGGTTTCCATCTTTGAGGATTTAACTGCTTTTTAATGAAAGCGTCCCTTTTTCTAAAAAAGTACTCTTGCTTAAATATGCAACTTTTGGTTTATTCCTTGCTGTAGGATGATTCTTCTCCTCATCCAAGGAAGCAATGGACCTTGGTTGTTCAATTCCTCCTTCCAGAGGTGTTTTTCTGAGTACTTCTTTACAGTTAGTGGAAGAAGCTCCCGAGTAACACATCGAGTAGACTTTTTCCTGTAGACTTACACATCCCATTGCTTGCAATAAAGCTGTGTTCAGCTGGCACCTGTCCCCCGTCCCTGAGCAGCTGAGCAGGAGCAAGGGAAAAACATCCCATGATCCAGGCACATTGTGGAAGCAAAGAATCGCTAAAATTTGAGACTGGTGTATCTTAGATCTTAAAGCTCAGAACAAACACTAATTAATTTATAAATATTTTTTATTAAGATATCAAAACCTTTATGGATAACTCATTTTACTTATGCTCACCTTATGTAGTCTTGGAAAGCTTTCACTACTTTTTTGGCAATAGCAGGAATGTGAATAGTATCAAATGGCTCCACTACCGCACACGTACCACCCTTGTATTTGCCAAGACGACAACCCACAGTTTTGTCTTCTTGATTTACACCAGTCCCAATCACAAACTCACATTTGTTGCGATATTCAGTCTAGATTTGAAATAAAGTTAGGTAAGATATTTACACAGCATTTGTTTGTACGTGCCAAGTTTCTCCTGAAACAAATCTCACGTGGTTAAATGCATTTGAAAATGGACACAGGACATTTAGCTCATATGGAAGATAAGGATTTTGATGTGTGTGAACTAACAGTAATAATAAAAAAGTATAAGTCAATCTTGTTGTTTAAAAAGCAAAATATTGCCTCTGTTGAGGAATGTATTAGCTTACAACACAGGCTTGCAAGAACAGTGTATTCATTTTAAAGTCAGAATATCCAGTTCCTGCTTCCTGTAAATACTTCCACACAGTATTTACATGAAAGGCAACAACAACTAATTCACCATTTATTATAAGATGAAGTCAAATACTCAGTTTGTCCACTGTCTCTCAAGACCAAATAATGAACATAACCCTCAGCTCATTAATCCTGTCCCACACTTTACCTGAGATTACATTACCTGTAAGGGTGATGGTTTCACTCCCTCCACTGGGCAACATATTTTATTAAACTTCTGCTTCTGCAGGAACAACCAGGGTAATAAAGCTCTGTTGTTATTTCCTATTTCCCTGCCCAAATCAGAAACAAAAAGTGTAAAGCACACATTTAGAAAAATTAAGGTCAAGAGTTGCACAAGACTTTTTTGTATGGGGTACAAAAAAGAATCACATTATCATAGGGAAGAGTGTTTCTTCCAGAATTTTTAAACAGGCAAATCCTCTCCAACTTTGTAAGAGCTGTAACCCGAAAAAATAAGGGTTAAATGTAGCTATAATGGTTATGTACTGGATTTATCAACCTACTCATGCATGATAAAGAATGCCAGTTTTATCCAAGGCAAGAGACAGAAATGATACTTTGATCTCCAAAGACCAGGCATAAAATTTTGAGGGGATTTTAAAAGAGAAAATCCTAGTAGTAATCTGCCACCTCTATAGATTGATTCTCTCTTACACCATGTGACAATGCCATTTTTTTAAGGGCACAAACATCCTTCTGCTTATGGAACAACACACTTTAAAACCAATTCCCCTTCATTAAGCAATCTTTTGAAGGTGACCAAGAACATCAATAGCGGGTTTTGTCAGATGGAACAGCTTCTAGGCTGTAGCATCGCAGATTATTTTGTAATTACTTTGACTGGGGATCCGAGTTTTCACCTCCTTCTAACTCACTTCTGGTTAGAGGTTTGGTTTATCAACTGGTGTGAATTTAGCTATATCCCATCATAAGGCCAAGTCTTGTACACATTACGTTACAAATAGGAATTACTTTGTCAGCTTCTGCAGCACTTGCTCGCACTCCTGCTTCTTCTGGGCCAGCTGCTCCTCGTAGGGCACGTTCCACAGCGGGGTCACCGCATCCGCGATCCGCTTGCTCAGGGGCTCCTCTCCGGAGGGAGCCGGACGCTTCGCCTCTCCCTGCTCCGAGTCCTCTTCTTGCTTCCTTTTCTTGGCGATGGGGTCGGCTTTGGGCTTGGCCAGGCGCACTCTGAGGGGGCGGCTCTTCCAGAGCGCGCCGCGCAGCACCAGCATGGCCTTGTCCCGCTCCTCCTCGCTCTTGAACGTCACGAAGGCGAACGTCTGCTTCCCGAAGAGTTTTATCTTGTGCGGATTGAGCCCGTATTTGGCAAGGAACTTTTTCACATCATTAAACCCAGTGTATTTGGGCAGGTTCTGTATCTCTACTTTATAGATCTCGGACGTGAACAAGTCTCCCTTAATGTATCTGTATACGTCGGGACTCTCCGCGGGGTCTTCCCCGGCCTGGCTGTCCGGCTCAGCCCCATCTCCAGCCTCCGCCATAGGAGCCGTTTCGCGGTCGGGGTCGCAGCGCTCGCGTTCCTCCGCCATAGTCCCGCCAGCCCCTCAGCCACCTCACGCACCTCCCGGGGCGGGGCCGCAGCCTCACGGACGAGCCGCTGCGAGGAGAATGACGGCAGATGAACGATCTGGTTGTTTTTTAAGCGCTGCCCCTCAGCGCTGCCCCTCCTCGCGCCCGGGAGCACCTGCGGCCCTTAAACATATCAAAAACAGCGGCTCACACATCACCCTCTCCCTCACGCGGACGCCATCTTGAGCCGGGACGCGGGTGGTCGCCGCCATAGCGCGGGGAATGATGGGAAAAGCGCCTGGGAAACGGGACAACAAAAACGCTTGTCGGGGGGCGGGAGGGTCCGCGCCTGCGGTCGGTACCGGGGGTCGGTGGCCGGGCCAGTGCCGGGGCCAGTTCCGAGGGCCCGGGGGGGGATCGGTGTGACGGGGCAGGGGC
>WEIT01031474.1:1290043-1330426 GCA_013389985.1 Dryoscopus gambensis | reverse complement strand
CCTCCCCCGGCCCTGCTGGCCGGATCCCTCGTGCCACAGCGGTTCCCACGTGCTTTATATCGCGGCAGGGCGGGATCGTGTCGTGATAACGGGATCCACGTTGTCGCATGTGGCCGCTGTGAATTGTGCATTTCTCATGGTCTGGGTAATTAATTGCCCAGGCGCAGAACGCATGATGAGTTATCAGGCGGGATGTGCTACTTACACAGAAGGCTACAATGTATAAAAGTTTAGCTAACATTTCTTTTCCTGTTTTTCGGAAACAGATGTGACGTAACGCTTTTCTCTTTTTTTTTTTTTTTAACATGTTGGAACACTGGGGACATAAAACTGGCGGTAGCTTGTGTGACGTTGTTGATACAACTAGATTTCATTTTGCAGCATTTTTTACCTAATTTTCCCTCGCCCCCTCTTTTTTCTTTTGTTTACTGTGTAGTAAGAGTAGACTGCTTTATTTCAGTTGCTTTATGCACAGGTGGTTTATACCTGCTCTGTAAAGGACATTGTGAATAGAGCCTGTAAGAGTGGACTCTTCTATTTGTAAAGTAAAAATATTTTTAAAATGTCTTCGATGTATAGACTGTTTTTCCCTTCTGTTACTCAAGCAGCAACAAAAAACCCCAAACCCAAATCAGTTCCCTTGACCTGAGATAGCTGTTTTGTGGCTTTGTTAAACTTGCATATGAATCTCCCTCCTAGGCTTGTGTGCTGAGTGCTTCTTAGCAGTCCATATGTATGAACTACTAGAGATGTTTATCATTTACCTCCTAGTCACATTGTAAAAACCATTCTTAAGCTTAATGGATGCTCTGACAGATTCCAAAAGAACTTAAATAGCAAGTATTATTTTGGCCATGTACCTGTAACCTAAAGTTCCTTGAGGAGTCTTAGAGCAAGAAACCTAAATTATTTCGTGAGTGTTACAGCTCTGTCACAAAATACCTTTGTCTGGGGGTGATTCTAATACATTAGACAGAATGATGAACTTGCGATGCAGTGTGTCCCTGAAGCTGGGTTAGGTGGTTGCTTTGATATTGTGTGGGGTTTTTTCCAATTTTCCCATTAACAATGGGTCATTAGGCACTAAGAAATAGTAGGGCTTTAATAGCATAAAACACATTGCATAGGAAAAATTGTTGAAGAAATTATTTTTCCATAACTAAGAGCTATTGCTCCAAGGCCAAGCCTCTGCACAGTTCATGAGTTGTAGGATTAAAACACCTAGCACTGCATGAGCACCTTTTTGTTTCTTAGTGTAATTGTACGTTGACCTGAAAGTCCTTTGTTTTCAGGTATAATGATGTTTCTTTACTGTTAGGGGGTATTTCAGTTACTAAGATCTAGTTGCTGAAAAGTCATAAATGTTTTACATTTATGTTTTAACATTTAACATACAGGTATGAGTATTTCAGGGTTTGGGTACATAGCAAGTTTGTGTTTTCTTTTTTTTCTCCTCAGGAAGCACACGAGGAGCATGATACTTCTACTGAAAATGCGGACGATTCTAACCACGATCCTCAGTTTGAGCCCATAGTTTCCCTTCCAGAGCAAGAAATAAAAACTCTGGAAGAGGATGAGGAAGAACTCTTTAAGATGTAAGTAGAATATTTCTCTCTATTATCTGTTCATTAGGCTTAAACTTGACAGACAGTGTTTATAAGAAGCTGCATAACTTGTAGCAATCTCTGTATGAAGGGGTAATCTAACTTGGTTGGTCTGCACTGTGAAGGCAGAGATTGAGTGGGGCGTGATTGGTACTGCCCCAAGAAAATGAAGTCTGGAATCATAGAAGGGCTGATAGTACAAATCTGGCTTTAGCATTGTTTAGCATAAAAGAAAACAACAACTTAGGTAATAATTATTGAAACTGTGATTACAGAATATGAAACAAGTGTCTTGGGAGGGAAGAAATGAGATGTATATGGTGTTGCTGCCATGCATCCCTGGGTAAAGGGTGATGTACAAGGTACTGAAATAATAAAAGTAACAGCTGCAGTACAGTACTGGGGCATCTGTGGCAGTTCCTGTCTGTTGTCTTCAACATAGTTTATCCTTAGATTATGCTTATTGTCAGATCAGGATAGCTTGATCTTCCTGAAGAAAAATGTAGCTTAAAGGCTTAAGAAGTTATTTGAATTCGCTCCCTCATGTGCTTGCTTTAAATAGCTTTAAAAAATTCTGCTTTTACTTAATCAGAGAATGGTATTGCTCATCTGGAAGAGAGATTTGAGTTATCCTTATACAGAATCTGGTAATAACTAAAATGATGGTCACTTTCTGACAGGTAGTATGGTGAACTCTGGCTGTAGCAAAGAGTAGCTGAACTCTGGCTGTAGCTCTTAATTAGCTACCTGAATTTAAAAGGTTGCCTACATCAAGTATGTTTATCATCCCCTAAGAGTGTCCAGAGTTTTAGTACAGTTATTACATAATTCCTAATATTTTCTTATTAGATTTTAATTTATCATATCAGTTTCTAAATGTGTATATTGAAGTTGAACAGGGAATCTTATAAAAGGAGTTGTTTTCTTCTTGTGTGTGGCTTTTAAAAAGAACTGTGCTGCTCCATCAGGTGTGGTGTTTTAATAAATGTTTTAATACGTGGAGGTTAATTAAATTTTTTGTTCTCCAAGGCGAGCAAAGCTCTTCCGGTTTGCATCTGAGAATGACCTTCCAGAATGGAAAGAACGAGGAACTGGTGATGTGAAACTCCTGAAACACAAGGAGAAGGGAACAATTCGCCTCCTCATGCGGAGGGATAAAACCCTAAAAATCTGTGCAAACCATTACAGTATGTTATACATTGCTATACTTATTCTTGTTTGAAAAAATAAGCTTGTAGAAATTCAGTATGGTTATCTCCTGCTGCTCGTACAAGGCTTCAGGTATCAAAAACCATGAGGGGTTATTTTTATTAATGGAAGGAAGCTGAAGGTTTTTTCCTTCAGAGTCTGATAGTGCTCTAAGACTAACTAAAGTCACTTTAAAATTTAGCTGTGATAGACAGGCATTATGTGATTGTGTGTGGTTTATTTTAATGATTAATAGAGTGTAGAACATGTAGGCCTTAATACTGTTTGGAACAAGAATTTAATGTATGCTGGCTTGCTTTTGTAAAAGAGTGAGAAAAAACATGATGTAATTTACTACTTGGACCTAAATGTTTGAATTGCTAGAACCAATCCCTTAACCATTAGAAAACAGAGACTGAGCTGCTAAGCTAATATGAGTCTGCCTTTCTCTGCTTCTGAAATGAACATGTTATATTGGGCTGACTCATTCAAGAAAGAAGCCTCTTTAAATAAAAAAAAGCCATGAAAGAGCAAGGCAGACTTGAAAGTCAGCACAACTTGCACCAAGCAGACTAATATGGTGATACTTGGCTTGCTTTGGTGATACTCAGATTTTTATATGAGGAGTGTATAGTGTTTGGTGGAGTTAAACTACATTTAGATAACTTGAAATAAGAAGTAGCTTAATGCAAACATCAATAATACCTGTTTTCTTGGGTAGATCCCTTCAGAAATCAAACTGCTCAGAGGACACAGGTGTTTAGTAAATGAAATGGCAAATACGAAAGCCGTGTAGTCAGCAACCAGCGGGAATAAACCTTTTGTTGAGGAAAATAAATGTTGCACATATGCAAAACAGAATTGATGAATTTGAAGTATTCACATCAAAAGTTGTTTAGGTTTTTTTTTCATGGAAAAGCTGCTCTTTGTATAGATTTGTTTGTTGAATTTATGCTGACTCACAGTCACACAAAAGGACTCTCTTCATTTTTGCAAAGCATTAAATGGAGCAAACTGTGTTTTGATCTCTAGATTTTAAAAATGCAGGGAAGGGAGTAGACTTTTCAGATTTCTCCTGAACTAGACAGGACCCAGAAAAAAAGCCCTGCCTGTACTTTGCATGTCTGTATTGTACAAAGTCTTAAGGTACTGTGGGATGTAACGTTTCAACTTCTCCAGTCAGTCAGGTGAAGTAGTTGTAGTGTCTTGGAGGGAAAGGGCCCCATTTACTGGAAGGGAACAAACAGATTGAAAATACACTGTGTACACTTTACAGCACTGCAGAATTCTGTAATATCTTGTAGTACGGTTTTACAGTGATGAGACAGATAATTAACCTGATGACTAATTGAATAGTGCTTTTTAAAATTAATTTTGGTGATAGTTTTGGTGTGCAAAAGAAGAATGATTGTTGTTTATTTGTCTGGATGCCTTTTCCTCCTAAATCATTTGCCTGTACTTCAGAGCTGTGCTCAGTGATTGCATCTCTTACTATCACAGTCATCTGTTTTAAACAAAAATTGAATCCAACTCTTTTTCCTAATAGTAGTGAATCCAGCATCCTCTCACACAGTAAGTCTTGCATCATTTTATTTGACAGTGTAAGGAAAAATATATATGGGCACCATTGTCTTGTAGTTATCCCAGAGTAATTCTGTGTCATGTGCTTTCTGTAACTATCGCAGCTCCTTGTCACTGAGATTTATGGAGGCTGGTGTGGGAAACATTTACTAATGTGCTCTGAACATCTTTTAATGCTTTCCTTTCAGTCACACCCTTAATGGAGCTGAAGCCTAACGCTGGGAGCGACAGGGCATGGGTCTGGAACACACCTGCTGACTTTGCAGATGAAAGCCCCAAGCCTGAACTTCTGGCAATCCGGTTTCTAAACGCAGAGAGTGAGTGGACTGGCACTGAACTTACACTGACTGTAAACTGTTATGTTACCCTGCTTGTCTGAACACTGCTCTAAACCGTTGTTGGAGACATGCTGTATGTCACCCCTGCGTGGTAGTGTTAGCTAATTAATTCTGTATCTGAGAGAAGTCTATTAATCACTTAACCATATCTGTTGACAAACAGTGTAGTAATTAGGTCTGTAGTAATATTTGTACAGTTTCTGCCCTAGGCCCTTTTTTAACCTAAGCCATTTCATGTAAGTGCAATGCCAATTAGAATAAAACTAAAGGCAGTTAAGGGGCTCACATGCACCTTACTTTCATTTAATTCAGGTGCTCAATTGTAGATTAGATATTTGCATTAGAAACAAGGAAATCCTGACCTGATATTTCTGGTCTGTCTGCATTAGCAGAACATCTGGGTTGGGTTTTTTTAAATGAAGTATGTAGTATCTTCTTTGTTTTGATTAAATGGAACCCTCAGTGAAAAGTGCTAGTCAGACCCATCATACTGGCTGGTGGGTTTTTCTGGAGTGACTACACTGAGTACCAGAACAGTAACTCTAGTAATGGATCAGCCAGGATTAAATCAAAGAGTGTTTGTGGGCAGAGGAGGTTTATGTTGTTTTGTTTTGTGGTTGGTTTGGGGCTTTTTTTTTTTAAAGAAGCAAAATGAAAAAGTATTGCATTTCTTGTTATACAATTTTCCACACAAGCTTAGTGTGTTAGCCTCCTTTTCTCCCTACATACTAGATGGATCATAAAGTGGTTGTGTATTTTAAAACTTGATGTATTTTACTACATCAGGAAAGAACTTAGTATATCTTGCCTTTTTCCTTTGCCTTAAGTCTCCAGTATTATATTGTTTAGCCAAGCAAACCTTTCTGGTCCACCTGCTTAGTGCTTGCTTTATGATCAAGTAGGAAATTAAAGGATAACTATTGGCTCATCTCTGAAAAGTCTTTCCCTCTTTCTGGTAGAGACTGTTCAGCTTATTGAATGTTCTGCCTTGGAGGAGTAGCCCTTTCTTCCTGATTGCCCTTTGCAGTACTGACTAAGCAGATGACAGGTGAACAGACATTAAGTTTGTCCTTCAGGTGTCCCTCCTGTTTGAGATGCTTGAAAAGGAATTGATCCCAACACTTCCCGGACCAGTTACAAAGGGCCTTCAGAATTCCTGTGGGGCAACAGGGACCTCCTGTGGTCAGCCAGACCAGCCTGGGATACCAGGCTAGTACCACCTTGGTCATTCTGCTGTCAGGAAGCTCCTTGCCCAGTCTCTTGTTGCTTGTATTGCTTGTATAGAAACGTTACTGGAATTTGATCAGCTGCTTGGAATGGTTGTTGAATCAAGTGGTGGCTTAGACCAGAATGTAATGAAGATTATGCATTGTTGGCTCTTGTAGTGAGGAATATCCCCTGGGTACAGAGTCTGAATGCTGTGCTGGTGAAACAGGCATTATCTTCCTGTGCTGAGGCTGAGAATCCCAGTTACAGTCAGGTTGTGGAAAACTCTTGGGGTATAACATAGCTGGCAAGGATAGCAGTTCAAAGCTAATCTTCAGTCTTTTGCATACAGATAGTTGTATTAGAAGTCTCTGACATCATACTCCTATTCCTTTAGGCTACAGACAGCTGGGAGTTTGTAATAACTACAAAACAGCTCCTGCTGGCATTATGTTTTGAATATTTTGCAAAATAAGCTGCTTTAGTAAACTTGCTGAAGAAGATAAATAGTTTTTGCACAAAGATGTGATTGAAGAATTTTGCATCTTGTATGATTTACTAGATTACTTCGTAAGTCCCTACAAATTTTATTTACACAAAGCTTCTCCTGGGGTATCTGTCTTCAAGATTAGAAGCATTCAGTGTTGTGAGGCAGTAAAAATAATGAAAAAATATTTTCTCTTTACTGAAACAGATGCACAGAAATTCAAGGCAAAATTTGAAGAATGCAGGAACGAAGTAGGCAAGAAAGCAAAGAAAGGTAAGGTGGTCTCAGTGTAACTCGGTGCCGCATTTCTGAGCTGTGTGAGTGGTTACAGGACCCTGGAGTGTCATGTTCCAGCAGACTCGCTCTGTGCTGAACTGCAGCCTCCAGTTCAGGTGCTTTTCTGTCTGCGAGAGTGAGAGCTCACAGGAGCGACGATGGCCTTCTTTCCTGTAGAAGGCTGTTACAGTTGCTGGTGGGACATCGCTGCTTTGGAAAGGCTACTAAGGAAGTATTTCTGGATTGTAGTACGCAAATGAACTGTGAACACTGCAGCCACAGTGCTCTTTCTTCCTTCCAGGTCCCTTTCCCTAATTTCACAAATGTATAATCATGCAAGTATAATATTCAATGTTTTTTATAGTTGTTAATGTCTATGAAGCTGTTCACAAGGCTCTATTATTGCACCTCCCTTTAGAATTGCCTGTGTGACAAGGTATCTCACCATGTCAATATAATAAACATTTCCATCTTTCTTAAGAACAGACTACCAGTGGTCTGCAGCCAGCGTTCTTCAAGACACTTAGATTGGAGTTTTCCAGTCTTAAGAATTCCTATTCCCCAATTTCAAAGTGGTGAACTTGACTTTGCTTTTTTTTTGGTTGAGATGACAAGAAGCTCAGGACTTGTCTGGATACTTTATTGGTAGCAGCACAGCTGGCCAGACGTTACACACTGCTCAGTCCCTGTGATTAAGCCCTCATGTAGTGACTAATGTATGTGAGTGGTATTTCTTGAATTCTGACATCTGAAGTAATTACCAGAGGAAAAGAAATGGAATGAGAAACTCCAGTGGTCAGTGAAGAATATCTTTATTTTTGTCTAATACCAGCTGTCTCTCCACGCTCCCCTCACCCTCTGTCTTTACTCTTTCTAACAGGAAAATCCATTACTGCCTGTATGTAACATTTTTCCTAACCAATCTTTTAGCAGGCACAGACAAAAATGATAGTGCTGATAAAGTTGCTGAAAAACTAGAAGAGCTTTCTGTAAAGGAAGAGAGCAGAGAATCTGAGAAGAAAGAGACCAAGGAAAAAACTGAAGAAAAGCAATAAAATCATCCTGGGCCTTGCAGTTTTTCCTTTACTTTTTTTCTTTTTTTTCTTTTCCTTTTTTTTGGGTTTTTTTGGTTGGCTATTTTTTTTTTTTTAATTTTTACAAGGGACTTTATATGGAACTGAACTCAACATTTACGTTGTTTTTTCTAAGCTTTTGCCCTTTGGAAGGTGTCTTCAGAAAAATTCATTCCCCAGTCATGAAAATGTACTGTGCTAACTTTCTTTTCCATAGTGGAAACACTTATTTATAGTCATCCAAAAGAGTGAATAAAACAAACTTGAAAACAGCATCAGGGGACAGAACTGAGTTTTCTGTATACTGTAAAGGCTTATGAATACACTTGTTCAATTGAGCTACATATCATCATTCCTGTGGATTAAGTAGGTTAACAGACTTTGTCAGCAGGGAAGATAAGGATTGCATTTGTGTTTCTTGTATGGCTTCTAAACTGTAATGTAACAGACCTTTCACACCTGCTGCTGTGTGTACCTGAGCAGGGAATGTGCCTGTGCTTCTTGAAACACAGCAGACTTCTGGAATCAGGCAATAAGAGCATTTCTGGCACACTGTTGATGATGATCCATCAGACAGTGAAAATAAAGGTGGGGGACAAAATGTATTATGTCAGATTTGAGAAGCATTTCCATCTTACAAAACAAAATCTGTGCTTCTCCCCCACCCCAAATTTGTTAACAGTACAAAGGCTTGATTCCAGCAGACAGTTCCTGCTGTTGTCCCAGATCTTCCATGGTGTGCTGCTTGCTGACTGAAGGCAGCACCAGAAGCTGCCCGAGGTGTATGCAAAGGAATCCAAGCTGTTTGAGTACCTTCCTGTGAGATTCCCCTTGCCAGCATATTGTTGTAGTCTCAAGAATGTTTAGTTCTAAAATGTATAAGCTTTTTTTCCCAGGGCTTTGGAGCTCATATTGCTTTTACAAACTGGAGGAGTTTTGAACTTCTCAGATGCTTGGTAAGGGAGACTGTCCCTCTTGGAGAGCAGCAGTCTGGAATTCACTTTGGAACAGTTAATTATGGTGCACATGCTTGAGGGACACCCTCCTTGCCAGAATGGGCAAATTGGTCACATCTCTTCCCTGCAAATGTTTTTAGTTTATCCAATTTCAAATTAGTGCTAGAGAGTAAGAAAATAAACTATAGTAAGCAATAAAATCAACACAATTAAGTCTGATAGATAAATTGAATTTTGTTGTTAAACACTAATACAAGGATTGTGTTAGGATAGAGATGAAATTTTATAATAGTTTCCAAAATAATTATGAAACTGGACAAAACTTGCTAAACTGTAAGACTGAATGATGTTAACATGGGATAGCAAGACCTTTTTGTCTTCATAAAGAGGCTTAACTCAGGTTCTGCAGTCCACCTGAGGAAAATATATTTAAAAAAAAAAATCACGTCCTTCTTAGCGCACTGCCTTTTGATGCTACAGTGAATGAGTCTTAAATCTGGAACTGTAATTAAGGTACTCACTTCATTCATTAATTCCTTTGGTGTTTTGCACATTCCCCTTCAACTACAGCAGATATCAAAAGTCTGTTAATTAACAAAGATGGTTGAAAGGCGAAATAAAATGCTCTTTAGTGTTTCTGGTTTGGAAATAACAAGACAAAGCTATTTTGAAGTATTTAACATTTGAATGTAAAAGCCAAATCTCTTTATCCATGAATCATTGTAAATGATCTGATAATGTCAAACTGTGTCTAAATTGATAGGAATGACTTAAAAATTTCAAAATAAACTTAAATTTTCATTTAAAGGATTTGCTTTTTATTTTGAGAACTCTTACTGGGAATGCATTTTTAGTCTGCAGGGGCAAAGTGATGAAGGCAACAAAATGGGTGAGTTGCATTTCAGTGTCAAACATTGTACAGAAGAGGGGGGGCAGCACCTGAACGACTTAATTTGTCTTAATATTAGTTATTGATGACTCCTGCTTAGTGTTATTACCCTCTCTTCCCCTCTTACTGCAGCATCCTTAAATGACTTCAAGACATTTCCATTCCTGTTTAGGTTAACTGATCTGTGTTTACAGTTCATGGATTGCAACCACCCTTGCAAGTCTGCAGTCTCAAAGAGCAAAGTTAAGAGAGACCTCTCAGTAAAATAATTTCTCTGGGTAACATTTGGCTGAAGAATGTTTTAGTTCTCTAAACTAAAGGATGGCCAGTCAGTGTTCTGGTCACTTTAGCTGTTCTACACATTAAAAAGCAGTAAGTATTTTTAAAATTATCTCGGTGAAATAAGACTTTTTTTTTTTTTTTTTTGTGCAAGTCATTCTAATGATTAAACTTTCCTATAGGTAAAGAAGGCTGCCAAGGAAGATTTTTAAAAAGTTTTTGACAAGCATCAAAATAATGTCTTCTTAACAGCTAGTTCAGGTCTTAAAGAAGTCTACTTATTATAGAAATTAATTCAAAATAATTCTCTCTAGAGCCCATGTTAATTATTTTGAAGACTACACTAATCTGTTGGGTTTTTTTTTCTCCAGGAGTAAGTTTGTATTAGTGATACTAAATCTCTCATTCACAAATTGCAAACACTCCCAATTTGTTGTTTTAACACTAAATGTCAATTTTCTTTTTCCTGTATAATAAGGTAGCTTGTGTCAAACACAAGTTCTCAGAAAAACCAAACTCAGAAAATTCTTCTCAACACTATGCAGATAGGAGAATGTTGTAAATTCTTAATTTTGATGCAATGTGCTCAAGGAGTACCTGTATGTAAAGGGAAATAATATGAGTCTGAGTAGTTCTTTGGATTTTGTTGCAAAGTGTTGTTACTACTCTGAGAGTGTTGTATCCTCTGGTGCGTGCTGTGTGTGGCTCACAATGAGTTGTGTTGATCTCTGACATCCCTCAGCTATTCTGAGCCTTGTGCTGCTCCATCTCAGTGCATTCCTTCCCAAAATTCAGCGAAAAACGTTACTGTTACTAGAAACTTTTCTCTAAAGAAAAGGCTCTGAATCTGATTTCCAAAAAACTCAGCTTGACACCTTAATGATATTAAATTGCACCTATTTGTGTAGAAATTGAGACAGTGGTGGAGATAACATTACATTATAAACTGCCCTACTGGTTTTTGATCTGTACAAATTGCCATTAGCTTTCAATGCCAAGTCCTTTAACAGTGGGTGGTTATTTAAACAACCCTAAACCTCTCCAGTTAACTTCCCATTGCTGTCTTTATTTATGCCCTCCTGTTCCCAGGACACCCATCTGTCCTGGCTGCTCCAGGTTGTTTCTAGCAAGCTGTATTTTCTGAGGTGTCCATGGCAAGCCAGTGTCTTAATTTCGATTAGCCAAACTAGTTTCAAAGTGTTTTTACATTGCTGAGGCCATGTGTAAACTTACACTAGTTCAGTGAAATGAGGTGTGTATAAAGGATTTTATTTTGTGATGGTTTATTTAGGATGTATTTTAAAGGTCTTCCTAATTAGATTTAGCTAGAATTACTCTAAAATAGAAAGAAGAGGAATTACCAGATTTTTACCAACCTTAACTAAATCTTTGACATGTATCCTTTTCAGAGTAAGAGGCTAAGGAAAACTTGACTGCAACAGATCAGAATTAGTTTGCTTGATGAAGAAAAGTTTGAAGTAATCAGCTGTAGAATGGATTCTACATGTAAGTGATTTCTCAGACTCTAGTTCGTGTGAAAACAAGGTGCTTCTCAAGTAAGCAGCTTGAGCAAGACTAAAGAAATAAATCTGTGAAAACAAGCACAGGAGCAAAAATCTTCCTAATATTTAAGAGCTGAGTAGTGCTAGTATCTACAGCTATGCATTAGATTTATGCCTGCTGTATTTTTATAATACGCAAATTTAAGTATTTAAGTATCTTTGTCCACTTAAGTCACATTAGACGCCAACCACTGACTTTAGACCTGTTCATATCTGAAAGACTTGTCAAACTAGTTGGTTATAATCTCCTAGTGAAAATGCAACCTACATCAGATCCATAAATAAATTACATTTGTAGAAATGGGTTTTTTTATAAAGTATTAATGGTGCAGGTAATGTTTGTGGGGTGTATTTTCTGTTACACCAATATAATGTTTTAAGTACAAAGAAGGTACTGGCACAAATCTGGATTAGATGTTACGTTCAGGAAACTTCTTTTGTGGAAGGTGTCTGACTACTGCAGGTGTTTCACCAACTTTACAGTCTTAAATGTGTTTCCAGCTTTCCAGCTGCAGAAGTCCAGCTGGTTGTTTATCAGGCTTGACTCCACAAACTGACATCAGCTGATTCACTGTATTGTAGATATGAACTGTTGTATCAAGATGTGCAATTTACTTATGACCTAACAGAGAAGCTAACGGTGTCATGAGCTCTTGCCTATTCATGTTGTGCTGGCTGGCTTCATTTCAAGTAGTTTGAAGTTCATCATTTTCTAATGCTGTTTTTCCATAAAAGCAATTATGGCTATTGTAAACATCAATGAAGATGGATTGGACATTAAAATGACTGAATATTTTGTATGTTTGGAGGCTATTTCTCAAGACTATTCTAACAGGTATAATTAAAGTTAACATTGCTTCATATAAATAGTGCTTATCAGTTTTAACATCTTATTTGCTGGTTTATGAACACTGTTGGCTTGCAGACTTTCAGCAGCATCATATAGAGTGATATTTCAGTCTAGAGGAGGAGAATTGCACTTAACTAATGGTTTTAAACAGCATGGTTAGTGAATCTTTAAAAGTGGAGGCCTATCTCATTCTGATGTAAGTAGTTTTTTGTGGGGATCATTTAGGAATCAGTCTGCAGAGTTACTAAAATCTCATAGTAAATGGAACTTACCCCATCACTGCTGTTGGGAAGCAACACCAGTTCTGTTCTGAGCAAATGCCATCCCATGAAAATTATCGATTGGAATAGTCTAGAAAATTTTGTGGTATATCTGTTAAGGCTACTGAAAAGTCATTATTACGCAACAATTTCTTGATTTACCGGGTAAGAAATGAACAACTAAGTGAAAATTGTCATATTAAAGTTCCAGTGGGTAACTTACTAGGCCTGGCTTGGACTTTTTGGCAGCACTGTGTAGCACAAGATGATCCAGATGTCTCTGAGCAATGTAAATTTGAGGGGAAGAATGGCTTTTACTAAACAGCAAATTGGTGATCCTTGAGGCTTGTCCCAGTGACCCTGAACAGTTTGCAGGTCACCAGTACTACATGGGCTGGCAACTGCATTTGTTGTAGTAAGAAAAGTATAATTATTCATCATGGTCACTGTTTAATGGCAACAGCAAATATGAGTTAGGAGCCAACTTTCAGGTGACCAATAAAATATTCCAGGGATTTTCAGTACTTTCAAGTGTGCAAAATAAAAGAATTTTCTTAATCACGTAGCTAAGATTTCCAGCTAAAATTAGTGCCATGACTTGATATGAAAATTGCATGGCTTTCAGGCTTTCCTGATTCTTGCTCTGTTTTGAGTTTCCTTTCATCTTACCAGCTCTGAGAGGGGTACCCTGCCATGTGGCTCCTACACAGCTTTTGTGGTTGGCCCTTCCTCTTTTGGGGTAAAACCTCAGAGTAAAATCTTGCAAGAAGACATGCAATTACTAGCCATGCTCTGCCAGATTATTTTGAGATTGTTCTTTGTAGCTGCATTTGTTCTTTGTCATTAAATCTTTCCCTAACTCATACTGCCATTGCTGTTTACCTCAGTGCTGCCAAAATCTTCTGGCACGCTCATAAGGTAGTGTGAATCCAGAAACTGCAGTCCTTGAAATAAAGGTGTTCCAGGAGAGCAATTCTGAGACATGCCTGTTCTGCTTTAGTCAAGTCCTCCTCAGAAATTCTTAGTGTTTGACAGGTAAAGTCATCTGACTGCTTTAAATACACTTGGTTTGTAATAATGAGACTGAGTGTTGCTCAGCAGTGCTTTGTGCTGGCTTGAAAACAGAGCGTTCTTGAGAACTGGAGTGTTCATTAGTTAGGGAAGGGAGGTAAACTGTGGGAACTGTTGGACACAAGATTACAGAAAATTACTGCTTTCTGATAGGTAATCTACAATATGCACCAGAAAAAAGTAATCCCAAAGCCCAATTCAGCATAACACTGAAGCCTTGTAAATGGAATGTCTCAGCCACCTTTTGGAAATGCTGGGTTTGCATGACTGCACAGCACAGGTGTCACGATCCATGGGATGACTGTGCAGCTCAAACCAGGCTGCCACAGTGATCTTCAAGATCAGTTCAGTTTGGAGATGCACCTCTTCTTGTTGCTATGAAAGGTACAATCCTTCGTGTCCTGATAACTGTTATCTTTAGTTTCCCTCTAGAGAAGTGTTGCATGATTGGGATATTAAAAAAAAAAAGCTGAAGTTCCTTGCTGCCGAGAGCCTCTTTTCAGAACAGGAATGGCTTGAAAAATTGGCCCAACAAATGGGGGCTGATACAGTGAGACTGGATCAGCATTGGTGTGTCAGGGTGATGAAGGTAAAACCATTCTGAAGGGCGGAACGAGCAGAAGTGCTGAATCCTCCCCACTTGCAAAGCTGTCTTTGAGAAGCAGACTTTCTAGAGAGGAAGGAGTCCTTAGGGGGAAAATACAATTGAAAATAATGAGGTGCAGAGGAGGCATAGTCTCCTTAAGAATAACTCCTCTATTCACATGAAGGAATATTACTGTCCCAGAAAGGCTTCATCTTTAAAAATAATGAAATTTAAATAAATCATCAAACTCCAGATATGTATCTTAAAATGAATTTGGACCTATTGCTTACCAGCTCATGCTAGAAACTTGACAGGATGTTTCTGTGGCTCACCTAGAAAGGGAACTTACAGGTCCATGCTAAAAATGCAGATATGACTGTCACTTGGGAGAGAACTTCTTTACTATTTTTCAAGACGTAAGAAATGCATTTGAGTAATTCTCATACTATCCATTACAGGATGCTGACCAAACTTCATAAACAGTCTATAATGCTACTTAGGATAATACTTTCCAGATTAAAATAAAAATATCACTGGAAAATTAGTCCGAGATCTGTTTGTATTTAAAATTCTTCACCCAGACTGTTGCTTGAGTGGGAAGGAGGAAGATGATTAAACTGATGTAAGTGATGAAGTCTCTGCTTTTGTCAAGTAAGTGGTACTAATCTAGCTTGTGGCCCAGAGCATTAGGTGTGCTCCTGAAATAGATCTTCCAGCCCAGTTTTGTTGAAAAGGGACGAAGTTGGCTCCTTGGAGACCACCCAACAATACACATGAGACCTGGTAAGTGATGGTGATGGAGAGATTTGCTTCCCAGGTATGCCTTTGATCTGATTTAACATGTTCATGTAGGTGCACCTGAAGCCTTTCAGCTTAGTATGCAGAGCCTGGTTCTGTGTACAACTGTTGACCTTTTGATTAGTTACAAGGGGTTTGAGAATAATTAATTCTAATAAGCTGGCATGACGAGGAGTAGTGAAGCATAGGAAACATTCAATCCTGCAAGCATTCCAAAATGCCTAACTTTCGGTAGATGTTGTCCTTCCCATTCCTTAGTATCTAAGTCTGGAGATCATTTTAAGTTGCCTTCTGCCTTTGGTCCCATTTGGATAAGACTTTTTTTTTTTTTTTTTAAAGCAGGGCAGTTGTTAGCAAAAGCTGAGATTTCACATAGCCATATGTCCTCAGGCTGGAACTTGCTGGCTTTGCTTTTGTTAAAGCTGATGCTCAAAATTCGGTTTTTTGTTTGGTTTGTGGTTGGGGGGTAGGGGGAGGGTTTGCAAACGGCAAAGTTGAGGACCCTTACAGATTTTTGGTTGGGTTTTACTTGTTCTGTTCTTTTCTTAAGACTTCTAGGACTGTGGAACTAATCAAGTCTGTTAAAACGAGAAATGATGAATGTCCTTTCAGAACAGCACTGCAGTGTATGCCTTCTAGGGCAAGCTTGCTTTTAACAACACCCAGCAGATGCTGCAAATGTGGCTTTTGTGTTAAGCAGGGGTTACTTTATCTGCATGCTGGCAGCTGCAAAAGGGGGATTAGCTGAGAAAGAAAGCAGGAGGGAGGGAGCAAGATGCATGCAGCTCCTGGTCTTGATTTCTAAACTTCCAAGCGGCCTTGAACCCTTCTTCCCATCGTAGGGTTTCCTTGTGACTGAGGCGAGCTGCTGGGTGGTGCCCCCGAGTGTGAACAGAGGAGCCATTCACACACTGCTCTTGGGAAAGCTGATTCGGTGAACTTTCTGTTGTTACCTTAAACTACCTCTTCTGTCTGCCTCCTGATGCTAATGGATAGTTTTTAAAACAACTGACTATAGTGTCATTTCAGTTATGCTTGCACTCAGTTACGGCTCTTGGAATCAGTTAAATTTGGCAGAGTGCAGCAGTTCCTTTAATACTGTGACTCTGGGTGTAGCAGAATGAAAAACAGGGTTTATTCCCTGAGCTAGCAAGGCAGGATTCGCGTGCAGCTCGCCCTGTCCTGCAGGGCCCCGCTCGGAGCCGCTCCCTGCGCGAACCCCGCCGCGCTCCGCGGCTGCTGCGGCGGTGCCGTGTCCGCAGCCCCCTCTAGAGCCCCGCTGTACAGGGAGCTGCTACAGGAGCTTCAGAGTCCCACACAACGCCCTGNGGCCGCCCTTCCGCGGGGCCGCGCTGGCTGCGCGCCCCACTCCTGTCTCCCCTAGCGCTACCTTAAGGGGCTGGTTGACATCAGCCGAGTGGGCTGGGCGGTGTGGGTGGGATTTCCTGTGCTGGAGGTCAGCTGCTCCCGTCCCTCTCCCGTCCCTCCCAGCCGCCCGGGTCCCGCTCTCCCCGCGCCGGAGGGACCCGCATCCTCCCGGCTCCCTCCTCTCGGGTTGGATTTACATAGTGATGTGTAAACTACAGGATGCCCAGCAGCACTGGAAAGAGGTTTAAACCTACTAAATACATCCCGGTCTCTACAGCAGCTGCCTTATTAGTGGGTTCGACTACTTTATTTTTTGTTTTCACGTAAGTACCGCTCTGGCGGAGGGGGGGCCCGGGCTGGGGCCGCCCGGCCCGGCGGGGGGAGGCGGCTGGGCTTGACAGTCCTCCAGGCCCTGCCGCTGCTGGTCCCGCTCTCCGCCTGCCTCCTGCTATCCCTGCCCGGCTTTGGTTTGCAGAGGCTCACGATCTCTCCCTATCATAAAATGTGCCTGGCAGTCAGATCCACCATTTCATGGCACGTAAAACCCCATCAGCCTCCCGCAGCTGCCGGCTGTGTGCATCAGAGATGCCATAGCCCCGCAGCCCCTGTGCCCGTCTGTGCAGGGCTGGTGTACGGCAGGGAAATGCAGCCTCAGCCGCCCCGGTGCCGACAGGCGTGGATCCAGCCTGTGTCTCAGCTGGCCGGAGTCTCTGTGCTTCAGCAGGGAGAGCTGGCCTCTCCCGTCAATCTGTCGCGTGTCTCAGGGTTTATCCGGCACAGCCTTTTGAAGTGGAAGGAATCCTATTCTAAGCATTACTGATTTTACATATTTTTATGTAACTGTTCCTGAAAGCTTGAGGAGCTAATGAACAAATTTACATTTGCTTGACGGAAAGACGAGGAAACTTTTCCCCTCTCTGTTTCCTCTTCTCTCATTCCCTTCTCCCTTAAATGCAGAATGGAGCTGTCGCTGTCGGCTTGCAGCCCTCCTGTAGTTATATTAATGTGCTGTAGTGCTTCGGCTGTTTCCTCTCCCTTTCCATACACTCGAGTTCTGTAGCTCGCTAGCCCTTCCTGTGCGGGGGTAGCGGCACCCTCCCTGCAGAAGTGTCGGTGTTTCCAGAGATGCTACAAAACTGTGCTCTGAAAGGAGCTTTGACTAAGCTGCCTTTGGGAAGGTGAAAACATGGCTATTGCATATTAAGATTTATTGTTGCACTTATTTTGGAACTCTATTTTCCTTGTTTTGTCATTGCTATTTTTTAACCGAGCTCAGTGAAGCTGTTGGAAGCAGAAGGCTCTATAAGAGTGGGAGTATGTGTCTGTGTCATTATCTTTCGTGGTTTGGCTGTGATATGATTCTCAATGTTTCAAAATGCTCGTCACTGGTATGGTAATCTCAATGTAGGATTTCAGAATAAAATGTAAATGTTGTTTTGTCTAACAGTTTCTTCAATCGGAACAGATTTTGACACTGAGTTTTGCTCTTGACTTAATGTGCCTTGATTTTTCCTTGCTTGTTTTCAATGCATTTGGTATGAAGTGCGGGTAAATCCTTTCAGGATATTACACTGTTTCAAGAACTGGTCAAGCCTCAAGAGCTAGTACAAGTATCAGCCTATCATTCATCATTTGGGCATCTAATTATAGTTTGGTGCTCACAGGCAAACACAGGACAGAAGTTGGCTCTTGTGATCAACTTGGTTGACACTGGAGTGGTGAATATTAAATGGTAAAAAAAAAAAAGGGGGGGGCCTTAATGCCAGCATTTATTTTTCCGGCTGCTTGAGAAATGGATGTATGCTAAGGTTGTTTTGGAAGCTGTATGTTTGTTTTCATATGATACTTCCAGTGTAGAGCTACAAATTGCTTAGTGATGTAAGACTTTCCTGGTAACACAGTTGTTGTTGAAACATCCTTTTGGCAGCAGGACATCAACTGAGATGTTCGTTTTACAATTGGTATGGAAGCAGCAATCAGTTTTAATCTATTACCGAATCTGAAACTTCACTCTGCTCCCTCTGTTATCAGTGTTTTACTGAATAATTACATGCAAAATGAAGTATTTTAAGGATCTCTCCATATTGTAACTTGGCCTGTGTATCTTGAAGTGTTAGTAATTTTTTTGAGGATTGTCCCAGACATACGTTCTCTGCTGCTGCCAAGTCTTGTGTGTAATAAAAGTAACACATAATTGAGCAACTGTTGTCAGACAGAATCTGAAGTCCTGTCCATTCAGAAATACTCAGATGAATTTGTATGGGATTGGGGTTGTTTTTCATGCTGAGCAGTTTTAGTAAAATCTATCTTTGTTGTGGAATCAAAGCAAGCCATATGCATGAGATTAGTTCCTTTTGTGTGGTGGTGGGTTTTTTCCCCTTTCCTGAGCATTTCCATTTTTTATCTTTTTCCACAGGTAGCTTTTTGTCTCCTGAAGATCTTTTTGTTGTGATATGTTATTAAAGGCTGAGATAGACCTGAATTTTCAGGTGTGTTGATTTGCACAACTTGTTTGATGTTGGATAGAGCTCCGATATGCAGCAGTTGAAACACTGGCCTAAAATTGTTTTAAGCAGTGCTTTTGATACAATCCATGCTTGCTTGTCATAGCACAAGAACTTAATCAGATGAAGATTTACATGTGTATTTATTAATTCCTTATTTGTGTCACTAAGCTCTAAGGCTGCTGTGTCTCTTAATGAAGCAACCCGTGTATAAATACATGAAACTGAAGATGGACGGGACTGCTATCAAATTTGGGTGCAGATGACCTCAGTAGGATATCAGGGATTTGAGCAACTCCAGTGCAGTGGAATTGAATAATAGAGGATAATATATGTGGAAAAACTGAATAATAACTATTTTTAAACCACTTACTGAATAGAAAAAATAAGCTTTTTAGGGCACTGGAAACATTTCTGAGTAACATGTATGAAAACAGAAGCTCTGACTTGGGTTTTTCCCTAGACACGTTTGTGGGCTCATGCCACACATTATGAGTGTCTTCTGCTGGATGAAAAGCTCTTTGAACTTGAAGGCCAGGGTTAGCTTTTTAGCAATGTGGTCTTTATTTGTAAGTTTTTTCCAAACACCTTTGCTAAAAAGCAGCACATAAAGAGTGTTTGAAGTACACAGTGTCCGCTATTAGTTCATTGTGGTGCTGATCAGTGGTACTGTTATACTTTAGGAAAATTCCATTTTAGATTCTCCTTTATTCTTTTTCCTCAGCTAAGCATTTAGGATTCACTGCATCGCTGCTATATTTCTTCTGGTTTTATGAGGGGGAACTAAACTATTTAGCTATCAAGATTATTGCCTGGAAAGGCAACTAAATATTGCAGTTGTATTATCACAGGCTTTTAGCACTCCATGTGTGTTCCTTCAGTAATAAATACAGTGTCTGAGTAGGTGGTCTAATTTGTCACAGTGGGAGAGTAAACAAGCTTTAACTCTAAGCATTATGAAGGAACGTATCAATAATGCTGTATAGAATGATTAAGTTAATTTACTTATATGAGCAAATCAAACGGTGTAATGAAGGAAGAACCAATTCTTAACATAGCACAAATCCAGTGATTCAGTTCTAGCAAACCTGAACTTATTTCTACCAAAATAATTTTTTCTTCGTATTTCTCATAAGGCTTTTTGTTAGAGATAACAATTTAACTTATTTCAATGAAGTCTGGGCTCTTATGCCTTGGACTACGAAGTGCTGTGATGTAAACCTAGTTATGTTCATTCAAAGACCGTGAGTTTCAAGAACTTGCCACCTTATTTTAGGCTGTGCAAATTCAATATTAGCAGAGAATGCAGCTTAATTGTCAGCAAGTAGAATGTCACCTGTGAACAGTTGGAATCAGTGATCTTAAAGGACTTTTCCAACCTAAATGAATCTATTATTATTCTGGAGCTAATAGTTCTCTTCACCTGCTTAAATTGGCTACTTACTGTAGATGTTAGTGCTGAGAACTTCTGAGTTAGTTCAGCAGCTGCAGTGCCTGTGTCTGGAGATCACACAGCCAGCTGAAAGCACATGGCTTTAAGGGGAAACTCTGGCTCATTTTAGTAAGGAGAAAAAAGCTCATCATTCTCTCACTAAATATTGTAGGTCTGAAATTTCTGATAAAATGCCCATTTTCAGATTATTTTCTGTAGCATGCAGCCTCTTGAGCTTCTTTGAAATACAGTAGAAACATGTAATTCATAACAAAGGTCTAGGCACCACTACTTCTTTGATTTAATGGTAGTAACACTGCTGTATATTATCTCTTGAAATGGGATAATAAAATGGGTCATTTTCTGGGTGAAGTAAAAGCACAAATAAGGTGGAAACTCATTCAGTCAGTACTGAAAATGCGAATAACTTTGTTCTTAAGAGTCATAATGGGAGATAATCATAGATATACACCACAGACATCTGCAACTGGCACTCTAATGCAGTCTGTGGCACAGGGAGTCTAATACCAATAACCTTCAGGAAACAATTGAGGAGTGATAAATTGGTGTAGAAGAGCAACTGAAGTTGAAGTCGCAGTAGGGATGGAAAGAAAGTAGAGAAATAGCCTAAACCTGTGCTGTTCAGACAGGAGGAGGAGGAAGAGTGGCTGGTAGACTGTGCTCCATAGCAGGGCTGCTGGATTTACCTTAACAGGGAGGAAAGCTTGGCTTCAGTTGATAAATATTTAAAGAAAAATTGGCACTCCCCCCACATTTGTATATCACGTTACTGTATTTTGTGAACTAGAAAGGCTCAGCATTTCTGAAGTTAGACATATATGAATCCAGATGCACTTACAATACTTTCGCCTCTTAAATCATATGCACTACCCCCTTCCTGCAGTTACCTGATCCTGCACTGAAACAGCCTTAAAAGAAACAGGTAATAGCACTTTAAAGTTCAAAACTATAGTAACCATCCTAAATGGTAGTTAATGAAAATATAATTATATGTGTACCTAGAGTTCTTGACCTATCTGTTAGATCTTTTCCTCCCATGCCTTGCATATGTTCACAGATCAAAAAGGAAAAAATACAGGCTGCTGTTTTGACTTGGGTTTGTTTAGTCACTAGCAAAGGTCAAGTTAATAGAAGATCATCTTTGCTTTAGTGAATTTGATTTGTATCCAAAGATGTTTTCCTTGCCTAAAGTATTTAGTTCCAGATGTGCAGATATTCACTTCTGCCAGTTCAGTGTTCTGATTTCAGTTAGAACAAATGATAAAATGTGATTTGAAATGTATATTACAGATGGTATGGAGCTTCATCTGTAACACAGGTGTGTTTTATACCAGCCTAGAGGAAATAGAACTGAATGCTGAGAAGTAGATGCGCAACAAAGAAAATAAAGATAAAATTGTAGCTCAGATTGTTTTATCTTGATATGCTGCTGGACAGCATGAATTCTGCCTTAGAGTGTGGTCTTACATCCTTCTTACAGTGTGGCTTCTGCCTAATAACTTGCTGAAGGCTTCTTGTGGATTTGGGAGAGCTCTGGTGGCTGTTGCTTGTGCTGTGTTGCCAGAAGTTCCAGGTGTGCTGTGGTGTGTGTGAAAGCAGTGGAAACACTGCCACTCCACAAATCCACTTCCCCCCCCATCCTCACCAGATGGTCACATCAGAAATCCTTGGCGTTCTGAAAACTTTGGAGCACAAAGCCCCTCTACCTTGTCTGTTTCTAGCCATGCTAGGGGTCCATTTGATAGTGGTAATGCTAATTATGGAAAAGAACAAATTCCCCCCTCCTTGAGTGTTCTTTCCACACCATTCTTCACTGCTTGGAATATTAATGTATTTCTAATTTTTCTTTTATGTTTTTGCTTTCCATATGCCAAACCAAGAAATCGCTGGAACTGGTAGGGAGCAGCATCACTGACAGCCATGCAGGGGACACTATAAAGGGGGAAAAGAGTGTGCAAAAAAGTGTGCATCAGTTTATTCAGGTGAATTTTAAAACTGACTTCACAGTCACATACTGATTTCAAGCAGTGCAATTTGGCCTCCTGAGATACCTTAACATTTTCCATGTTAAATGCATCTTTAATGGCAAGTTTTTCCTGCACACTCCACCTGCAATCTAGAAGAGGTAACGCTTGCCTGGTTCACCTGAGTCATCTCAGTTGTCATGTCTGTAAGCTTCTGAAAAATATTTACTTTTGTTATGACAAAGAAATGTCCTTTTAAGTTTCATCTCGCTATAAAATTTTTGGAAATAGAATCTAGACAAACTTGTCATGCAAGATAAGACAGGCAGTCTCAACAGGAAAATATATTTAACTGAAGTGTGAAAAGTTTTTTTTTGTTTTTTTGGGTTTTTTTGTGCTCTAAGAAGCCTCCATTTTACTGTTTTTAACTAGTTGGTTTTATGATCTTTGCTTCCAAGGAGAACGGCAAAGTTAGCAATACAGGACATTTCTGAAAGTTACTAAAATTCATTCCTTTAGAAAAAAACCTGGTATTTATTATCAATGGGAATATTTTTTTCTTCCTGTAGTTTGAGAAAGTAAAAAGCAGAGCCATGTTTGTTGAAGGCAGTAAATGGCTACACATGTTCAGCTGTGGATGCAGAGCTTTCTGCAGCCACTGCAGTGGCATTTTAGTGCTCACTGTAGATCCAGTTTGAAAAAGGCAGAAGAGCTACTGTAATGCAAGTTACTGCTGTACATGGGCTACAGCTGTAGAGTGTGTGTGATTTATGCCAGTAGCAACCTCCTTTCTATTTTTCCTAATAAGCAGAGATTAAGGTCATATGAAAATAGGAATGAGAGTGTCTCAATTAGATCAGGGTGGGCCTCTCAGCCTTTGTACAAGAATATGCAAGCAATTTTTCTTTTTTTTTGTCCAAAGTCCTTTTCAAGATGCTAATTTAAATACTGTCCTTGTTTGTCCAAGTATGCCACATGTGTATCCTTTTATAAATAGAAACAATCTCCACAAGATTGTTCAAGCTCTATTGGTTTGTTAGTAATGTCAACTAAGGAAAGTTATTGCTGAAAACAGAAAACAAATTGAGAGATAAATACATGTGGTGACCTTGGAGATCTGATTTTTGAGGTTCATTACCCGGGATAGTTGCTAATTATACACATAACATTATTGTGTAAACAACTTATTCTGCTAATACCTGCTTCTCAGCTGAAATCAGCTGTAGGACCCTGTTGTGTGGGGATCTCTGTGGGACCTGTGAGAGATGACCTGGAACAGGTTTTCTGTGCTTGCTTAGTGTATAAGCTACAAGGAAACTTTTCAAGGCCAACAAAGGGAAACCATGAGTTTTGTTCAGTTTGCATTGGAAGATGTCTGGAATACAGCAATAAAGTGGTGTTAGCCAATTTAGAGCATGAAGGAGATGCACACTGCAGTGGGGGAGAAGTATTGTAAAAGCTTGTGTAACCAGGGCACAAGTGGAACACTGATTTACTGTCCTGTGATTCAAGCCAGTAGATACAAGACTTATTTCTCTATAATTCAAGAGTAATGTTCAATTTGGCTGCACTGTTACAGAGCTACTATTAGTTGATCATTTGTCACTGGGAGCAGCTAATGAAATTGAGAGGAAGAGGCATGGAGGTTGAGACAGAAATGCTGCCGTTTTTAATGGAAATTCTGTATTGTACTTTTGCAAAGAATACCATAGATTGGAAAGACCTACTCAGCCTTGATCTTATTTTACCGTGGAGAGGCAATTTTAGGGGTCCTTGCTTGGTGATTGGAAAAATTAATTCCAATGAGTACACCACAGTGTAGTGTCTACTACATAAATCTTCAGCCAGTAATCTGTATCCAGAAAGAGGATTTAATTAGTCACTGATTGGTTTTTTGCAATTACTAATGCAATTTAACTAGACTTGCTTCAAAGCTGTCCAAAGTGCCTAAAATTCTGCACTCTAAATGTATTGTGCAAACATTAGTGGATGCTTGATTCTTTGTTTTTCTCAGGATGGATATTATGGAATAAACTGTACAGTAACCCATATTTAGATATTGCTGTGGTTACCATGGTTCTCTGTGAAATTGTAAACACAGCATTTGTGCACTTCAAATGTGAAATCCTTATGAAATACCTGTGCTCTGCAGCCGTGTGTTGAGATCATCCAGCAACAAAAGACAGTGGAGCCAGGTGCAGGAAAAATATCTCTTGAATTTGAAATCTAAACACCAAAGCAGCTGTTTCCAGTGTGCGTGTGCACCATGAAATGACTACTCTCCAAAAAACCTTGGTACACACTCAGACTGAACTAATTGCAGAATATTCTTAAGCGAACAAATTACTTTTTAAGTTGGAGCCCAACAAAGCAAACTTGAGACTGCTTAAATATGTAAGGGCCTTCATAAATAAAGCCAGACAAAGCGTTACTCTCCCAGGATTCTTAAAACTAAATTGGCATTTACATTAGCTCTTATTCATGTCTTCAGGGAAATAATGTTCTGTAATATGTATATCAACGCAGTTTAAGTACAGTTCTGGGAATAAGGAGAGCTTGGACATTTCTATAAACAAGCATCATTTTAATTTAAACTTGGGTCAATCACAGAAATGCTTCAAAATGGAAAAGTTCAGCTTAAAACTTTTCCGCTTACTCTGATCCCAGTCGGCTAGGAGAAGCAGGTATTTTCTTATGGAAAAATACTTCCTCTCCCCCTTTTCGGCCTAACTTTTCAAAAGTTATTTAGGATTATTTTCATTGTGTATAACCTCCCTTTCAGTTCTTTGTCATGAGTGAGATCTCATTTTGCATGTTTGGCTTTCTCTGAAGATTAATGTTTGCCCCAGCAATAAGACTCTCCAGATGTGTTATGATCTAATAATGCTGTGGTTAACCCTTGTCTGCTGTCAGCAGCTTGCTGAACCACCTCCTGTGTTTTACTGAGCCCCAGCATTTGATGATGTCGTTTCCTGGCTCCAAGCAGCAGGAGCCATGAGTTGTGTAGGTGGGCAGCTCTCCCTCCATGGGGTTTGTGTCTGGCACTGGGCTCAGGAGCCACTGCCTCGAGGCTTCCCTGTGGAACCACACTGTCAACTTGGCTTATCCTCCAACATCCCAAGGCCCAGCGATGGAACAGGGTCTTGAGGATGTCTGTATGGTCATCTTCATGTGGTCAGACCTGTGACTTTGACCAGTGACTGTAGGTTTCTAGGTTCTTGTTTTGGGGTTTTTGTTAAATTATTGTCTCATTTCTCTGTTGTGTGACACGCAAGTCTCACATGTTTCTTTTCTCTTTGAAGCTGGCTTTGTACATACTGCATGTTGTGTAAATGGCTAATGAGTCTTTGTGGCAAAAACAATAAGAGCATCAACAGGCGCTAGATTTCTTTTAATGACCGAGTTTTGAGAATTCCATAAAAAAAGGCATATAAAATGGTTGCTTTCTGATACACGGTACAAGTCAAACGGAAGGAGATATGAAGCTACTGAATCTGATAAGGTGACTTCTAAATCAAGTATGGAAGTTGTAGCATCTGCAGCAACAAAGGGAATTAATATCTGCTACAGAAATTTCAGTTCAAAGATGATTCAGGATTAAAATAACAGGACTTGCTAGGTGTGGCCATTGAATCAATGTGATATTTTCTTTTAGTTGTGAAGCAGAACTTCTACATGGTCTATGTTCAGATAGTTATGTATCAAAAATAAAATGCAAGGACCATCTCAGTTCCTCTTGGCAGAGCTCTGCTAAGAATGTTCTCTTATCTTCCATCATCTATTAATTTTGAAATCAAAGCTGGTTTGTATCAGCAGTGCTCTCAAGAATCTGGGGGACAATGGAGGAGGACAGGCAGATACAGATCTTTTATAATAGTGGAAAGGTTGGTTCCTTGAAATGCAATTGTTCTGGTTGTGTCATCTTTGTGTATTTTTAGGAAATGGCATTTGACAAACAGATTGCAAGGATAATAAGATACAAGGTCTTATATGTGGCATTGAATTTGGCCTGCTGATGATAATAAACAGGTTGGGAAAACATCTGCTTTCTTTCTCTACTGCTTGAGTTGAGAAGCCTTTTCTGGGGCAAAGCTGTGCTACTTCTTTGGAAGTCTCCATCCCTTCTGGTCTCCAGCAGTGTAACTTGTGAATAAGGTCATCAGTGCTGTAAGCCCTGTTTACTTCTTAAACTGAGGCAGAGAGGCACTGTACAACTGAAGTACTGGTGCTTAGGAAGTTTTGCACAAATGTGCCAACTCCAGGCTGAAGCCCTGTCAGCCCAGGACTCAATGGAGATCATTCTTTCAGAGAGGGCTTCTGAAGATTTGCTTAATTCTACAGTTTCTACTCCATCTAATGTCATGTTAGGCCATCCAACATGCAGCAAGAATGTTTTGTTTCTTGAACACTGCATGAATGTATGAATGTAGAGATACATGTACTAAAGCTTTGTTGTCTCTCTTTAAAAGTTTAATGGTAACATTGTAGTCTTTAAACTTTTATTTGTATGTGATTCCACAATGACTAGTTACTTTTGCAAGTAATTTTTCTTGCATTGTATTACAAAGACTAGTGGGACAGAGCTAAACATGATATCTGTGGTTTGAGAACTGAAAAATTAATGATTCCTTCTCTAGCCTGCTGTGTTTGATTTATAATTCATATCTGATAAGAGACATGCTTTTCTGAGCCAGCTATCATCTCTCCATTTACATCCAGGTAGGGTTTTTTTAATTCTTCCTGCAGTGGATGCTGGGGGATTGTGAATTTTGGGCCCTAAAGTGCTCCTGAAGAAGGTTTCCAGACCCATGTTTTCTCCACCTCTCATTTCCCACGTAAGACTCTTTATCTTCTGTAGGATCTGACCCCAAGACTTGCACTGACCCCAAACGTCTCAGCTGCTGTCACAGCCCATTGCCATGACCCTTGACTTATAGCATAACCCAAGGACATGGTTTATCTTTCAGAGGCACTTCATAGCAGAATGAAATGGAGAACTATGGTGATTTTGAGTGTCCTGAGTAGCTGCTTCCAGCCACTCTGCCTCTCAGGGAGAGGCATGGCTATGGACTAAGCTATGAGCTCTTTACAGAACAGACCTCTCACTTCCTGTGTTTGATCTTTTCTGTCACTCTGGATCTTCCTGGGCTTACCTGGCTGCATCTTGTCTGCCTCTTGTGCTGATTTTTTTTGCTGTTCTCTTTCTCTCTCGACAGGCGATCTCCAGGTCAATCTGTTCAGGTGGATAAGGCCTTTTGCCCAATATACACACAAAGGGTGATCCACTGCTTGTTTCCCTTCTGAAATGCCAGAGTGGAGGCCTTACAAGATGTAATTCAACATCTAATCCCGTCTGTTGAGCTGGGGTGGCTTTTCGGGGTTGATGAAGCAACTCTTCTGTATTGAAACTGTAAGTGCTCTCAGTGGGCCACTGTCTTTATTGTGACTCACACATATTTGGCATCCTCTCCAAAGAAGCTGACCAACATTTCTATCTTCTTCCTCACTAAGAAGTTCTGTATTCTTTGTGAATTTATTTGCTCCAGAACAGTAAGCTGAGTTGCTGGCTGGTCAAAAGGGAAAGAGATGTGTAGCAATTTGCCAGTTACATTGTCCTCCTCTGAACACAAGAGAGCCCTGTTTAGTGGACTGAGGCACTGATCCTGCATTTTTGTGATTAATATGTTTTGTGCTTTTGTTTGCGTCTTTGAGAGTGATGTTATTTATTTTTGTTGCTTCAACTGTTTTGGAAATGAGAAAAAGCTATTTTGAGCGTAATATCGCCGTGGCATCATTTAAAAAAGTGTCTCTTCTTGCCAGTTTTTTTTGTGGTTCCCCTAGAAATACATTTCTTTTGGGCTGCTTCTGACATTGTGTATGTTGTGATAAGTCTCCAAAGCAGCATACTATGCATGTGTGGTGGATGGATGCTTGCATGTCTGATGAGGGATTGATTCCCCTGGGCATGTGAGTCCTGCCAACTCCTCAGTTAGAAAACTTGAGGCTTTAATATACATTCTGTCTTTTAGTCCCAGTGGCCTCTTCTTTTGGAAGGCATTTCTTTTCTTTTTTTAATAAAAAAAAAGCTTACAGTTATATTGAGCTAGTTAATTTCCAAATTACTGTTAGTATTCTACATGCAGATTAGCTTTCTTTTTGTGCTTATTTATCTGTATCTTGGAAATAGCCTTATAAAAATATTAGCAATAGATGAATACAGTATGAGGGCTGCACTAGACACACTTAAAATGCTCTCATTTATATGAAATCTGAAATTCTTTATTTCAAACTAAAGAAAATAGAAAGGAAATAAGTCAGAATCCCTAAGGGGAAAGTACTGCATGTTCAGGTCTCTTGTCATGGCCTATTTGATTTATAAATATAAGAATGTGTTTGTGTTCTAGAGCTGTGGCTGGTCCAGTGTTCTTTGTTGTTCTCCCACAACGTGACAATCATCCAAAAATCTTGTTTCTATGAGGATACCACGGGATTTTAGGTGCATTATGGTATAAATGTATATCTGGATATAAACTGTCAATCTCCATTTTTGGGTGAGCCTTAAAGAAAGGTTCAGGCACAGTAAAATAGACTTGTTTAGTGACAGTTCAGCATCACTTCACTTGCCATGTATGATCACCCTATCAAGAACTGCATCCTGCTGCGATGACAGTTTGCTGGAAACTCTCCACAGATTCATTGGAAGTTGGCTGAGGCCCAGCTCCACAAATTACTGGTCAGAAGAGACTGTTTGTAGGGCACAAATCCATCCAATTTGTAGTGTTGATTTGATTCTTTTTTTAATTAACACTTTTAAAAGTGTGTCAGCAGAGTGCCAAAAAAGACAAGAAATGATCAGCCTAAACATTTTATTGCAGCATATGATGCTGTTCCATATTATCATGGAAACATGGCACTTAGATATGGCAATATTTTTTTTCCTGTTACTTTTGTTCATTTTATGGTCAGCAGTAATTTTAAATAAATAGTCTTCAAAACAAAAGCTGGGGGTTTGCCCTTTTATCTTGTTACTTTTCTCTTCAATTCGTATCTCCTTTCCCTGAATTCTCGTTAATTCCAGTATCTTATTGAATCTAAAGCTAACAAGATGAATTTTCCCCCCCTTTAAATTTTTTTTTTACTGTAAGACTGCTTTCTGTCTGGTGTTTCTGGCTCAAGGAGGTGATTGGCAGTAATTACATAAGGAGTACACTAGTCTATAGTCCTTTGGAGATCCTGCAAGTACAGTCAGGATTAATAAAATGTGGCTGGCTGATTGTTGATGAAATCATCTTTCTCTTTTTTTTTGCTTTGAAGCATATATTTTTTTTCTTAAAAAAAATTTTTTTAGCTGTTGTTTCCTCAGTGCTCTGTGTGATACCTGTCACTCCTCCATCCATTCCTTCAGTCTTGGATTGTGAGGGTAGTGAATGTCAGGATGAAAGATCAGAGCTAGTGTTGACAGCAGTTTAAATGCACCCTTGCTTATGTTTCCTACAGAATTGCTGGTTTATAGCTACAGATGCTATACCTGGAAATATTCTGTGCAGGGAGGTTGTTCCAGGTGCTGGAGCCATGGCTACAAAGCAGAGTTAGTGCTGTGTAAGGGCTTCATGCTGCTCGCAGCCCAGCATGGAGCAGCCTGGGCGAGTTCCCATTCAGAGCTCTCCCTCTGCCCTGCCTTTCCTGGATGACCTTGGCTGGCTGGATGCCACCCACCCACCCACTCTGGCACTGTCCCCCTCACAGGACAGGGGAGAAAACGGGATGAAAAACCTCGTGGGTTGAGATAAAAACAGGCACATCACTTACCAGTTACCATCAGAGACAAAACAAACTCAACTCAGGGAAAATTAATTTATTGCCAATTAAAATACATTTGGACGGTGAAAATCAAAGATAAAACCCAAACACCTTCCCCCCATACCCCTTTTTTTTTTTGCAAGCTCAGCTTCATCC
This sequence comes from Dryoscopus gambensis, assembly GCA_013389985.1. Lineage (NCBI taxonomy): Eukaryota > Metazoa > Chordata > Aves > Passeriformes > Malaconotidae > Dryoscopus > Dryoscopus gambensis. The sequence goes on along the minus strand of WEIT01031474.1, from coordinate 1,300,177 downwards.
ATCTATTCCCAACTCCTCCACCTCTTCCTGCCCCCTGAGCAGGGCCGAAGGGAGGGGGAATGTGGGCTGTCCATTTGAGCCCCTCTCTGTTGCTCCAGTGTCTGCTCTCCATGGCTGCGGTTCCTCTGCGCCACCACATTCCCTCAGGAAATACCCCCTGCCCCAGCACGGGCGCCTCCGCAGGCTGCAGTGTGGATTTGCTTCAGGATGGCTGCCAGGGGATCCAGCACAGCCACTCCCAGGGACATTCCTCAGACTTTCCCCCTCACTCCGTGCAGGTTTGGCCCTTTCCCGAGGTGCTGCGGCCCGGCTGAGGGCTCCCCTCACAGAGCCCGAGCAGCCCTCAGGGTCTGGGCACAGGCACCCAAACCCAAAAGAGTAAACATTTCTAGATAGATGTTCCAGCAGTTCCACATTTATGTGAGTCTTTACATACAGGAGAAGGAGACTGTTGTCAAAAAATGTGGTTTTGACCTTCATCGTCCCCCCCTGTACCACAAGGTCAGTCAAACAAGTTGGGAGGAAAATGGATTTGGCTATTTTTTCTGCCTATGAACTACTTGTTTTTTAGTAGCGCTTAACAATCTCTCTTCAGGAAAACTGCTGAATGTCAGAGTGCAGCAATGGCTCACTCTGATTTATGAAATTCTTCAGAATTTCCATTGTGATTCTGTGAGTCACGTTAATGGGGCTCCTTCAGCTGTAACTCGAGGATCCTCCATTTGCATGTTCTGCTGTATCTTCTGTCATGGGCTGGGGGTTGTTGGAGGCTGAGCTGGGGGTTTTATTCAATCACAGGACATGAAGTCCATCAGTTCTTGTGCTCTGCAAGCTGCTGGTGAGGAGAGCTCACTGGTGGGAGGCTGTGGCTGCAAACATCCCCACACCAGGGGCTGGCAGCAGGTAATTCTGTTTAGCCTCACCAGCCAACTGCATTGCTGCTGACTGGCTGCTGAAAAGCCTTGTCCCTCCTGCTAATCCCACAGAAAACTTGATGAGGTTTGTTTTAACCCCTCTTAAATGCTGGGGTTTGGTTACAGGGCTGAGATTTTTAGAGGCAATTTTCCAGAGAATAGCTGCCTCTTCTCTGGGGACTAAAAAAAGGTTTAAAGATGTGGAAACTGCCTACACTAACATTCATGTAGTAAAAGGAGAAAAAGTGAAACATTTACCACAGTTTTACAGGGATGTGTTTGGGTAACTTTGGCAGCTGTACCCTATTATTGGAGAGTACATAGGATGAGACAAGAAGAAATAATCATCTTCTGTCAATGTCAGGAAAAGTGACTAGGTCAGAAGCTCTGTGAGAAATGAAGTTTCCAGAGCAGAAACACTAAAGCTTCAGCCCAGTTCGCAGTTTTCTCTTTTCCTGTTCTGAAGCACTCCATCATAATTGCCTTTGCTCATACTACACCTGTCAAGAGATGACACTGTTATGCATTAAACCTGGAAGTGTGACAGCAATGTGTTTCGCCTTGCTAGAACAGAGGCGGCTTGTGTCCATCTTCTAGTACTTGCTCGGGTCTGCCAGCTTTTTTTCCCCCCTAATTTAGACATAAAGCCAAACAGTAACACATTGTGCATAAACCAAATTGACTGTCCTTCCTGGGCCCCCTTAAAAATACTGGAGAACTGCTTTTAATGCCTCTGTTTATTTTGGTACAGTATCCAGACTGCTGGAAGTATGTTTATAGCACAGTCTAACAAGCTGAGGCTCCTCTCTAAGATTTCAGTGCCTCATGGCTGGGTAGAAAAAGCTGATGCTCTCTAAACATGTATTTATGTCAGACTCTGGCTTGCAGTAATAGTTAATGCCACCTAGGCTAAGTTCAAGCAGCAGTTTTTCCTCAGCACATGATACAGTGATCCTTGTTACTGTGGTGTTCATTAGTCAGACTTATCAACACCTGTGGTTGTGAATATCACCAGTTACATTAGGTCATCTGTATTTAAGCTTGATGACTTGATGAGAAATCATTTTAATTTGCTGTCTACCTGTGCAGCACGAATTCCAGGTTAACTTTGAAATCTCGTTAATGTTTTAGATACAAGAAATACAAGTATATGAAAATAGTGTTATTTACATTGAACTGAAGTTATAACTCTGCTGTGAGTGCCTGGAGCAAATATAAGTAAGATATAAGCTTCTCTTTACTGTGCTGATGGGCTTTCAATCCACTTTAACACAATGGGTTTAATCTCCTGTTCTTCAGTTTCTTTCCAAAAGGAAGTGCCTTTTGCTTGATGCACAAATACTTCATTAACTGGAAGACAGTTTTGGAAATGTTTTATTTTTGATAGAAATATCTTCCACACAGGGAGAGAGATTGAAACATAAAATAAATTATAAGTTTGTTTTGAAACATGAGAATTATTCTAAACATTGAACAGATAACCCTGATAGTGCAAGATTGGAGTTGTTTAAATCAAACTTGCTGCTTGAAGTCACAGTTTGTTTCCAAATGGTTTAAAAAGCCAGTTTGCCACATGTGCTCTCCCTGCCCATGTGAATATCCCCCCCTGCCCCAGTTACTCATGGCTGGTAAGGAGTTGGTGCACACTCTCCCTTTTTTCTCCAGGCTCAAACCACTGAACTTGTCAACTCTTTCTCATGGAAATTGGATGATACAGGAAAGTGGTCATCCTTTTCCCTTGCTCTCCCAAATCTTAAAGCCACTGCAAAAGCTTTGCTGTGGTTGATAGTTCACTGACGTAGTGTATGGAGAATTTTGCTTCAGTGCCTGTTGGAAGGATCAAACTATTTTCCAGCGTGCCTCTGAAAAGTGCCTCTCTTGTGTTCACTTTTAAAATCTCATGCAGTCCCAAAGCTAATATTAGCAATGAGCTCTTAAGGCTGACTGGAGAAGAGAATTGATTTGGAGTATAGAATAGCTCTTCTGTCAGTGTTTTGGCCAGCCCTGTGTAGTATGGGCAGTAGTTAAATCTTCCTGAATTTCAAAAGAATGTAGGCATTTAAATGATTTAGAGGTTATTAAAAACATTGTTATCATACCATGACAGCATTTTAATGAATTACTTTTTAAAATTACAACTGGAACTAATATCTGCTGGAGTAGGAGCTCCTTCGGTACATAGCAGAGTTGTTGCCAGGAATACATTGAATATTTGAAGCCCAAATTGGATGTAGTGAGCCTGGTTGGCTCATTCAGTAAGTTATTAGCAAAGCATAAAAGTCCTCCCGTAGCAAACTCATCCTGTGCTTTCGAAGAACGTTCCTGTTCTTTATTTACAGAGTGAAGATTGTTGAAGCAGTTTGGGGGCTCAGGGAGGGATGTCCTTGTGCGTGCTTTTACAGCCCACTGTCCGTCTGCTTGGGGCTTTGCAGGGCTCAGCTGTGTGCTGCAAAGTGCTCGTCATCCTCCCTGCACTCCTTGCCTTTTGCTGTGCTGAAGCTGCTCAGAGAGCAGCAGCTCCTCGGAGGCACGGCCCTGGCTGGCACCTGCAGCTCCTGCTGAAAGGAAGGCCGGTATTGCTTGGGGATGACTCACAGGAACCTTAAACCTGCTCTGTTACAAGCAGGAATTGCAGCTTCCTGCGGCAGCCAAACATGATCCTTGTGTACCAAGTTCTGCCTCAGGCTTCTGGCCTTTTCTGAGCACCTGGCAATGCCCAAGCCTGCTGGCTCATTCTGGGGGGCACTGGCCTATCCCTGCTGTTCACCTGAGTGGTTTTTGCTCAAGCAGGTGAGGCCTAAATGAATGCTTTTTGGGGAAGAGTGACTGGGAACCAGTGGGTGTTTAATTTGTGGTTTTTCAACAGTGCTGTTCCTCATAACAGTGGTTTTTGCTGGCTTATAGGACAAACCTGCACAGGAGAGAGGAGGAGGGAGAGATAACGTGAATCTGAGTGCTTTGGTCGCTGTTCTGGGTTTTCGTTTGGCATTGGCAATTTCAGAAAGGTGCTCAGGGGCTGGCAGGGAGATTTTGCTCCCCAGGAAAGAGGCATGAGAGACCTTCCTTTGAAGTGTTTGGGCAGGAAGAAAGCAAGTCTGTCCTGCTGCCTCCTGTTTTGTTTCTGGGGTGAAATGTGATCCAGAGTGACCAGAGACAGGTGGGCAGTGTCAGAGGGCCAAAAGAAGAGGCTAATAAAAAATCAGATCCTAAGGCTTCAACGTTTTTTACACATGTGCCAACCTTTATAAAAAGCCTGTCCTTCATTAGCTATTTTAAAACACATTAGAAAAATGAAGTGACTCTCATGTACCAGTTGGTGACTTTAATTCTTTCTGTATACAAGGAATTTCATTGATTTAAGGTAGTGCAAAAGAGTATTTGAAATTTTAGTGGAACTGATGTGTCTCTTTGTGTCATACTAAAAGAATGATGAATACTTGAATGAGCAAATAATGCAAAGGACTGAAGTTGTCATGGTATTTAGCACAAAAAAGGAGACCTAGTTACAGCATGGGTTTTTTGCATACCTGGTCTATCACTGAACAACAAATATGTACAGAACAAATTAAGTATTTTCCTTTTAATTTTTATTTGGGTCATTTTCTTGCATCTGCTAAGAAAAGTGCTAAACTGCACTACAGTGATTACCAGTCTCATTCCTGTAGCTGTGTGAACAACTAATCTTCTTAAGTAGGTGCTAGCATGGATGGAGAACAGGTCTGGGAATCCTGTGTTGCAAATCACTGGTGTGTGTACTGCATGATTTTTAGATTCTCGTTACAAAACTTGAAAATGCATTTTCTCAAAAAGTTACATTCTTAATGAAAAGTGCAATTCACTTGCTGGAAGTTTGTCTGTCCATTTATCTGCTCTGTGGTGAAAGGGAGTAAGTACTTGGCCTTGATAAACTCTTGTGCCAACTGTTCTTTTGAAAACAAAAAAAAATATTATGGCCCATAGCTATTTTCAGCATAGCCTTGTTTGGAAAACAAACAGAACTTTAAATTAAATAATTGCTCTCCACAGATTAAAAGCGTGTGTGGCTTTTTCTCCCCTGTATATTGCCTACTTGTTCAGTGCTTCAGCTTATGCTGAACTCTTCAGAGCCAGGATGCTGTTGGGCTAATTAATGAAAATGGTTTTCATTGATTGCTATGGAAAGAAAAGAACTAACTGGTTTAATTAACTCAAGACTATGCATATCTAGAAGAGTGCCTATTGATCTGCACGTGTTTACTTAAAATAAAGAACTTGTAATTTTTGCAGACCTTGTCACTTCACTCTCTGGTTTGAGTAGGACCTCACAGTCCCGTGTGCCCTTCACAGCAGCTCCATCTGCAGACCCTCAGTCTGCACCCTGGGACTGACACCTGGGCATGAGGGAGCAGAGTCCACAGCTCCAGAGAGCCACAGCAGCGTGAAGTGACTCTGTAATTTCTGCTCTTTGTCCTCCCATTTGAGCAGCGAGCTTGTCTGGAAATCGGATGACTGAACCTGTAGGAAGCCACTATTTGTGCTATATACTACTTTTAAAATAGACACTTTCAGAGGGGGAACCCTTCCGTCTGACCTTCCCAGGTTTCTCATAGGTTAATGAGACAGGAGATCCAAGGTATTATCTAATGTCTCTTCTTACTGTTTTTTAGCTTCTGTATTTATTTAGCTCTGTCAGAGTGGAGCAGATTGCTTGTCCAAATCAGAGCTTTCTGTGTTGCCACCAAGGCTTGCATTGGATTGAAAACTGCCAGCTTTGTACTGCTGGAATAAACATAATAGTTGTAATGTGGTCCTCTTAAAAGTGAGTACTTTCAGATGCTTCTCAAGCCCTTGGTCAGTCTTCCCTGTCTCTTAAACTTGCTTTCCTGGCTTCCATCTGGTAAGCATCCAAAAGTAAGGAAATTGAACACAAAAAATATGTAGACTGTGATTCTAATCTTTGCTGGCCACTTTGGATACTATGTGAATAGGAGAGAAAACATGGCAAAGCAAGACTTCAAGCAGTGAAATCTATTCTGACATGGGTGGAAGACAGAAGCAACCAGTGGAATTACTAAAGGCTGTAATGGTTTTTGGGGCATTTTTTATGATTGCAGAAGGTGACTTACCTGTGCTGCTTCTGAGAAGGGTACCAGACCTTCTGCCCTGGGGTGTCTCTTTACACCCACTGTGTGCCAGCACTGATGGTGGCTTTCACCCAGGTGTGCTGCTGTGGTTCAGTTCCTGAGGCAAAGCAAAGAGGGTCTTGTGCTCTCTCTGCAATTGCCACTGCTGTTGGCATCAAGTTTCTGTGAAGCTGTGCCCTGAGCCTCCCTTGTGCATGAAATCACTGCTTTGAAATTTAAATTGCAGGTTGCAGTGTACCTTAATCATAATTATCCCCAACACTTCCACTATAAGACCTTAGGTTTAGTTGTGTGAAACCTGCCATTTTGGTAAAGAAATACGCTTCACACCAAGGGATTTTGTGTGTGCTTAGGCAAAACCAGAATGATTGAAAAAAAAATGTTTTGCCTATCAGAATCCTCAAGTTCAGCAAGACTAAACCTTAAGTACTTGAAATGGGACAACAGGATTGCTTTTGTGCTTGGACTTTTTCTGTCTCTACGAGAACAGTGGGGTTTGTGTTCAGGGGCAGACTGCTACTGTCCCGTAATGTTCACCCACCCTCCCAGGACGTGATCTGTGCCTCTGCCCTGTCCTGAGGAGGCGTGGGGCTCTTTGCCCAGGCTTTGGATCTTGCAAGCAGCAGAAATGAGGGCAGAAACAGATATTTCAGAAACAGTCGTGTGTTTTCTCAGTGTTCTAAGGTGGGCAGTCAGGGAGCCGGGCGGGGGCTGGGGGAAGGCGAAGAGCCTGCGAGCACCTGGGTGACCTGGTTTCAGTCAACTCGCAGTGACTGCAGTCTTGGTTTGTTTGAAGAGCAATGTCATCTTCAACTTCTAGCTCTGAGCAATACCATGTTCATGTTATGCTGGCAGTGCCCATTTCACTGACTGCCAAATGCCAAGGTCCCTGAGAAGTCAGGTTCTGGGGGACACACAGCATTTTGGGTTCCCATCTGCAAAACTGGACTGAGATGGAGAGATGATAACAACTCTTGGGGTGTTAAAATGATAAATGCTGATGTTAGCAAAACACTCATATGAAGTTAATTATAACAGAACATCCCAGAAGGAGAACAATTCTATATTGAGTACAGAATATGCACGGCATGCAGCGAGTATGGCCCGAGGCCACACGTTGGCGGGTACAGTGATCCTGAACAGTACCTGCTCAGCCAGCATGCGGAGCAGCAGCAGCCCTTTAGGGAATACAGGCAATAAAGAGATTAAATTTGGCCCTCTTCTTACATGCAAGTGACTTTAAAGATTCGTGGACAGTTTTATTCCAGTAATCCAATTTTCTGAGCACTTGCCTTTATGCCAGTGTTGTCACTTTAATGTATTTAAAAAATATGATGGTGAATATGAACTTACAGTGTCAAGTTGCAAAAAGAAGTGCTGGGCTTGGGGCTGGTTTTTTTTCCTCACTCAATTATTAGTCTGAGGAAAGTGAGAAATCCAATATTGTATCTATAAAGTGGAAAAGCTTAAAGGTTATAAGCAACTTGGGTTCCCTTGGATTGATCTAGATTGTTTCAATACATTTTTCTTCTTTATTGTCAAAATCATCACAGCTGATCTTGGAGCAAGTAAAAGATGTTACTGCATGCAGAAATACTTGGAAAAACGCTTGCTTCCCCAGGAATTACAGTAAACTCTATTAATCTTAGCATACAGCGTGTTTTTACAAACAGAAGTACGGGTTTCAGTTTGTTGCGGTCACATTTCTGCAAGACTATCTTGGATGCTTTCATCTCTCACTTCTAAAAAAGGGATCGTATGATGTATTAAGCAGTATCATAAATTTAAGTCTTATATTTTAAGAACAAAACCTTAAGCCTCCTTGCAGTCTCCATGATGTTTAATATTTCACAAGTCTGACTCTTTTGCAATCCTTTATGACTTTATAAGTTGTGGTTTTATGGATTAGAGTTGAAAAACTGGTGGGGTTTTTATAACTTCAAATAGATAGGGTGAAAGTAATTATTGTTCTTTGAAATAATTACAAGCATGGCAACTATTTGAGGCAGAAATAACTGGGATTTCAAATTCTTGCAGGCAAAGCTATTCATCAAACAAATCAGTCCCTGATGGAAAGGGGAGAAGGAGTAATCACCATGTTTTTGTGGCACAATAAAACAAGGAAGATACTGTGTCCTAAAAGTCCTGCTGCACAGATTTAAGATACCTTTTTTTCCTCTAACACTTTTAAGAATTAGGGAAGGAAAAAAAGAAGCCAAACCCTATTTCTCTCAGGCTGTGAGATAAGGATAAATAATTTCTTGTCTAAATGTAATTCCCTACTTTCTCTAAAAATCTTTGGAATGGTTTTTAGAATAAAAAATTTAGTGTGTATGAGAAGACAAAACAGGTTAAAAATTTGGTAACATTTTGGTTTCCATGAAATTCCAGTTTTTAAAAATGACTAAGAAAGGTACTTTCTTCCTGCAGGAATTAAACTGGGGTTGGTCGCAGCAGTGGGAAGGGTGGATGGGAGTAGAATGGGAGGACTTGGCTGCTGGGAAAGTGGTTACCATTGCAGTCTGGAATAGTTCAATCAAAATTTCTTTATTCTATAGCAAGAAAGAGCTGGGAAAGAAAAGAAATCAAACTGGTTTATATTTAGACTTCTTTATATCCTAATGTTTGCTGGTTTGCATTATGAGAATTGTGGGTTTCTGTCTGTATTGACAGCTGTCGCCTCCGTGTCTCCTGGCTGCTTGAGCAACCAGCCATCTTCTTAAAGCTTGTTCATTCCCCAGAGAGCAGGAGAAAATGTTTGGACCATTTATTTTGAAAGATAATTATTGCTCTAAGCAACCGCTTAAAATTGACACTATTACATTGATTCGAGTGTAAACATATGAAAAATGTTATGGTACTGAAAAAGAACATTTAGACTGAGAACGTCTGTTGTGAAACAGTCACAAGTTTTAAATCATTCTGCTCTTCTAGGAGTCCTGTTTCTTTTCTCTGTAGGAATATGGGTAAAGAGTTCAAATTCTGAGTGCTGGAACTTGAGCTAGAGGAACAGTTCAGGGAAGGATAGTTCTACCATGGGATGACTTTTCTTGGAAAGAAAACTTCCAGAATGAAGCACAATATTCTGTAAGATGCCAAGCCACCCTTTCCATAGTTGTGGGATTTTTCAGTTCAACTCCTGTGTGTCAGGAGTTTGCTGTTAATCTAAATTTCATATAAACTTAAAACCTGGTTTTGCTTTCACAAAAAAAAAGCGTGACTAGCTTTGGTCAATGTCAAGATGATCTCCAATACCAAATTAAGTATTGCCCTGACTTCAGGAGGGCTTATAACAGTTTTTCGTGTTTATTGCTTGTCCTTCTCCCTCCCATGTAATTTATTTGTTGAAATGTAAAAGCCCAGTAAGCGCTGAATAATCTCACCAGAAAAAAACCTCTTTTGACAGGGGAAGAGGAGAAAAAAGGAAGAAAAAGTCTGCATATTCTACACTTAGAATGGATTTTTTGGACAAACTTTGCAAATGGAAATGATGCAGATGGATCCTTCTGTCTGCTTCCTTGTCTTTCCATGCTGGATACTGTATGTGTAGAGTTGTTTCAAAGTTCAGCACTGCTTAACCCTCCCTGCCCCCAGTTATGCTTTTTTTCATGAAGTAATAATTCACAACAGGATATGATGATGTTGTCGTGTCTGGCCACACCTAATCGGTGCTGGGACACACTGACTTCATTCACTGGTAGGTGTGGTGATTATTAGACAGTTTGTCACCGCACCCTGGAGTGTTTTATTGCAAGCATAAAGTGGTTCAGCTAAAGGAAACATCCCTTTTTCTAGCGGAAAAAAATGGCAACTTTCTACTTCTAAAAGAACTCATTCCAGGAATGTGTAGTGTAAAAATTTCACAGCCTGGAATAATCGTTGAACTTGTACCAAATACACAAAGAATTGCATGGCTTTTTCCATTGAGTAACAGTGTACTGCAATGTTTTAAAATAATTATCTTGGTTTGTATGGTTCCAAATTTTCATCAGATCTTGTGTAGAATGACTGAAGGGAGGGCTCACATTTCTCTTCTTCCTCTGGCATGCAGAAAGGCTTATTTTATTGTGTGAACTTCTTTGTGGGCAATCCAGAAG
>WEIT01031474.1:1227543-1288145 GCA_013389985.1 Dryoscopus gambensis | reverse complement strand
CAATCCAGAAGGGAAACTGCAGAGCTTTAGAAGTGGAAATATATTACTTTTTGGCTGGTAGGTTGTTCATGACACAGAGCAACGTTGGAAGGTAAGAACAAATAGAGCTCATGTGTACTTGTAGTGAATATCGATGTTAATTGAGTTTTGAGCATCAGTTCAGTTTACAACACTCTCTTGCTTGCTGTTAAAAGAAGCCTCTAACTGAATCAGAAATGATAAAAAGAAGCCGTTGTGCCTTGCAGAGCAGCAGAAATGCCACTGATGAATGACCGGTCTAAGGTATTTTTAAATTCAGGCTTGCTGGAGGGAACTGAACTTAGAGTCACTTCCAAGTAATTAAATTAGAAGTAAAGAATTCTTTAAAAATAGCATGAGGGATGAACCATATTAAGATGTGCTAGTTTCTTACTGTGAATGCAGCTACGCTACTNGAGTCCTTACACTATAGTCTCCTTTCCCAAAAAAATTTACACGGGAGAGAGAACATGCTAAAGTGGACTGTCTTGCTGTTTGTCACAGATCAGTCCCATTTCCTCATTTTTTGCTTATGAAATTAGATGTAGAAGCCAAATATGTTTGCCATGCACATTTGGCATATTGAAGAGGCTATTTTTGTTCTGAGTGGAGGAGTCTTAAGAAATCATCATGGAAAATGTAGAGAGGCAGCAACACTGGAACTGCTTTGAGGATCAGTAGTAGCATCTATGTGCTGTTGATTTCTGTGCATTTATCTATGTTGTGATTGTGGTCTCCACCATTCTAAAGCCTCCCTTTTCCTTGCAGTTAGTTTTTCCCAGCTGCCAAGCTATTTCGTGTGTCCCTATCAATGGGAAATCCCTTTTCCTGTGAGGGGAATGTGAAAGAAGCCAAGGTCTCCTCCCCTTTCTTTCAGCCATGAGGCGATGTCCAGCTCCTCTGCTTCACTTCTTCCATCAGAAGAAGGAAATCTCTTTCTCCGTGTGAGTCTACCAGGCAGACTCTGGGGAGAAACACAGCAGAGGATCCTGAGAGGCATTCCCCTGGCCAGTTTTCTTTTAAGGAATCTTGAGGCTGGAGGAATTAAGCAAAAGATGTTTGCATACGCTTGGAAGATAAGATCTCTTGGGTGCCGTGTAGTATTTTGGATGATTGCCACTTTTTTAATGCTGGAGGTCCTGTTATGCCTGAGTTTCGGGGGGTTTGATTAAAAAATGGACTCTTGGCAAAGGTGGCTGTCTCCACATCAAGTGTTTGGGCTGCGTACTTGTAAATCACAGACATTTCCTGAGCTACCAGCGTTTAGGATAATTCATAACTTTCACTTCTCTTTTTATTTTATTTTCTTTTAAAATTACTCTGTACATCTTATTTCTCCATCAGTGTAAAAATATTGTCTGGAGAGCAATAAACAAATTAGGAGCCTCACTGTGCTTGTATACAGTAAGGCAGGAAATGGACCTCCTAAATGTGTGTGCAGGTGTGACCATAAAAATGCTAGAATGTCATTGTTCATTGGAATTGAGTTATTCTGGTGAAAACCCCAAAGTACTGGAGTGGTTTGGAACCCAGAAAAAGCTAAACTTGACAGGGCTGTGCTTTACAGACCCTGTAGTCCCCTGCCCCTTCCCTGGCTTGTTTCTCATCTGTGGGTTGCTCATGAAGCTTTTTTCCCCTTGAGTTACTGAAAGTGGTGTGGGCCAGAGAGCTCATCTTTCCTCTCCACTTGTGAATTTGCCTTATTAGGAGGTAGTCAGACAATTTTGTACAAGTATATGACTAACTTTGGACTCCTTTTTGTAATGCTTTTGCCTATAGAAACAATTAAACAATTCCTTAGTCACAAAAGAACGAGCAAGACAGACGTGCTGTTTTCCTTGCCTTCCAGTGTGACCCCGATAAAGGGCTTGATCAAAGCATTTTGCATTGCTATTACACAGCCTAATTGTGGAAGGGATCTGATTCTGGTTGTAGTGAAATGATCCCCCTCAAAAGTTGGCAAAAGCAGGCTGGCACCATCTCCCATTTGGACATGAGGGTCCTCTAGAAGACAGCTTTTTCTGCTGGGCATGCTTCATGTAGCTTGCAGATCCAGCTGCCAGGCTGTTTCACCTTGCATCTTTAAATAGGAGAGCTTTAAACTGGTTTTAATACCTGCACAAATTGAGCAGGTAAGAAACTCCCTCTTTTTGAGGCTAAGATTGAGTATTTTGTCCAAGGGAACAAGAGCTTTAGAGCAAGAGCAGTTTCTCTGCCAGAGCTGTAGAAATAAGGCAGCTTAGCAGCCCCTTTTTTTTTTTTTTTTTTTTTAAATATGCTTTATAAAACATTTTCTGGAGGGAAGCTTCACATCAGCCATGATTTATCTTCCTCTAGGGGAAGGACTAGAGGCAGTGAAATACTTTGCTGTTTAATATCCAGTGGAAGAAATGGCTTCACTCTTACACTAATGATGTCGTGTTAGTATCACTGAGGTCATACACCTCTGTGCCAGCCAGTCCACTGGGCAAAGTTCATGGTGGGTTCTTATGGAAGCTGAACAGTATTTTCTTTTTGGGACTTTTTTTGGGACTCTTTTCTTTGGCACTTCACTTTGTTTTGGAAACATAACAGTTCCTTCCTAGTGCACACATGATTTACAGTAATATCCTATGATTTAGGTATGGAGCACAAAGAATGTGTTTGCAGGAAAAGGCCCTGCTTTTGTAGGACTGTAAATTAAGTGAAAAGGTGCATTATGGGGAAGCCGCTTTTTCAAGATTTCTAACAGACCATAGTTGTAAAGCTTTCTAAACAAATAAAAAGAAAGCCACTTTATACAAGTGGAGCCTTTTGTCCAAGTTACAGCTTGGAGAAATGTTTCATTGGGATACTAATTTTAAAGGATTTTTACAATTCTATGTTTTAAAAAATTTTATTTATATTAATAAGTTCTTATTTATTGCTTCAATTTAATGGCAATGGTACAGTCAATATGCAAGATACACAAAGATTTTTTTGTGTGTTCCCAAGCTATAGTGAGGGGACACCCATGAATCAGCCAACAGTTGCCTTGGTTGTTGCTTTTTCAGTAGGAACTTTGAGATTTAGAAATTGTCTGCCCTTACCAAGGAAAGTATGTATTTTGAAAGCTCTTGTTGAGCTTTGGTTTTGATCAGCAAATGGTGAGTTTGCTTTTGGCCCAATTAAAGATCTCATCCAAAGCCTACTGAATTTAAGTGGAGTGATTCCAGTCGTTTTGAAAGAGTTCTGGATCTGGCCCACATTTTTAGCAAGGAGATGATGAAGGGCGGTACCTAAGCATCTGTCAGTTCTTTCTAGCAAGGCCACATCTGGATTCTTTTGTAGTTTGCTTCTGCTTTATCTTAGACTTCAGTTCTACTCCTGTGGGCCAGGAGTCCAAACTTCTGTTGTTTTTTATACTCCCATCCTTCCCCTCTTCTTGAACACCCATTGTGAAGCAAGCAGGACAAAGTACTGGTGTAAAAACCATAAGATCTTCCAGACTTTGCATGTTTTGGATTTCTTTGTGTATTTTTGTTAAGTTTGTTTTTGCCAACATCTCCCTCCTGTGTCTCTCACATATTTGCTGTTTTTCTGAGATACCAGAGGAGCATTTCTAACAAAGAGCACCACAGATGTAGCTACAAAACTGGCAATATATTCCCTTGCTGGGAAAAAAGCTATGAAATGGTCTGCCCAGATAGGATGTTAAGGGAATGATTTTTCCTTTTCCTTCATATCAGATTGTTTTGCAAGTATATTGTAAGTGGGAGGATGTGTTTAGGACACATGTTTTAGGAAACTGTTTTCTTATCTGTGTAGGCCTGACTGACCAGGCCAATTTCATACTCTTGATGGTTTCTTTGCAGTCAAATAGGTTTGGATATGAATTAGTGCATGTCTTCAACGCACATCTGAAAATTGCTACAATTTCATAAGTTTTGAGTTGTATCAGAGGCAATGCTGGAACACTGGTCTATACTCTCACACATGTTATAATTCTTTATTTAAGCAGTCTTGGGTGTAAAATTAGCTTACAGATGTGTTTGACTGGGGAGCCAAGAGCTGCTGATGCCTCACTCTGCTGGCCCTTGTGAACACTGTGCTAATAGAATGCTCTTAGAAGGGGGACACTGTTGCAGAAACACCTCTGCATTACCTCACTGAAGGTTACTGCTTTTGAGCCAGTCGTTCTTAGTACCCTGCACAACAGTCTATTAGGCAGGATTGAGATGCGGCTTTGTACACTTGCTGTTCAGCTGCTGGGATGTTCGGAGGAGTCAGGTGGGAAGGAAGGGGACAGAATGCAGAAAAGCTCAGAAAATAGCTGCAGGGAGAAATTACTGCAAATTCATAACTGTCAAAAACTGTCAAAACCTTTAAATAGCTTGCTGGGCCAGTAAAATATCATGCATTGCTGCAGAGCTCAGTTCCAGGCAGTCTCGGTATTACTAAGGAATGAGGAGTGATCCTGTCTCTCATGTCTCTCTGTGACTTAAGAAAGATTGCTAGATCCATTGGCTGAGGTTTAAATGGGCTGTGAATAGGACCCCGTTTCTTGTGCTGATGTTTCTGGAATTAAAACACTTAAGAAAATGTAATTTTGGGTGCTTTTTGGTAGGGAGCCAGGAAAATGTACTTCTCTCTATAGTGTTTTCAATGGCTTATGCAGCATTAACATGCATATATACATACATACATACATACATACATACATACATATATATATACCTACGTATATCTATATGTAAATAAAACTACCCGTAATAGAAGTAAGACAATTATACTTTGTTCAGAAGAGTTAGCAGTTCAATTTTTTCAAACCCATCAAGCAGGACCTGCATTTCTCTCTACTTTGCTTCTCCGTTGCTGTGTTTGATCCAGCACACTTTGTTGTTCCCTTCTGCTGCTCCACCTAAATGGTTTTTTAAATAATTCACACATGAGGGATGTGTGAGTGAAAACCATGTCCAAACAGGAGATAATGTTTTGAACTTTTCAGGTGTTGGACTAGCATATTGAAACTACTCCAGGATTTTGTTTGGTTTGGAAGAGGAAACTGTGGGGTTTTTGCTCTTAGTAATAAAATCTCCAGGGTGAATTTTGATGACTGAGGTCTGTTTTTCTGAGTTTAAGCATCCAGCATGCATAACTGAGATTTATGCCAAGGCAACTGGAACTACTGTGATTGATCCTATGGAAAATTTTAAAGTGAGGCTGTGCCAGAGTGTTACAGGTGTGTTCAGGGGCTCATCGTTTTTACTGTACCGTTTGACTTGGGTCCAAAGGGGTACAAGAAGCTGTGGGTATCTGAACAATATGCTGGGTAGGAAACTTGACTGAAGAAGCTCTTAACAGGATCATGATGTACTGGACATAGCCAGTAATTGTTTTTAATATTTTTATTTTGGATTGTGCTACAAATTACTTGTTCTTTACGAGCTGAGCTAATTGGATCACAGAATGAGAAGGATACAGAGAGAAGGGAGGGGTAACTAACAATACACAAGTTGGCGTGTGCTGTGGACTTGCTGTCTGGTTGAGGAAAGCATCAAGGGATGCATGTGCACAAAGCTGTGTCCCAGTGGCTGGGAGCTGCATAACTGCTAATCCAGGAGCTGCATGCTGCCGGCTCTGAAGCTGCAGGCTTTGCTTGGCCAGTGGATTTTGAAGTATTTGGAAAAGAATGGGACTCAATTCTTCTTGTGTCCTTGAGGGTTGCTGTTTATCATGGCTATTCTGCACCAAGACTGAGAACTCAGTTCTGAAGGAGGAGAAAGAAATTTGAACATGTAGTGTAAGTGTAGGAACTCTATCTGGGTAAAAGAAAGATTAGAGGACAGTGTGCACCTGGAGCACTGCTTGGTGATGTTCTCGGTCAGGTCACTTGGGGCTCTGTAATCTATCAGCACGTGCCATGGCCTCGGGGTTTAATTGGGCCGTACTTGGGGAAGAGGCAGGGCTTTGGCCAGGCACTCAGCAGAAGCGCAGTGAGAGGTCTGGGCTGTGCTGCTCGGGGCAATGCTCTCCTGCTCAGCTCTACTCTGAAACAGGCTGCTTGTAGATACAGAGGGAATAATTCATAGTGAGAGGGGGTCTGGGAACAAGTTAGTTTAAACTCCTAAGCCATTCTTGTCCTATCCATGAGAAAGTGATATTCAAGCTTCTGCAAGATTGAAATTACCTATAAATAATGGGATAGGGGGGCTTAAATCAGAACATGTATTTCTTTGCTGACAGTGCACAGCATCTGCTTCTGCTTTAAGCAAGGACTGAAGAGACTTGGCGAAAAAACAGCCTTTGGCATCACATGCAGAGGGAGCTAATAAAAACTATAAATCGAGCAAATATACGGGCCTCTTCACATTGACAGTTCCCTTTGAGAAAGTAATTAGGGATGGGGATGAAATTTTAAAGAAAACACATGCACTGGGAGACTTTGAGTGGATCTCAAGCAAGAGAAGAGCAAAGAATGTATCAGTACTTTCTTGTGGAGTATAAAATAACCAGCCTTTAGAGGGTGAGCTGGAAGTCAGAAATTTTGCCCCAGACTGCTGCCTGCTTGAGGAATGGCTTAGCCTATGGCATGTCTTCCATTTCTGATGAATCTTTGAAGTGAACTGTGTTGCTGGATAAAACACATGGTATTTATGTTTTGACAGCAAAACAAATACCATGTATTCATATGCTTGGACACTAATCTTTTGAAGAGAAAAACAAAACCCAGACTCAGCCGTGATAAAATCTTGGCAGCAAAGTAGACCCAGATGAACTGCATTTTGTATGCAGTACAAAAAAGCTTCAGTTTTTTCTTCCCCTTCCCTGGCTGACTGGCCTTAACACTTTCCAGTAGATAGTTGGCAGTTG
This sequence comes from Dryoscopus gambensis, assembly GCA_013389985.1. Lineage (NCBI taxonomy): Eukaryota > Metazoa > Chordata > Aves > Passeriformes > Malaconotidae > Dryoscopus > Dryoscopus gambensis. The sequence goes on along the minus strand of WEIT01031474.1, from coordinate 1,281,296 downwards.
CTTCCAGGTTATTTCACAGGCTGTAGTTATCTTTGTGATTACATTCAATATTCTATCGGTGATAAAATTCCCCTGGTGGTTTTAAGGAGAGTCCATGAATGTGAGTTGCTACAGGGCAACTTAGCAATGGAATTCTTTAAAGAATCACTCTTGACTATGATTCAAATTGTTTGCAGTCTGTCCTAAAACACACCAAGACTGTATGTGCTTTTACAGTGGCTTTCTCAAATGGGTATTGTTTCACAAGTAGTGATTTCAGGTGGGACTGCAATGAAAGTGGTTATACTAGACAAAGTTATAGTTAGAGACAAATCTGCAAGATTGATTTATCTTTTCTGCTTTGGCAAGAGTGTTTTTATTCAAACAATAACTGAAATAGTGTTGAGCAAATTTGAACTTCGCAGGATTAATTGGAAGAAAAGGTAGATAGAGGGGGAAATGGCTCAAAGCCACCACATGTTCTTTCCTGTAGATCCCTGATACAGTCAGGGCTTTGAGCTGAAGTCTTGATTTCTAGAGGTAGGAGTTCTTCTAGAGGTCTTTTTCTGTAGTGAGTTTTTCTCAGACTGCTGTGCAAGGCTGATGACATCCTGAGAAAAAAACCTGCATTAAAGGAAGGCATCAGCAATACTTGTGCTTCTTTTAAAGCCTGAGTTCCGTTTCCTTAACTCTTTGCTGTGCTTTAGCCCCGTTACTTCCAGTGGGATTTAAATGGACTCTTCACTGTAACACAGGGCAGACTGGCTGGCCTTTGGTTAGCAAAAAGCAGGAGTTGAATTAATATCTTTTCTGACAGTACCTCAGGTGTTTGAACAGACATTAGCAGTAAATGACTGGTAATTACTCTGGCTTCCTAACCTAGCAGAGACCCTGCTGCTGTATTAATCTCCTGGCTGTGGAATGCAGCAGAAAGGTGTTAGGCTGTGAAGGCTGCCCTATGCAAAGCTTGAACCAAATCTCAATCAATAGATGAGCATAACCAGCTGCTGCCTTTTGGCCTGGAGAAATATAGGGCTTGATTGACTCAATAGCAGGATGCTGTCATTAGGTACCAAGTATTGTTACTTCTTCGTCAGATTTCTGTGGAAGTTTGCAGTTTACACTGCATAGTTCTGCTCTAGGGAGAGACTCTGCAGCACTCCTGTCTTTTCACACAGCTCTAGCCTGGGAGCTGCCACTCCAGAGATGTTTAAAAAGGACTCTTTTGAAAATACGTCTTTGTTGTGGTGGCAAAGTTCTGCAAAAGAGCTTAGGAAGGTGTATTAGTGGGAAGGGCTTGGTTTAGGACTGCTGACCAGTTTCCCACTGTTTCAGATCTTAGTGTAGAGGAAATCAAATGTATGCTTTATGATTTAGCACAGTTGAAGCTGTATATAATTTTATAATACACCATGTAATAAAGGAAGGAAGGGTTTTATCTACAGGGAGTGCTCTACTTAAGGGCTTTTAGTCAATTTTAGTACATTGAAACAAACCTGTGGATACTTTTTAAATCTGCAGTCTTCATGTAAACATCCAGTTGTACTCCTGTAGATCACTGGCTGGCCGGGGGTGTTTTAGCTAACGCATTCAAGATGGATATTTGGCAGTATTTGCTTGTAACTGCCCGGATGGCTGAAAGGCCAAGTGCTTTATTACACATCTCATACTGGGACTGCTCTCAGTGCTACCAGAGGCGTGTCAGTTTTTCTGTTGTTAAAGTTGCTAGTAAAAGCCTCAGACCATGTTTTGGCCAACTAGAAAGTATTTGAAAATCTTGTCCAAGAAACAGAAGAGTGCAGTCTGTTATTTTTGTGGGATGGTGGGTGGATTTATAATGCAGTCGAACAAAATAAGATCATGCATAGGCTTCTGAGTCTCTGTAGTAATTCTGCTTCCTTCAGAGCTCAGCTTCTGTTTTGTGTTTTTGTAAACCTCAAACGGTACAGTTTTAAACCTGTTTCTGGAACTGAAATTGTCCATTTAGATCTGAGAAAAGCTGATCCAACAGTAAATTGCTGTCAGTCACAGCCCATGTGTTCAGACCAAAGGCTCCTTTGCCTGCAGAGACACCTGGAGCATAGGGAATTCTAAGTGTGTAGAGCTGAATCAGAGATACGTTGGACTCATAACTCCAAAATTATTGCTTACTTAGGTAGCTGTATGTATAAATAAAGAGATTCAAACTTTTAAAGCAGATTAGAGTGAACTTTTAGGCCACTTTTTGGTGATACTTATCAAGATGGCTGGGCGAGATTCTACAGAATATTATATGTGCATTTGGATGATGACAGATTAAAGTCTTATGTTTTCATACTTTCTCCCCCCTGTCCCTACTCATTGGACTTGAAATCTTGAAAAGAACTTAATAAATCCCCGTTAACATCTCAGATGTTCTGAAACTTAGTCCCAAATTCTGTGCTTCAGTCTTGTGGAGTACCCACAGCATGCATCAGTTTCTCCAGAGAGGATCTGTATCTCTCTACTTCATTCCTAAAAGACTGTAAATCTGTTTCTAAGTTCCATAAAATACCCAATGGGCTTTCCTTGACGCTAAATATTGATCATACACATAACTGAATATTCTATTTTTGGAGTTTATACCTGAAACAATATAGAACAGACTGCCTTAGTTTAGCATTCAAGTATTGAAAACTTGGCCTACAATTTGAAACTGCGGGCCTTATTTCCCTAGTATTTCCCACAAAATAATGCAATAATTTGGGCTTTTGAAGCATATGTGATGTAAGCTGTGATCAGATGCAGTCTGCCTAGCTTTTGCTTACTTACCCCAGCTGTTTCCTTTCAGGGACAGGGCACTGGTGGACCTAGTTTCTCCTTCCCAAGAAGTGTGCCTGCAAAGTACAAAACTTCCCGCATTATATGATCTGTACCAAGCCTCTCACCAGAAATGTCTACAAGGTAGAAACTGAGAATGTAGTGAGTCTTACTAGCTGAAAGCTGGAGTTTGTTATTCTGTTAATAAAGCAGGTTATGCTCAGTATAACCTTAGCTGTAACCACGTGTGCCACGGTGCCACTTTTGAAGGAAATGCTTGTGGTAATTGATTGTTACTGTTCTCAAACATTGCTCTGCTTGTTACCCCTGTTAAAGCGCCAGAGAGAAAGGTCTGGAAAGGGAGGCACCATTTAGTTAGGGAGACAGAATTTACAGGATAGATACTGAAAATGGAACCAAACATGAGAGGTAAACACCTGAGAGATTTTCAGATGATTTCTGTGGGTCCAGTAGGTGTTAACAAAATGTCCTACTAAGCACAGATAAGTAGTAAAGCCAGTTCTTTCTACTTGCCACCTGTTTCTTTGGTTGTTTTTCTTCCTTCCTCCCTCCACTACAGGAAAAACCCAACCTCTTGATGGAAGTGTATCAAATAGGAAGCATTATTACCCCCAGTTTCCCAGGAGCTGATTTACTCATGAGCAGTAAAACCCCAAACTGTCTGAACTGCAGATTTACCCAGATCCCAGGGTTCAGTTCAGTCCTCATTTTGATTTGTAAAGAAAAGCAGTCTCTTGTGGAGAGGTTTAGGAGACATCCTGCCTTGCATGGTCTTTCATAAGAATTGAGATGCATTTGAAATACAAAACAGATGCATTTGAAATACAAAACATTCTCTCTTCAAAGTATCTTTTCAACTATGGATAAAAGTCAGACCTGCTGGGGTGGATTAGCTTTATCTAGGGTGAGATTCACTCTTTATCTTAAATACTGGTGTTCTTCTCCTCTGGATTTCCTGGGCTTCAAACTGAACTCAGAAGCAGGAGGACTTTTTATAGGTGGCTGGTGATTTATCTTACCTCCTCTTCAGAGCAAAGTGCCACCCAGCAAATTCAAGTGGATAGGAAGTGCATGGTGAATTGATTGTAATGGGGTGTTTTTCTGCTCTCTACTCTTTCCTCTGTGCCTGTGCAATCCAGCCAGGCTCACAAGTGGTTCAGAACATGTAAGTTCCTAGATTCCATGGGGCATAGGGCAGCCAAGCAGATAGTACTTAAACCTACCCAGTGATTTGTGTCCCCACTTAAACGGGAATTCTCAGTGTCAAGCCTTTTAGCTGGAGGTTGATCAAAAACACCTTTGTTTTTGTGTCAAGTTACAGTGTCAGTCTTACAGAACTAATTTTTTTCACCCCTAAAATGCAGGTGGTATTCATATTGACTTCTATTTGAATTAATTACTTCCATTTGTCATATATTGGCTATATAAGTCAACGAAAAAAACCTAAAAGGACCCGTCCAGAGCCTTTAGGGATTCATTTAATGTCTCACATAAATACTGACTTACAGAAAAGCTTATCATTTACATTAAAAGGTGAGCATAAAATAACCAATAAACCATTTTTTAGAATTGTGGCCAGCTAAAAGAACATAATATTTTCATAGAGCTTAATGTGCTGCATCACAGGAACTAGAGATCCCAGGGGTGAGTTACATCTTTAATATGTGAATCTGTGCTTGGTGCTGTTGCATATTGAGAAGGTAAAACAGTGAAAGAATGCAAAAGAAATACCACTAGCTCATGAACATATAAAAATGGTCTAAAATTTTGAGGGCCTGAATTTGACAATGTCCCTTTTTAAATATAATCATCGTTTATCCAGTGCCTAATAAGAGGTAGAATATGCTAAGCAGTACATAATCCTTGCCCTGAAGAACTGTCCTATGCTCAGTGGATGTAAAGCACCAAAGAGAGCCATGAGGATGTCATTATGGATATAATAGGTGCAGTACGCGGGATTTGAAGATGTACAAAGCACTGCAGATAAAATGTAAAATCGATCTGAATTAGAAGCAGTGCAATAAAAGTAATTTGCACCAGCAGATACCAGTGGTCAGAATGTGCTGGTTTAGTGGCTCCAGAGTCATGGTGACACTGACACACAGGGTACCAACATTTCAAGGGTCAGGATACAAGAGGAGTGGAAGAAAGAAACCCTTTCTTTGTAGGAGGAGTAAAAGTAGCTTAATAAGCAAAACAGCTGCCAAGACAAGATGTGTGATCGCCTCCTGCACGCTTGACTGCAGGTAAAAGGCAGTTCTGAGATTCTTCCAGAGAATAGTAAGATCTTCGTATATTTTTAGCTGTCATAAGTAGTGTTCAGGTGTGGTAGAACTGAAGGGGAAACAGCCAAAACAAAGAGATGTTACAGACAGTTTTGAGCAATATGTAAATGGTTATGGCTGAGGGGTAGACACTCGCAGAGGCTGTAAGGAACAAAGGCTTTGTAGTGGCTTGAGTGCTTTAAAACCATGGGGGGAAAGAAGCAGCTGTGTGTATGTGTTGTAATCGTTTATTAAGTAGAAACTAGCTGTTTGTAGTTAGTACTACCTCTTAATTGAACTCTGCTTCCCAAAGGCCTGAAAGCCATTGGAGCTTGGAGCGCGTGTCCTTCTGGGAGCATTAGAGAGCAGTTGGAAGAGAGTTTTGTCTGGGAGCCTGGGCAGAAGGAGGTCAGACTTCTGTTAGTCCCTGTCAGCGTGCTACAGCTGCAATTGCTGTCTCTGCTGCACTTTTCAAATGGATCCCATCCCTGGGCTGTGTGGCCCAGGGTTGTGCACACAGAGCTTTTCCATTTGTGGTTCCAGGAACAGCACTCTTTCTAAAGCTGAAGGCAGAGATGAGTGAATGCAGCTCCAGATGGGAACTGACAAGTTTGAAAACATGTCAGCATGTGTATATTTTTAATTTCAAAGGCATCATGCTAGCGTTAGAGTTGCTTTAATTCTAGAAGCAACTCGGTAGAACTATACAATTCCTAAACATCTCTACCATCGCACAGGCACGCTGGCAAAAACACAAGCCCCTGTGGGCCACTTAATATGTAATGAAGGTGAAATATTCTTATTCCAGTCTTTTGGACTGATCAGCCACTTAGTGAGAATGTTGTTGTTTGGACTTATTCTGACATTATGTTCATCAGCTGCAGAAAACTGAGGAGGAAAAATTTGTTATGGATACCTAAATAATCTTGGCTTTTGGAATTCAGTCCACAGAGTTCGGTAAGGTTGAAACTGAAGATTAATCTAAACAGATTCTATTAATAGTGATGCTGCTAGGAGACTGAGCCTGAATTCTCTGTACAACAGCTGATGTGTGTTCTGAAATATGTTTGGTATTGGTGCTTGAGATGTAGATTTGGAGGTGGAAAGGTTCTTAATGCAAAGTTTCATCACATGGGGATTATTTTATTTCCTAGTTGACTCTACAAGATGACACTGGCCTCCAAGGCCATTTTTTGGTCAGTAGGGATGCTCGAAGGGAGTGGTGCCTCCCACTTTTGATGATGGAAATTACCATATTGGACTTATACAATTATTGGACATATTGGACATATACAACTGCTTCTCACTTCCACCGTGCAAGACTGACACAATAAGCAGCGGCTCTGAAGGTCATATCTGGTGTGCCTTGTGTGTTGGCAGGAAGGCAGTGAAAGGCAAGATTGAGTGCTCAGTGTCTGTAAGTATTTGAGACCTTTACAAATGCCAAAATGTAGGTTACAGTAAGGTATCTAAACAAACAGACATCTGGGCTCAAACTTCCCTCCACACCTGACTTGCTGAGCTGCAAGCTGAAGTGGAATCTGAGTGCTTGATTCCTACAAGACTTCTCTCCTGAGCTGGAAAATATTTGGTTAAATAAGTTGTTAAATAGCGTCCTACTTCACGGCAGAAAGAAGGATTTATTTTTTCTTGATTTGCATACCTAGAAAAATGGCTGGTGCTGCTTCATCATGGGCTTCACTAACAATGATTTTTGTTTCTTTGATATAGCTTGTCAGTGTCTCTGTATTACTGCTCATGTGCCATAAATCTTAGAACAACCACCTGTGATAGTAACTGGTACAAAATGTCTGGAGGCTTAATCAGTGTCTCCATCAAAAGCTTTCATCTCAGTGAAAAGAGTAGAAGAAAAGAACAGATATGGCATCTGCTGAAGTGATAACCTGAAGTCCTGAGGCAGCCATTGCTTTGTGACCTCCTTGCACAGTTTCCGTCATAAGAAGACCCATTTCCAGAGCACCCTTTGTTTCAGGTGTGTGGAGAGCCTGGAGGTGCTTGGTTAGTGGCCCCTGGCAATTGACCCTGGAGGCCTTTGCCTTGTCTGCTGGGATCATTTTATTGCCTTCCTGCCTGAGAACAATGAACTTTCAGTTCTGACACTTAGTGAGACAAGCCTTATATAAATGGCCCTTATATAAATGCTATAGAATGGTAAAACTGCTTAATTAGTAAAATACAAAGCAGACTACATAATTGCATAAGAAGTGAAAACTACAGATGTGAATACCTGGGCATGCTGTGTGGTGTTATTGTAAAAAGCCTAGTTATGGTTTCTATTTTTACATGAAAAATGTTTCTGGAGTAAGTTCTAGTCATCTGACTCTGCAGAAGAGATTAAACCAAAACTGACCTTAGAAGACAGTAGAAACTGGTATTATGCTGTTAGGCCGGGTTTGAAATGGCTTACTAAGGTAGGGCAAGCCGTGTCCAGGTGGGTGCTCTTTGATGGTAAGAGCTAACTTGCCAGAGGTCTAGTGCTGAAAACCAATGAATGTTACAGTTAGAGCTTGCATGCTGCTTGGATGATTCAGATATTGGTATTTCCCAGCTTCACAGATATCTGCAAATGTTACATCCCTAGTTTCTGCTTTTAAAAAGACATTTCTATTGAGCAACTTCTTATCTCTCCTTACTATTTTTGGTATTCCAACCAAGGATGCCCAGATTGAATCTGAATACTGTATAAGGCTATTTACTCTATTTCGACTGCTTCCTAAGGAAATGCCAGGCTTTTGCGATTGCCCTGTCAGCTGAATAATTTCTGAATTCATTGGTCAGTTTTCACGTTTGAGGAGAGAGCCGGAAGCCTGGAACAGCATTGCTCCTTCCGAAATGGAAGGGTGACACAAATGAACATTTCTGCTCAGGAGGAAGCAGAAGCATTTAGCTGTTGCACATCATTTGGCAGGAGCTGACCAGTGAATTGGCCAGTGTGGACAGGTCATCTTTACTTAGATTTTTCTCTTTATAAATGAACTATATACACATATATCTCTAAAACAATGGGAAGAGCTGTAAGAAATACCTGAGCATGTCAAATGACAAAGAGAGGAGACTACCTCAAACCTGAAACAAATTTCCTCAGAAATATAGCTGTGATCCTTGGGTTGTTTTTCTTTGGAGCTCATGTCACTGCTCGAAGTCAAAGAAAACAAAGTGCTGTGTGATTTGATATTATTGCAGGGAGGAACTTCATGGGTCATCAAATCCAGTGCTATGAAAACATGCATTCAACCGAAAGCACAGTTGATAGATGTACCTGCCCTTCATCTTGTGTCTTGAACTGCTTCAAATTTCTGATAGCTCAGATGTCTTGCTTTGAATGGGAACGGAACATTTTACTGTTGGTGCTAAATTATGAGCTTGCTGGCTCTGTCTGCCCTGAGCTTTACTGCCAGTGGCACAAGAATGCTGGAATAGATAAGAAGTGATGAATGAGTAGTTCTTATGGGTTTTTTCATGAGCATCTGCTGTTGGCCACTGTCAGAGACAGGAGGCTGAGCCTGCTGAATTTGTGCTCTGGTATCAAACAAAAGTTAGTTTCTTAAGAATTTTGAAAATCCTCTCTCTCTCTGAAGCAGAGGAGCGGAAGGAGGGGGGGTCCTGCATGACTGGACTGCTGTAATGCATCGTGCTTGGGCCAAGGAGGAGGAGGGCTGTGATTTCCAAACCAAGCATTCATGTTGGCTCAGGTTGCCTCCCTTCACGCAGGGACTGACGGCTGCACATCGCTCCTGTCTGCCACACTCCACTGTCCCTTGTACCTTCTCAGGGAAGCAGCTTTGGCAAATGTTTTCTTCCTCCATTGTGCTCACATATTGGAGAATATCTGTGGAAATGGGAGGCTGCTCAATCACACATTTTGAAGGAGAACTGGAAGCTGTGCAGAGAGATGATCAGAGGTTCACAACACACCGCCTTGGAAACAAAATGTTTGGTTTTATCGTTAACTTTGCAAAGTTTTCTATGTCTTAGCCAGAGATTCTGGTTTTTTATTTGAAAGGCGTGACTGAATATGAAAAAGACTGAATCGGGACTTGTTTATAAAAGGTTTAAGACTGTAAATGATTGAATCTACCATCCATCTAAAATCTGAATTTCTAGGGGGATCTCTAGATTTCACTTGTGCAAATGTGACCAGTTTGAACATCTGAAATTGCAAATAAACAAGTTAAGCTTGGTGCTATGAATAATAATGTTTTTACCATAAATAGTTTCTGAGTTTGCTGGTTTATTGGTTCACTGCCCTTCCTCCCTCCTTGATTAATTTGAATTTCTAAAATGTCCTGACTTTTAACATCGATGAATGTAAAAAACCTGATCTTACAAACACTTGCACGGACACACATATGGGGTCACTTTATCTTTTGACATTAGAGCTTCATGAGCAGTAAAAACACTGACATAATCTTAGTGCATCTGTTTCTAACTGGATGATGAGTCCACTTCTGATTTAATAAGGAAATAAAGGGAAGCAGTGTTTTGTATCTGAATATCCAGGGCAGATATGAGTGAAATAATCTCTCAATTAAACTTATAGTTTTTTTTTCTTTGTAAATATTCCAGTTTAGTAGGTTTGGGTCTTAAACTTTTCCCTTACTCCTTAGGGGATCATGTTGGATGAGCCTTGGACAAGGAACATGTGATGCTCCTTAATATTGGCAGGTCTTGAAAGCTCCTGAATAGATTAAATGTCTTTTTGCCTTCTTAGAGATGGCCTTCTTGCCCTTTTTAGAGTTTGGATCTAATCCAAGAAAAGGCTAGGAATTAGCTCAGCTGCAAAACCTGACTACTAGCTCCTGAATTATGAATTGAAACTTCACATAATGGAAATTTGAGGCCCGGTAGTCTAAATATAAAAGTTGCCTTGCAGTGTTGTTTTTGAATGAGTGCAGGTAGTTTTGCTGGGGCTTTTTCTGCATGGCTTTTGCTTCCCTTCCTGTTTCATTCTTACTTGTTTTAATACCTAATTGTAGGCACACAATACATAATTGAGAGGCTGTGGTACAGGAAGCTTTTCAAATGCATGTGAAATTTGGAAAACATAGCTCTTTACCTTTATGTTTAAAGGTACAGTGTGATAAGGGTTTAAGGGAATGACTGCAAGATTGTGTAAATGTGTATATAATACCAAACTAGCTTTAAAACCTTTTTTGCCCCTGTAATGTTCAGGGGAGATGGTAATATTGATTTAGTATTCCCAAGTGCTAATTTTGGCTAGAAAATGTCCATATTAATTTAATTACTTAATGTTTCTGTCCATCTCATCATCATAGCTTTGATTGACTTCCTTTTCTTTCTCCACTCTCAAATTTAATATTGAAGTAATTCAATGATTACATCTCTCCAACCCTTACTAGAATGATACAGGTCTGCATTCCCACAAGGATACCTGAAAGTCTCTATAGGATCTGGCACAGATGTAAAAAAGGTACAGCTAAAAGGAACAAATAATTATCTTGTTTCACCATTTCTAACTCATGAGCATTACCATACCTTTGTTGATTAAAGTACATTTTTCTGAAAAGCTGATAGTTTTGATCTGATGACACCAAGTGAAGGATTTGCTATTTCACTTCTCCAGTTTTCTTCCTGTAACTAGTTGGCCTCACCCATAAATTGGTTTTCATCCTCTTTCCTGGAGCAGTTGCCTGTCCTCTGTGTTGCCAGAGGTGTAGCTCTGGCTTTGCCTGTTTTAACTGAATGTGTGCACATTTTTCTTTCTTCTTTATACTTTTATTTTTTATTTCATTCTGCCAATCTATGTGTTAGCAGAACATTTCTTCTAAGGAATTGGTTATATGTAGACTTCAGCATTTTTATGTATCTGGATAACTCTGATTAATGCAAAACCAAACTAAAGCAATTTCATTCCCCAGTGACTTTATGCTGTCAGCTACTTTGAGACCTGTCAGTTAGCCAACCCTTAATCCATTTAGCATCTGCTTTATTGACACATGAGCCAAATTTGTAGTCGGAATATCATGTGGTACAAGTCACGTGCCTTGAAAATCTTAACTACTCAATCAACTCTACCAACCAAACCTGTGATTTCAAATTCACAAATCAGGTTTGTTTGAATACTGGTATCATAAACCCCTTGAGATTGCCATTAGTTACATTGCTGTCCTTTAATAGAAACCGATGCAAATGTTTCCATTTTAAATTTTTCAATCAGTCCAGCACTAGTTTTGGACAAACAAGGCCCCAGTGGCCAAGGCATGAAGTTAGCAGTCATTTCTTCTGGGAACCGTGGAGAATTGCATCCAGTGAGATTTACGTTTAAAAATGAACTCATTACAGCCTGAGTATTGGTTAAAGCTGTTAAAAACTGCAAACAGACTGGAAAATTTGGAGCTGATATATTAAGTGCTGGGTGAGGAAAGTGTTTCAAATAGATCACAGGCTGCTGGCTTCCATCAAGACATTGGTGACTATTGTAATTGTGCTGCTGTGTTCCAAGTGCCTGTCAGAGGTCAGCATCTCTGCGAACTACAGTGTTTGTACTTGATGTCATTGTTTATACTTTGATTCACAAGTCTAGTTTCTTGTGTTTTCTTCAGTGGAAAGAGATGTTGTTAATAAATGTTCCCAGATAGGAATGCTCATCACAGTTTAGCTACACTTAACATGCATTTGTTAACTCTTTGAACTTCTTGAGTGGAGAAAGTGGCCTGGCCTTGCAGTCAAAAATTAAACTGGAGCTACTGCAGATTTCAGCTTGATCTCTTGCTTTAGATTCTCAAGTTTGGTGGCTGTTGCAGCAGCTTCCCAGGACCCAATATCTTGGGAAGAGGATCGCACTGTTAACATCACACACTGAGGAGATGGGAGAAGTAGAATTCATTTTATGAGATAACTTTTCTGCTTGAAAGATAATATTGAGGAAGCTTCAGAATATTCAGGGGCTTCCCTCTTCGCAAATTTATATCACTATACTGTAATTTCAAAAGAAGAATCTGTTACACTGTGGGAAGAACATCATGGAGTTTAAAATCAAGTCTATTTTAGTTTTGCATAAATCCATCCTTACTAATCTTAATCTGCCTTTACTAATCTTGCTAGCCTACTGCAGAACTGGAAAAGGCTGGTTTGAAATCAAAATAGTGCTAACTCAAGTCAAAACCCACTTCCTGAAGCCAGCTGGTGTGCAGTCACCACCCTTTATGTGCTTCTGATGAAGCTTCTGATAACTTGAATTATCCATGACTGATGTCTTTATCACAGCCTGCGTGCTGTAAGGTGAGGGAGAGCCATCTGCTCACAGCAGGATTAATCCAACTGATGGCCCATGAGCACATGCTGCTGCTTCATGGATCTGCCTCTCTGAGTGATGGGAGAGGCCATAGCTGTCATATCACTGTAGAGACAGGCATGTGGCTCACTGCACTTGAAAAAAAGTCGCTCAGGATGCCCAAGCTTTTATTTTCTACATCAGCATTAAAAGAAACACTTGGTCAGGGTGTTTTCACCTACAGCTTATACCTCTAGAAAGCAAGGCTGGAACTAAAACCCGTAGTATGCTCAGTATTATCTCAAAACTGAACCATGGATTAAATCTTATTTTGCTTAAGGAGTGTAATAAATATTTATTTTGGGGAAATGGGAATGTCAGCAGAAGATTTAAATACAAAAAATAGTTTGAGATTTCTTCTTGTTCCTTTTAGTTCCTTTGAGCTTTTCCTTTAGGGTTTCATTATTAACAATGAAATAGCAAACCTGCTCAAGGGTAGAATTGTGCTCTGAGAATCATACGTGTGGTTATAAAAACAATTTTTTCCTCCATAGTATACCAGATAGCTTAAATTTTAACCCTGTAGAGCAGGATCCATGAACTGGGCCATATGAATTTTTGCTGATAAGGTTTTGAATTAATCCCATTTTGTACAGACCTGTGCTTGCAGAAGCTTAAGGAAATTCATCACAGTTGCAGATTGTTTTCCAAGTAATATCCTCATGGACTATGAAGCCTATCATTTTATGATAAATGCATAAAGGTTTTGCTTAACTTCATTTTTGAGCCACTCCATCTCTAATCTCTGTTACTCAGTTTTTAAGTAGGCTTTGGCAGTCTGGCTGAACTATAGTAGTGCTGACATTGAAATTGCACAGTACGAGGTGGGGGGAGGGATGTTACAGGAGGTTCACTGTAGACACAGCTTGGATTTTTCCTCCCCTTTGATACAGCTGAAACTCTTACTTCCTGCACAGACAAGCAGTCAGCGTGATTTTTGAATATTTGGGTAGAGGATAATATAGAGCAAAGTAATTCAACTGTAATCCCTAAGGACGGGATAACAAATAACATCCCTGCTGTACAGGCAGCTAGAATTATTCAGAAGGTGTAAAGGGGCTTTAATGTTATGAGGAGCTGCCTGTAAAGGGTGCTTTTGAGTAGGCACATCTGTAACTTTGCAACTGAAATCAGTGGCAGGCACAGACGAGGCTGCTGGGTTGTTTGCTGTGCTGAGGAGGTGACTAAGCATCTGCAGCTGCTGCAGGTGCGCTCAGAGCCGCAGGTGTGGCTTCCAAGGCCACTCTGCAAAACAGGCATTTGCTCGCAGTGATCGAGGCTGTGTTATCACTGCTCCTTCCAGAACAATCATTGTTGAGAAGATTACAGCATTAAGTAAATGTTTTCCTTTATATCAGTGTCATTATCTTTTAATCTGACTGGGTAAGGGGGAATGACAGTAGCTCTGGGAAGAGCTCTAGTGGGAAACTGGCTCTCAGGTATTTGGCTCAGGGTTGTTCTGCTCCGTGGGGCTGTGCCAGGGCTGAAGTGGGGGCAGCAGGGGGACGTTTGGGCCAGCATTTAAACTGCCACTGCCACAATCTGGGCCAAAGCATGAATGGCTTTGGAAATCAACGTTTCCATTTCAGACATGGTTCCCTGTTGCTTACTGTAGAAGCAGATACTAAAGTTCAAATTTGTAGGTTGAACCACCTTGAGATAACTGCAAAGGGGAAGGATTATGTGAAGAGATACTGATATATTGCTCTTGTTTGTGAGTACACCTGAATAGAGAACTATCCAAATATTTTTTGTGATCTGTGACATGAACTTGCATTACATATCTGTCTCTGAGGCACATGACAAGCTTTTACTAAAAAAACCCTAAAAACAAACTCTAATCTTAAAACTCACTGATCGTAGCATCCATCCAAGGTAGCGTTTGTTAAAATGATTGTTAGTTGTAGAGGAGTGTGCTGGCCTGTTCCTTTTTTCATAGTTTGGGTTTTACAGCCTGTGGTGTGGTGGTAAGCCGTGGCAGAAGGGGAGCTGTGGCAGCGTGGGAAGCCTGCAGCGTATTGGCATATAGCAGCTGCAGGCAGGAGCTCCATCTCCCATCCATTCACAATCAGATGGCCCAAACCCACCCCAGGTTTATGATTATTTTTACCTAAGAAGGTATAAATGAAAAGTGCACCTTTCAAACAGACGAATGTGTGAAAGATGAGGAGGTAATCTGATCTATAAATATAAATGGAATTTTGTCTACTGGCTTCAGGCCAAAAAGCAGTAGGTTTAAAAACAATTTAAAATTAAACACCCCTGCTTTAACTTGAAAATAGTTTTTCCTCTGAACAGAATATTTCACAGTGATTGACCAGAGAGGCTCTTGATGAGAATTGCTATTCAGCTGAGGAGCTCTGTCAGGCATGCAGATCTGGAAGTCACAGCGTGCCACTCTACCCTTGTTGCCAAAGTTCTGCAGGCCAAATTATTCCCAGTATGACACCTAAAAACTTAATCTGTGTTGATGTGTATTTCCTCTTGCAGTGCTCTTTTGCAACTATGACTTCAGCTGTGCTGGGTCCACCTAGGCCTATATCCTGTCTGTGACTGTAGCCAGTAGCAGTTGCCTGAAAAGGAGTGTTGGAACAAGCCAGACGAGATGCTTGGCCTGATTCCTACAACTGCAGTCCAGAGTGCTCCTAAATCAGCAGTGGTGCCTTCTTTGCAGAGCATCAGGCAAGGATCACAGAGCATGGTGCAGAGAGTTCCCCAGCAGCACAGCTCGTGCCAGGGCTGGGTCTGCCAGCATTTGGCTCCTCATGTGGAGGAGTCAGGAGATACAGCCCCAGGGGTCTCCATGGAGAAGCTGTGCTGGTCCCAAGGTTGGGAGGGACAGTCTGCTCAGGTGAGTGTGTGGCTCCTTTGTCACCGGCAGGTCCTGGGCAGCAGTCCCACACCACAGCTACCCAGAACAGGCCTGGGAAGGGAATTGGCCTTTCTGAGCTCAAGCAATATTATGTTTTGGGCATAACTGAAGAATAATGGACTCTTAGTATAAATAATTGTTGTAATAAAGCTGAATAAGTTAAGAACACCTTCTGTAGTCAAAAACTATTCAGCTAAAGCAGAGAGTTAAAATATGCAGAGGAAAAGCCTCCTCTAATAAAGCAAAGGGCAGCAGATGTTATTAGGATCTGTTTTGCTATCACAGCAGTGGTGATCCCAACTCTCCAGTGCATTTCTAGGCTGTTGCTTTTCTTCCTGGGAAGGCTGTGATGGTCATATGAACTGTGCTTCCTGCTAACAGCCCCACTGTTGAATACTTGAGAGAGCTTTTCAATTTGCCAGACTTGTGGTGAAAGCCTCTGATCTGCGTTACACAATCGAGCCTCAGTTCGTGCTTGTCAGAGGCTGGTAGCTGCTAACATGTGGGCAGCTCCAGTCTGCCTCTGAAAGGTTTTGTTCAGTGTGTGCCTCTGCTCGGCCCCGTCAGGCCCTTGTATTTTTCAAAATGTTAAGTACTCAGCTTTGCTCCAGTACATTATCTCACAAATCTTCAATTGTTTGGCCCTTTTCTGAAGAGCACATTATGTGTGGTGGCACGAACTGTGGCCAAGCTGTGTCTGCAGTGCACTCAGAGGTGCTCTGGGCTGGAGCTGGTGCCACCCACCATTGGGTGGTTTGGGACTGCCTGGGCTGGGGGTGCTTTGGACTTGTTCTTCTTGGCCTAAACTTGTCAATGAAAGCATAAAGTACTGTGGCTTTGTTCCATGGGGACAAGCAGTGACAGGTACATAATGTTACTATTTTTGGAGTTGTCACATGGAAGGGAGCTAATATGATAACCCATAATACTTTGTCTTCTGTGATCTTGAGAGATAGCCATGCTTACACATCTAATTTCTACTGTAGAGGGTTGGAGGAAAGTAAAACAGTCCCTGTTAAGGCTCAAATCCAGTCTAGCCAAGCTAGAGTTTTCATCAAAAGCAGGAAACAGATGGACGGGCACAGCTGCAGGAGGAGCTGCAACTTCTCTGGGAAAAACTACCCAGGCATGTGCTGCAAGCAGGGACGTGAGGACAATGCTGCTGTTCTGCACAGGGCTCTGCTCCGTGTCAGTGGATGGATGGTCTCACAGCCCCTGCAGCTCAGGAGGATGCCATTTTGGGGAGAAACCTGCCTGGAATTTCTCCCACCGCTGTACGGTTGCCCGTTTCCAGGATTTGCTCACTGTAGTAGAAGAAGAAAAGTGCATCAAAGACTTATTTATGTTTCCAAGTCTTACATCTCTGGAGTGTGCCGCAGGCCCTGTCCTGGGGAGCTCACCCTTGCCTCCTTTCCAGCAGCACCTCCTTGCTCTGTGTCCCTGCTGAATTCTCCATTTTGGAGTGGATGGTTGCGTGATAAAGAGTTCCTGTACCTTGGTGGGCTCACAGAGGCAACCGGAGAAACCTCTGGTGTGCGCCTGAGTGGTGTGTCTTATGTTCTTTGTGAGACAGAAGAGAAGGCCCAGCACTGTGTCCCCGGTGTGAGCCCAGCCACTCACCCAGAGCCAGTCTGACAGTCACTGCTCCTGTGAAAAATGACTCAGTGCCAGTATTTATCTGGCACCTACAGGCCTTGACTCCTACTGTTTACTTGGAAGGTGCAAATATTTAAATCTTTTCCAGCACAGATCTAAGTTATTATTATTTAGAAGGTTTCTTTTCTTAAGCAGTTGAGGTTTTTTTCTTCTTTTGTGTAATTTTTGCCAAAATCAAAGATATTTCCAAGGAAGAAGCCCATGTAAGCACAACTGTGTAGTGGGGAGAACTTTTCTCAGCTTGCTTTCCCTTTTCGAAAGACAAAAGAGCCTTATTGAAATGTGCTTCCTTTCTGACTGCTAATGGCTTTTCCTTCCTTCCTCCTTGAAATGAGCTTAACATTCTCCCATCCTGTTGGGTGTAAATTTCAGCCTGGACTGTTTTCCCTGTTGAGGTGTTGAGTCACTGGCCTTGAATGGGAACCTGTGATGAGATAGGGAGAAGTGAGGGCTTGGGCAGAAAGAGGTTTTCCAGCAGTTTGGTGGTACATGGGATAAATTTTTAAAAAACAAAGGTAGGGTGCTATTCATTTTAGCCTTGGGCTGCTATATACTCTTTTCATAGTTTTATTTCTGGATACTTTCTTATGTTGGATCTGGATAAATTCCAGGACATTGATGCCTTAGGTTTTTACTTTTATAGTTTTCAAATCCTGTACTGCCTAGTGTGTAACTCTGAAGTTTCGTGTGGCCTGTTAGCTACTGTTCTCTCATGCTGGTTAGACATAACAAAGCCTCTCTAGTTTTGCACTTCAAGGATACCTTGTTGTCCCAGGCCCCAAAATGTGTAAACTAAAGCCTTTGAGAGGAGGAGCAAACTTGGGGTAATTACATCATTAACTGAAATTATAATTGGAGAATTAACCCTGATATGCAAATGGACCCAACTTAGAAAAGTGTGAAGAACCCCTGACCCAGCGTCCATGTTGGGTGGAGCCCCTCGGAGGCTTTTGACTGCCCAGGGTGTACCTTTGAAGGCCCTTTAAATAAATACCTACTTTTCTTCTGTTAATCTTGTCTAGCCTCTGTTTCAGGTAGCCACTTCAAGGCATGAGTTCAATACACAAAATACATAGAGGAAGAGCTGGTTCCTGCTCAATAGCAATGTTCCATTTTAAGCTGTCTCAGGTTAAAGGGGAAAACAATATGATACCGTATCACTTGAATCCATTTGTCTCCTGGAGGGATGATGCTGAAATCTTGCTTCAAAGGCTCTGTATGGGAATTATGTCCTGAAGCCTGGATATTCTCCAAGGCTTAATTAAGCTTATTCATAGAAACCCTGAACTTTATGAACTGGACAGCAGACCTCTAAATTTGGCTCTAAGTGCAGAGAGGGTATTGTTTCTGCATACTCTGATTAGCAACACTGAGCACAGACATACACTTTGGAATAATTAGTAAAATGGATAGGAATTAAAGCAAGCTTTGCTCTGAAAACAAACCAGATGAGCTAAACAAGTCATCTTCCTATCTGCATTTTTCTCTCTCAAGTAAGGTTTCATTTTGTGCAGTGTTGGGTTATGTCATGTGCGACGTATCTTCTCTGTCTCCCCTCTAGAACTTCTTTCTGGGCTAAAGTCCACAGTGGCAGATTTGAGACGACAATCTGCATCTCCTCCCATACCATCTTGCTCTGCAAGATGAAGAAAACAAGGCTGAGCAATGGCATTAAACCAGCAAGAGTAAGATTAGGTTAGTATCTCTCATACACTTTTGCCAATCTCAGAGAAATCTAAATCCAAGTATCTTTGTTACTAATGTTATCTGTGCTTTGGAGGTTTCTTTTGCCCATTTTTTCTCCCCCAAGCAATAGGGCTGAGAAATTAACTCCTAAAATTAAGACTCGCATTATTATTCTAACTGTTGTAAGGTATCTGAGCTTGTGTGAAAGCAAACTATTGTTCAGTTGGCTTAAGCAATAAAGTGTGCTTTTTTATTTGGTAGAAAAGCAGGTGAGACTTCAAAAGCAGTTGAAACCAATGTGTGGTGCTGCCTTCATGGATTTGTTTAGTTTGCAGTCCTCCCTCTGGAGAGCCAGCAGTGCAAGAGGGTCACAAAAGTGGTTTAGAGGGCTTTCCTGTTGGTGTTTGAGGGGGGATTTATTGTTCTGCTTTAATTCAGATCAGTTTATGAGATAAGATTCTTCAGTAATATTTCCTTTTTAGAAAGCTCCTGTATATGTGAAACTGAAGGGTTTGCTTGGGTTTTTTTTAAGAGCTCTACCTTGAAGGAATATTTCCTTATTTTTGGTATTACTTAGGATTTATGTATCAGAAGATTTTTTTTTTAATGCAACTTTTCTCGTAGTATCTTAAGTAAGTGTGCAAAAAAGCTGAACAGAAGTATCATTTGGACAGAGCAAGTCACGTGCTTTGCTGTTGTCACAGTTTTGTCAGTGTTGGAGCAAATTGCAGAATGTCTTCTGTTCAGAATTTTGTCCACCCAGAATTCCACTGTTGATTAGTTTTGAAACTTACTGCTCAAAGGAATTTAAGAAAAACTATCCTATGTAAAATTTTAAAAATTTTTGGTAGTGTTAACAGATAAAAATGTTGATTGACTTTATTTTTTTAATGTAAGTCATAACATTTAGACATGCAGAAATATAAGTGCTTTTTAAAATGTAAAATGGCTCCATGAGACTGCTTAACTGTCTGTGCATGACATCTCTAGGCTGCTTAAGTACTGTTTGCTTTGTTAGTGAGACGAAACAAGGATTTGACAATGAAAGACAGTCGTAGTCCGGAGACGCTATTGTCATCAGTGAACCTTGTTTCTTGGAAAATGAAGCCCTGAGAGCTGGAAACTTTGGCTTTGACACATTGGAGCCCACATTTCACACAGATGTGCAGGTCCTGTTCTGATGGCCAAGGGTCACTGTGGATTTCAGTGAGCTACTTCAGCTTCCATCCTGCTTGAAATTGTGCACCTTCCTCCCATCTGTGCTTAAATAATGAGGAGAGAACCACAGGCTGGAAAGCAGCTTAACTAATCCAGGTTAAAGGGGCTGCAGTTTGGGATAGCTGAGTTCTCCTTACTATGGCAATTGCCTACCTAAGTGTGGAGTGTGAGTAAAGTGTCATTACAGCATTCACAAGTCTTGCGGCTGTTGACCTGATATTGGAAGGTTTTAATCTAACATAGAACAAATATCATCGTCATCTTTCATATCTCTGAAAGCAGCAATGTGCTCTGTATCTTTTATGTTTGATTCTTGCAGGCACTTTGAATGTGTATCTTATGCCCTGTATCCTGCTTTTGAATTTGCAGTGCAGTATCATAACACTCCATCTTTCAGTGAAAGAGCCAGCTGTAGGATGAAGCCTAGTAAAAACCTCGGGGTTACACTCTCTATCGGAGCTGCTTTAGAGATCAACCCAGCTGAATTCTAATTTAGAGAAGAAAGCTTCCCATGCTACATTTGCACTGTACACACTTAGGGGGGTTTGTAAGAGTTGATCTTGAAGTGTCCTTCAGGCTGATTGTCCTGTTTTTATGAAAATTTTGCTTGTGAGAGCCCTTGAATACACACTAGCGAGGATAGAGGTAAATAGCAGTAGACACAGAATTGTGAATCTAAATTATATCATATATCAGGAGACTACACTTTGTAATTAAATACATGAACAACTCTATCCAAGCCTCTTCATAGCTCAGATTTGAAGTTCAGTTGTGTGGTGCTAGCCCATCTTGAATCATGTGTCCATCAAAAAATTCAAGGTCAAGAACGCTCAGATCTACCAATCAGTTCTTTTTTGGTTGGGAATGCTTGTAAGAAGGCTCTTATTTTTAGTGTCTGACATTGGAGATTGGAACTGGAGTGGGTAGAGGGATGGAGGTCCTTGCAAAAAACATCAGACCAAGTGACAGTGCTGCTTTCTTGAGGAAGGACATGATGGTGTTTGGCTGCCAGAGTCCTGGACAGCTGCTGGCCTAGCAGTGTCTGAGTGGAGATCAATGCAGGGGTATTCCCTTTCTGTACCTTTTTATTGAGCACAGTTCTATGGGCAGAAGTCATTTCAGCAAATGTAGGAGGATTTGGGTTCTTTCTCTGCCCTTTGGCTTAAGGCCATAGTTATCTGAAAACTGAAAATACCATTGTAAAAAACCAAACCCACAACCCTCTGAACAGGTCACCAGCCTGCCCGTAAGGAAGTGGCCATGTGTGAGAGGGACGTCTGTCACCTGGGCAGGCAGCAGGGAAGTCTCATCGACTGCTTGGTTAATGGCAGCATCCTGAGCTGTCAGGCTCATTAGGGACATGCTGCTAATTTGGTCAGGCAAGGGCTGCCAGGCTGCATTGTGTGGGGTTAAGCAGCGTGAATAGAGCCCGTAAGCAAAGCTGCTGGAATCTGCTTTTGTGTTCCCTTTGGGCGCCTGTCCTCTGCTTTTGGCTTCTTTTCCAGTTCAAAGTGGCCACGTGGCGTTTTGGCACGGTGAGTGCTGTCCGTAGATGAGTTATAGATTGCAGAAGTGAGCTAACTTGTGCTGAGAGCAGTTACCCAGCTTCTCTTCTCAGCTGTTTTTGCATACATATGCTTAGAGTGTCAATTCACTACTTCGTGTGACTTAATTAGAAATGGATTAAGCCCTTTCTCTTTAAAACCCAATTTGAACTGCTATAGGTATTTTCCTTATCATCACTGCTCACATGTGCTAGGCACTGGCTATATAGCAATAAAAGTTTGCATTTCTTTTCTACCGTCAAAAGATAACCTTCCTCCCCCTCCCCAAGGCACGGAGTCCTGCAGGTGGGTTTGGAGGTCTGACAGTTGTGCATTCCACACACGCTCCAGTCCCTAAAAGAGCTGGGAGGTTGTGGACTGACCCTTTGGACACAGGAGATTGGTGGTGGGGAAAACCTGCCCCGTGCAGCCCGGCTGGGTGGGTGTGCTGGCTCTGTGTGTGCCTGGCTGGAGCAATTCCTCATGGGATTATTGTAAAAGGTTGAGCAAGGAGAAGAGATTGTTTTCATCTCATAAAGGGAACAAGCAGATTGTCTCACTGCTGTCTCTCCCCAGCGTGCGTCAGAATATACTGTTAATTTAGGAGTTGGAACCCAGTGGAGGATTTTCTGATTCTCTACCATGTGTTTGCCTTTGTGACTCCAGTTTTTCTCTCATCCTTTGGGGATGTTTTTCCCTGACATCTTCAGCCTTACCAGAACTTATTTTTGTTTCTGCCAGAGAAAACACTGAAATAATAACTTTTGGTAACCATTTTCTACATCTTCATCTGATTGATCTGATTATGTTAAAGCTGAGTCAAATACTCCATTAAGAGTTTCAAATGCTATCAGAACTGAAGCAGAAAGAGGTTTCCCAGGAGACTGACTGTGTGTGCCTGTGTGGAGCAGCCTTGGTGGGGAATTCTCTGCACCATTCCCTGGCACAGAGCAGCGCACCTCCGGCACTTCTGGCACCGCATACCCGGGGTGATCCTGAGCTGTAATAGGCACCTGCTGGGTCAGCTTTTTTATCACACTGGGGGCTGCCCTGCCCTCCAGAAACAAGGGGAATTCATGCCTCTTCCTGTTCAAGTTCACGGATATTGATTTAATGCAGTGCCCCATTTTGGGAAACTGTTTTTCCAAGGGTGAAAAAATGCTTGCTCTGTGGGAGGGAATACTTCTTGCAAACAAGCACTGAATTTCCTCATTTTACGTTACTAGGGATTTCTGTTAGAAAAACGGCTGGAGGGGGAAGTTTGGAATGATTCTGGGAAGCTTTGACTCAGAAAAGGGAGAATGATTCATATTATTACTGTTATTTATTAAGGAGAACAGACCATGAACCTGATCTTTTACTTATCTTTGGAAACTTCAAGCACTTATGCACTGACCCCAGAAGTGTTTGTGGGTTTGAACCAAGGTCTTTCAACATAAAAGCTAAATCCCATCTGTGGGAGCTGGCCTACAACATTTTAAGAAGATTTATTCCTGTTACTTTCATACTTGATAAGTATTTTAATATCCTCAGTGCATCCCTTCTCTGTTTGTGAAACAGGGTGGTAAATAATTCTTGGAACTTGGCACGTTCTATGCTGTGACAATGGTCAGTTATCTCTGTTGCTGGAGTCTCAGTGTAAGAGGTCATTCATTTGAGAGGCAGTCTAGTTTTGATGGTGAGAATTTGATTACTGAGAAAAGCAATATGTTTATTAGCAACCTTTTCTGTCTTTTTAATTTGGACATAAACATTTACTTCTCCAAAAATAACTTTGCTGTTAATAATCTAAACCTAAGATAATCAAACGTGTACATCAGAAAGAAGGTTTTAAGCTCCAGCTTCAGATAATACTGAGAATTGTGAGGTGATTTACATTTGTGTTTGTATTCTGCTACTATGAAAAAAAAGATAAGTGCAACCTAAAGGTGTTTTAATTATATTTGGCAAGAGAATTTAAACAAAGGAAAAATCAAAACTTGACACAGTCTATGTCACACCTGTAATTTCATTCTTGTACTTCAGAAGTCGTATAACTTAATCTTTTAGCTAATTGCTTAAGTCAGTTCTTGAAAAAATCAATCAGACAAGATTCTGTCCATCTTATGAAAATGCAAAGGCACTTGGCTGTGGCCATACAGTTTTATCTTCTCCACTTGTAGGATCACACTGTACACCCCTAATAGTTTTGGGTGTGCTGTCAGTGGCTGAGAGTCAGAGAAGTTAAGAGAAAGTTTTAACTTGTAGGTTTTAACTTTTAGAGGCTGGAACAAATATCTCCATCATCCTCCTGAAAAATCCTGTTAGCAAAGCAGTCCCATCATATCTGAGCTACTGGCTTGAATATTGCTTGTACTGTCTGTTAAAGTATAGCAGCTTAACCTCAGCAGAGATTGAAAAGGCATGCAAAGACTCTGCTAGTGAGAAAAAAATGTATAGAAAGGACAAATTGTCACAGCAAGTATAGAAACTTGAATTTAGGCTGTATTTTACTGCACTGGGGAAGGCAGAAGTCCTCAACTTTCGCAACTGTGAATCAAACACTTCTGACCAACTTAACACCTATCCCAGAAGGATTTCCTTATAGGCTCAAGAAAACTGACTTATGTCAGTAGTTGTAATAAGCACACTGTGCAAAGTTAAGAAGTCTCCAAGGCTTTGGATAATCAACAGAAATATTAATTACATTCAACCCCAGATAAGAATTTATCAGTAATTACAGACATTTAGTTGACATGTAAGCAGTCCTATGAGGTCACCAAAAAACATTTCTTGGTTCATATCTATTAATGGAGTTGAAAGTTTTCTTTGCCTAAAGGTCCAAAGTAATGTGAGCCACATGGCCATGAAAGATATGTGATAAGGCATCGAAAATCCATCAGTGTTTTCTATATAAAGCTGCAAAATAAACATACTGAACTCTTCTGTAGTCAATTTATGCCTGAAATCAACTTGTCCTGTGTCCTGTCAGAGAATCTGTGTAACTGTTGTGGTAGAAATAAGATCCTCTGTCAGGATTGTAAATACCTTCCAAAACTGAACTCAAACAGTGAGCCATGCACACAAACACCGGAGTCCATGGGTGAAATTACAGGGAGGGGCTGTATAAGAACAAACATATGTCAAACATATTGTACTGGTTTCCTCCTACTGGGCTTGGACTTCGTAGCTCACTTAGGCTGCCAGAATTAAACATGATACACAGTGGCTTTTGTGTCGTATTTCTTAAATGCAATGCCTGATATACAAATCAGGCAGCAAAATATCCTGCAGCAAGATATGGGGATCTATAGTTCCCCTACCAAGTGGTCTGTCTCCTGTCCTTGATTTGACCCCTGGTGTTCTCCTTGGCTATCCTCATCTCCCTCCCCAGGTCAGCAATCTCCACATAAAGAAAATGAGCATCAAGATCATTCCAAGCAAGTATCCTCATAATGAGACCAAAAGCTCCATTTCATGGAAACATTTTGTGAGTCAACATGCTAAAATCCACAGTTCAGGCAGTACATCCCAAAGATCATTATGAAGTAGTGTGGTTAAAAACTGTTTTCTTGGGAGTGATTTTGCTGCTTGGGCAAATCTCTCACAGGTGCAGTCTGTTAGGAAGTCCAGACCACTTCCTTATAACAAGCAAGCAAGAACAATCCAAAGGATAGCAATGATCTGTTGCCTTGCCAGCAGGGAAAGTCCAAGAGAAGACTTGGACTTCAGTGGAAGTAGAATCTGAGGGGAAAAATCCTTAGTCTATAATGGGATTTTTGGAAGGAACCATTTATTCTGTACAAAACTGTCCAATCAGAAGAACTGATAAGTTTGAGGAACGAGCAGAAATACCCAAGGAAAAGCTCAGGCAACCCAGCCTGGTTATTGAACTGAATGCAGCACTCTCTTTGTGTAGTACAGGTGGGCCTGAGAAGAGATTTAAATCATCTGCTATGCAACATGATTTACTTTGCCATAGCCAATTTCATCTGCAGCAGCCAACACTGACTGTTCAAGTTGGGTAACTCCAACATTTGCAATCTGAGAATGCAGCCCCCCCTTCTTTAAATTTTTTTTTCTTTTTAATTGAAGATGATCAAAAGAATCCAAATTACAGGGACCTTCCTCACCCGAGAGACACAGAATTTGGTAAGTAGATATTTTTGAAAATTCTCTTAAGAACACCGCCAGCTTCAGCCTGGTGATGCAACACTGATATGTTCCTCTTTTCTTCTAGGAATGAGAATTCAAGTACCAGCAAGAAGGTAAGATGTGTAGTGAGTTATTACAAAGTTCACATCCATTCCAAAAAGATTCTTCCTAGAAATCCTTTGAATATGAAATTCAAATACTCTTTGAAGTCGGTTGTCTTGGAAGATTTTCTGGTCCTTTTCCCCCCCCACCCAGTTCATGTAGAATGCAATAATTTATTCTTTTGTTTCCTTGGCTGAGGGAATTCAGTGTGTATTTTTGCTTTACCCTACTAGTTTGAGTGATTCATCTTGCCTTCCAAAGTGATTACATGTCCATCAATCCAACCACAAATCCTTTTTTGAAAACTCCTTGCTGCTGTTATATGTACTGAATAAATCCCAGCCAGACTATCTCAAATATGTTTCTGTGACACAATAAAATGATTGCAGGGATTATAGATCTCTGGAGCTGCAACATAGAGCTATTTCAGCATTGAGCAAATAAACCAAACAACCTTCCCATTCCCCACCCCACTCACTAAAACCACTGCAAAGTGTGTATAACCTGTATTTGATCTTTTTCTGCAGCATCCAGAAGAGCCTGTGGAAGCAGCTACCTGGAACAGCCCTCTCACTGTTTTCCACCTGCAGCCTCATGAGCCTTGTCTCCAAATAGCTGCGCTTGGGCTTTCTCTGGCACTGAGCGCTCTGCATGTTGTTAAACATCTTCCCATCTGGTTTTGGCTCCACAATGGATTTTTCCTGAGCCCTGAAAGCAGTGAATTGTTTTGAAAGAAAATGACCTGACTGAAGCAGAATACAATTTGAAGAGTCTTCCACATGTTAGTGCTAAATCCTGGAAGCCTCCCTTCAGGATTAGTGGTTCCTCAGATGCTTCGATGACCAGAGCTGGCAGTGCTCTCGCAGGCAGAGCAACTCTCAGGTGGCCTCCTTGGCTCTGGTTTTGCCTCAGGTTGTTTTCATTTCTCTTTCCTCGGAGCTGTCTTTCCTCCTCAGCTTGTCTTTGTCTTTCACTCATGGATGTTGCTCTTCAAGAGCAAATTCTCATAAACTTACATCATGGTTGCTCTGGTTCCACCTTCTGCTCTTTGCATTTCAATATTACATTTCACTTGTTATGGTTTATTTTTAATCAAAACATATCACATTACTTTTGGGGGCCACAGAAGCATGTTTGACATGTTTAAGTTGCCACTGTGAGGTTCTTCTCCAAACAGAATTCAAACCATTATGTTGCAATCTGTACCAGAGCCTTTCTAGCAGCTGTGTTTATACAGCTTCTAGTAAAATGGGTCCCTGATTAGGATTTTTGAGTAGCTCATTCACTGAAAAAATGGTGTTTTGAACTAGCTAAAGCTATTTTAAAAATTGGGATAATATAAGATTAAAAGTTTTGGTTTGAAGAAATCAGTGGCAACACCCTGCCAAATTTTAGGCCCCAAACATCATCACCATTAGTATCATAAAGATTAAGTTACTGGATTTTAACTGGGCAAGAAGTGGTTTTCTTTTGCTTGTTAAAAAAATTAGCTGAAAAATTCATTTGTCACAAATTGAAAATTATATGTTCAGTCACCCAAAATTGTTGAAGTTTGGTAAATTAGATAAAACTGAAGACAGGTTCTTTTTTTTGGAATCGTCTAGCAACAGTGATTTGAGGGCAACTTGATCTAGAATAGACACCGAACATTAGGCAGTTCTGGGGTTGCTCCACAGTTATCAAGACAAGCTGTTTGAAAAACCAAACCCCATCCTCAGCTGAGTGACACTGACACACCACAGGCTCTGTGTGGTGGGCTGGTGGGTCTCCAGGAGCCTCTCTGCTCCTGCCATGCCAGGCAACCTCCTCAGGAGGCTGGAGAAGCAATAGCTGGTGTGCCAGCAGCACTGCCTTCTGCAGGGAGCCCTGGAGGCTCTTCTTCCCACTGGTGAGGCTGGCGGGAAAAGGTTCCTCATCTTTGCTATTCCCCAGTGTGCAGGTGGCAGCTGCATTTCCAGAATTCTGCAGGTCTGGTTACTTGCGTTCGTGCTGCGGACACTGGCACTGTACAAAACCACTCAGTGCACGTTAAGGCACGGAAACACAAATGCTGCTTCTGCTCCATTAAACTGGAACTCAGGATTAAAGGACCAAAAGCTACTTTGACTGACAAACTCCATATTTAAATGTTTTTTAAATCATAAACTGAGAGTAAGGATTTATAAGTTTGTGTCATGATCCATAAATCTAGATCTCGTCCTTTGCCTCTAGACAAATGGCTTGTAGAGGAATTTGTAGTGGTTTGGATAAGTCTAGGTTTCAGCAGTCAGCCCTCTTAAGTCAGACATGTATGAAACATCTGTGATTGTTTGAGGAATTTGGCAGACAGTCTTGTACTTAAATCACATTTTCCCCTTTGAAAGTTGGAAATGTCCATATATAAATTAGACACAAAAGCCACACAACTCTGCCCTTGTGAATTAGACAAGGTATCAACCTGCTGTAACCTTGCAAATCCTACTGCAAGGTAAGAGTGAGTTGATACATTGCGATAATAAAAGAGACCAGCTTAAAGTTCTTTACAACTGTGTACCTTTTTTGAGCCCCAGAATAAAATCTAATAGCTTTAAGGGGAGTTGTTGCTAAATGGCAGGCTACTTTAGTGTTCAGGATTTGCCAGTTAGCCAAAAGACTAAGACTGAAATCAAAAGGTTCTTTGAGTAAAATTATACAAACCCTCCTTTCCAGGCAGAATTGCTGAGGTACGTGCGTAGTTGTCACGTGCTGGGCCCCTGAGTACATTCACCATGCAGTTGTGCAGAGTCTGTCTAGAGCCATCTCATCCTGTAATGAGATCATGTGAATTCAAAGCATATTAAACTTAAGCCTGGTTTTCAGGATTATACCCTGTAAACTTAAAATTGCAGAGTATAAAAAATGCATAATGCTCCTGATTGCATATTACAAGAAATGGGACTCAGCTCATTGTGAACCAGCTTTGGTTCTGCCGCTGAAAGCAGAACTTGGTAAAGGGCCTTCAGTGGGAGATTCAAGCTGGTGTCTGGTGACCTTTGTCAAGAAGAACAAATGATTGCTATGTTTGCTGGAATTGCATTAGCGGTGGATGCTTCTGGTACAGCCTGAGCAAACGAAGTTTAAGTCTGTCTGTCTATCAGCAAACTTTGCCTTTAGATTGAGTCTACAAATGCTGCAGCATGGACCCTCCAGGCAGGAACTGAGGCTCTGCTTTATTTGATGCCAGGTCCTTTAATAGTTTCAGAAAGTGATTTTGCTTGTAATAGAAAAACATGATGAAAACAGACATAATCCTGAATAATGTGTTAAAATCAATTCCTGTGTGTCAGATTCCTGCGTAGCGTGTCCTTTGGTACACACAGGAATTGTCTGAACAACCCGAGGAAGAGGCTGTCACACACAGGCTGCGCCTCTGTGTATTCCATCTCTGGAATGACAAAGCAGAGCTGTCGACTGTTTAAGCTTAACCCAGCACATAGTGGACACAGAGCCAAAACTAGGCAAGAGAACTCCTCCCAAAAAAGAGAAGCCAAAATTTGCAACTAGTCATTATCTTTTGTGTGAATAACCTGTAAGAGCTAAAGGCTGCATGATTCTGACTTGACTACTGAAATGTTGTAAATTTACTGTGGAAGTACCCTTGGTAGCTTTGAGCTTGAGGACGTACAAGATTTCTTAGCAGCATTAAGTGACCTGTCTTGTGTGATGCTGAGCCTTTCCATGTTCAGCTCCCTGCTTCATTCTAAGGGCAAGCTTATTTGGTTGCCAGACATCCTTCTGAGGCAGAGATTTTTACTGTGCCTGATTGAGCAGTACCACACTAGAGGGAATGAAGGTGGAACAATTGTCTTCCCCAAAGCCATTGCTGGAACAAAATTATCCACACTGGCTCCAGTATGTCACTGCTGTGGAAAACAGGCTTCTTGTTTTCTTGCAGAACTTTCTGCCATCTCCTTTTCTCTTACTTTCCTTTCTGTCTTCTGTACTTTTGCCTTGCTGCTCTGTCCTCTACATCCAGTATCTCCCTGTTGTCACTTACTGTTCCTTTACACACTTAATCCAAGGCAGTCAGTTCTAATTGGGATTTTTTGCCTTACTCCCTGGGAAACTATATTCCTTCTGTTCCCTTCTGAGGGCTTTTTTTTAATGCCAGCACTGGTGTATCTCAGCCAGCTGCAAGCTTCCTTCTCCTCCAGCCAAGCAAGAAGTTGATAACAACAGACTAGATGCCCGACTAGACTCAGCTGAGCATCTCCCCTTTGGATATTCTTGGTGGCTGCTGCCACGCTCCCCACAGCATGGCCCAGTTCTCTCTCTGTGGTGGGGGTGGCAGGGAGGGTTGGCATAGAATGTGCAAAGCAACCTGGCATCTTCCACAACCGTATTTTTTTTACCTCTTGAAGAATATAGGTTTCCTTTTTGGGAAGACTAACCTGTTTGGAAGCTATTCTTGACATCTGAGGGGTAATGCAGTGTAGTATTTCTCTTGCCAGCCTATCTGAACCATTTCAGGAGGTTGTGGTGGGTTAGAGCTGATTGGCAGCTGTCAGTCACTGGCTGTACATTGTCGGTGTTTTTCTTAGGCAGGCTGAATTGCTTGATACAGCTCTCTGGAATGTAGCAGGAGGCAGTGCAGCATTTTCATTTAATTGCTTGTGGAGATAGCTGCAGGATTGTGGTGTCAGAAAATATTGCTAAATCTCCAGGGATTTCTTGGCATTTTGTTGCCACAATAAAGTCATAGTTGTCACAGTGGCTTAGTACAGCCACCAATATATGTACACTTATTTATGCAGCCTGAAAATGTAGTGCAATAATAAAATACTCTATTTACATTTCTGCGTCTTGCATTCGAGTCTTCAGATGCTACTTTTGTTATTCACTGTTTTGTCTCAATGCGTATTTCTTATATATGAAATTTATAAAGATGTTAAGAAGAGTTGCCAGTCAAGTCATATTTTGCAACCAGTCTTAAACATGATCCTACTTGTGGGTTTGTGTCTCTGCTGTTTTTATTACCTAAGCATTTCAGTTTTGGAAATCCATATTTATAAGGAATTTGTTCTACAGTAGAATTGCCATGGCATTGTTAATACCAAGATGACAAGTGGCCTGAAAATGAAGTGTTGAGCAAACACAAGCAGTTTCCACTTGAGTTTTTTTTTACTGTCCTGAAGCCCAGCCAGTCCATGTTGTGGAGCATTTGCAAAGTAAGATTAATGCAGTGCAGAGCTGCTGCTGAGTTACAGGAAGGCAGTCACTTGAGACCAAAAAATGAGGTTCTTGTGTCTCCAACTCTCCCCTAGCCAGTCAAAAGTTTGCTTGCTTTGGGAATGTAAAGGTATCTGTTTTTCTGTGTGTCTCAGTTGAAACCTCCATGTTCAGGGTTATGTTTGCTATATGCAAAATATTAGCCTGCAGGAGGGGTGCATTTTTCCTGCAGAAATTATCTTAGTTGCACATGTGTGAAAAATACTTGCTTTGTATGGTGTTTTTGAAGATCCTTTTCTCACATTGTATTTGTGTCTGTTCCTTTTGTCTCCAGTGAGATGTCTCAGTTAAAGCATTATGGTTAAGTCAGAAGAGCATCCATCCTGTGAGCAGCACGAAGAATGCTCCAGTTACCTTCTTACCTTCTTTAGTCTGATGAACATCCCTGTCAGGTTGCTCAGTCATTCTAGCTCAAGCAGGACTGCTTACATAAGTAAAAAATTCAATGTGATCTTGCAGTGCTGCTTAAAAAAGTCATAGACACACTGGTCATGGTAGAGTGTTAATGGAGGAGCTTTCCTCATGCTTATCTGTGCTTCTACTCCTTCCATTTGTCATTGCCTTGGTGCCTCTCACTTCTGGGTTTTTCTTTAGGCGGAGTTTTATGTCTCCGTTAGGATACATTTGTGAATTCACTGCTTTTTCTCCCAGAACTTAAACTGGAGAGAGATTTTTAGTATGTCTTACAGAACAGATGTGAAATCCAAGCTAATCAAACTAATCTGATAAAATAGGTTTTAGAATTAATCTAACATCAATCTGCTGCTCTGTAAAAAGCACACATCAGCAGTACTTATTGTCTGTAGCCACAAGAGAGGGGGAAAAAAAGCCCACATGCATTCAGCTACTGCAGCAGCAAAGAATTTCCTTAGAACAGTAGACATGATAATCACAGTGCAGGGTGTCAGCCTAAACTTGCTAATAAAGGTTTGTGCTCAGACCCAGCCTCTGTGAGAAAGGAGAGACTGAGCTGAAAATCATCCCTGGAAACCTGGCAGATTTGTGAGTAGGGTGAAGAGGAGATAAAACATGATTTTTGGGCTGTAATGAAAGATGGCTTTGGAGGACGTGTGCATGTGCAAGGAGCTTAAGGGAGGAAGTGGAAGATAGGAAATCTGCGTCTTTGAACACTGACAAATCACCTGGCTGTGCTTAATGATCTGACAGCATCTCCTCACCAGCTGCATCAACATTTGGGCTATTCATCACCTTTATAGATTCATAGCATTAGGTAGCACAACTTTTCTATCAACACATGCTTTTTTTCTGCCTGGTGAGCTGAATAAAAGCTTCTTACAGTTCTGTCAGTAGGGGAAGCACACAGGCAGGTTGTACTCCATGTCAGATTATGGGATTTATATTTCAGAACAATTTTTGTCTGCCACAACCATTTAAAGTTTGAGACATTGATTCCAGAAACTGATATTTTGCTATTCATCAGCAAAGATTTGGTCAGAGCTTTCTTCTGATCGAATTATTTATGTCTTCATAAACTTGCCTCTCAGTAAGACTTTCCAGTGCCCCCTGTGATGAGTTTAGGAATGGCTGAAGATCATAAAAAAAAACCAAATGGAGAGGTTTTCATAGAGTTAGCATTTGTTTGGGGAAGCAGTGGTATCTTTCCCATTTATTACTGGGGACCAACTCTGTCGTCACATTTGTTGGGAGACAGCTGTGTACAGCTGCTGGATGGAACTGGTTTTTAGAAAGCTGGTTTATAAGAAGTAACATTCATCACTGATCCACTGAAGGGCCTTGGTGCTGCCAAGACTAATGGGTACACTGGAACATCAGCAACTGTATTGAAATAAAAAATGAGAGGTCTTACAGTGTTTGGGAGTTGGATTTAATCACATTTTAAATGTTTCTGTGTGAAGGTGGTGTTGCTGGTTTTGGTGGTGGTATTAATTGGTCACTCACGTGATTTGACGTAGATTGAAACATAGATCGTAGAATTTGGAAAGATCTTTCAGCTCATTGAGTCCAGCTGTTAGCCCAGCACTGCCAAGTCACCACTAAACCATGTCCCTGAGTGCCACATCTGCACTATTAAATGCCTCCAGGGACACTGCCTCAGCCACTGTCCTGGGCAGCCTGTTCCAAAGGTTGACAACCATTTCAGTGAAAAAATGTTTTCTAATATCCAACCTAAGCCTCCCCTGGTGCAACTTGAGGGTATTTCCTCTTCTTGAGGATCTCCCCTCAGCCTCCTTTCCTCCAGGCTAAACAACTCAAATTCCCTCAGCCACTCCTCACAGGACTTCTGCTCTAGAGCCTTCACCAGCTTCATTGCCCTGCTTTGGATTAGCTTTTGGACCAAGAAGGACTGTCCAGTGCTTGTGCCATTCAACTTTAAGAGAATGTTAATGTATAAAGTGATGAGATTTTATGGTTAACTGGACAATGCATGGAAATAGGGAGAGCAGGACTGGAAGGGGGGTGGGTTCCATTTACAAATAACAGACCCAGCCCCTGCTGTTTATAGTATGAAGTTTCTGTCCTATTCCTCTAGCACAGCAATGGTGAGAAGCTGCTCAGAAGTGTGTTCTGATTTGACTGTGCTTATGAGCTCTTTTTTTTTATTAAGTAAGTATATTTGCATATCTGAATTTCCCTAAGAGAGACCTACTAAGTGGTGTTTAAATTAAACTTTAGCATTTGCCAGAATGAAAATGAACATTGTATAACTGATGACAAAAACTACAGTTTATGCATAACTAACACAGTACCCTATGCAAATATTCATAGTTGAAAAGGAATTAATCCCTTTCCAAAGGGCCAGCACAAATCTTTCAATGGCACATAAGCCTGCTTTTGAGGGAGCAGGTGCTTAGCAAGCCCTGAGGGTTCAGATTTCCAAACTGTACACTGCACTGACACATGAAAATACCTTAAAAACAAATTTCCAAACTCTTATTCTCTTAAAATTTGCTATAAATTCTGTATTTTGTGAATTTAGATGTAGCTTACATGGCATGCAGAAATTCTGCAAGAGCAGGATCATCTCATTCTGGAACTGGGCAATACCATCTTTAAGTTGGGGTAGAACAAAGCTGTAATTGAGGATTGGCCAGGTCCCTTTGCCAAGCTGCTCATTTTGATCATTCATAGCAAAACACCCTTATTTTGTAAAAATCCTTTTATTGGTGAAGACAGCAGGCAGGTTCTATTCTGTCCTCGAAGAAGGTGGCTTGGTGCCAGCGTCAGCAGCCAGCAATCCAAAGTGTTTTGTTTAATCACAAGATTAATTTTTCCTTTTATTGGCTTTTCCTTTCAATATCACCAAGCATGACATGTTGTAAAACAGAAACACTGGTTGAACAAGGGTTGGCGAGCATCTCTGAGCCCCCTGGCTATGTTGATAGCAAAGTGAACATTTGGCTTGATGTGCAGCTGCTAGAGACTCCCAGGAAACCGAACTGGGAAAACACTCTTGTCAATGCATGGGCCATGTGCCTGGTGAAGAAGGAGGGCAGGGGAAGCACCTGGGTGTTAAGAGTTATATTGGGGCTCACGTGCTTTTCCTCCTTTAACATTTCAAGCGTCTGCAGTTCCAGTAGCATGTCAGAGTTTTTGTGCTGTAGATCCAGTCCATGGTCTGTGGTTACATTAGAATGTATTTATTTTAGCCTTAGTGTGGCCATATGCAAGTTAGCTTCTAAAAGGAAATGGCAGAGGATCCAAATCACGTTAAAGATTTGTACTCATCCCACTGAACACAAGGACTTTTGCCTTGCATTGAATCATATAGAAAAAAACCCCCACTTTTTCAGAAGGATGGTGTTAAATTCAAAGCTTATCCTAGGAGTTTTCAGCAGTGAGCATCCCTGATGTTCTGAGCCATCAAGCAGAAATCTGGTCATGGGTGGGAATGCTTAGGGTGGAAGGGCTCTGTCTGTCTGCTCCTGTATCTGCAAACAACCATGTTCAGTCATCTTCATTACAGGAACTCTGGTGGTCTTGGAATGGAAAGTTTAGCAGAGTTTGGTGTGAGTGCTAGAATGGATAACTGCTCGGCAAAGAGTTGTGAGCTTTCAGAACCCTGCATTCTGAGGGTTATTAAATATTTTAAAACTTATATACTCCTGTCCAGATGATAGAACTTTACTGAGTTTAGAGGAAGGTAAGTGTACTTTCAGGGTAGCATCCCTTTCAGTTAAGATTTCTGGGTTTGGATTTGACTTGTTTTACTGATATCGTCAGCGTAATAGCACGGATTTGCATGTACCTTTTTCAGCCAAAGTTGATTTATTAGTTTTTCACAATCAATAGGTAGGGCAAACAATAATGTTAATCTACTGTATGAATAATACAGCTGCTAAAAGATCAGGGACCACTTCACGGTACAGTCAGATGCTGCTGGTAATTTGTCAAGGTCAGGCTCCCCTGAAAACAAAGGTTAAAGATTGCTGCCCTGACCTGTGGTTGTTTTGAGTTCCCATGCTACAGGAGCTGCTCCTGTCAGTTCCTTCTTCTGCTAGAGATCCTTCTGTAATGAAACTGTTCTGTCATTGATAATCTTGTGAAAAGATTGCAATAACTTTAAAGTAAAAATCCACAAATGTCACTTTTTCAAACAGACACCATGTGGCAGCTCTCAAAGAAGCACCCTAATTTTTTGTTTCAAGGATTAAACTTCTAAGCCCCAATTTCCACCCTTTTGCCTGCTCTCTCGAGGAGCTGAGACTTGAGGGTGGGGGGATTATGTATGGTTATCCATTTATGTAGATATGAAGCACTGACTGGAAATTGCAGGAGGAGACTGCAACCAAACAGCTGTATTTGCAAATTTAATATTTATTGCAGAGTTAAACAAAATGCCTTATTGTTTAGAGCATTATTTGCCTTGGGCATTGGCTTAGACAGACGCGTTGGCTGAAAAGAATTTCCTAACTCCCTTTTCCACACAACAGAAGATTAAGTAGATAATAGCAACAATTGGCTGTTTTGATCTGGCCTTGACATATGTTCCAAGCATCTACTTCATGATTCAACTAGATTACTTTTCTCTTTCATGGCTGCAGCATTTTACTCCTACTTTACCATTGCTGCCACTTTGAGCCATCAGAGGCTTCTTTCTGAGCCTTCTTTCTGCTCAGAATTAAACAATTGTAAAAGATTCTTGCTGCATAGTGTGTAAATTCTTTATGCACAGGGAGTATTCCTGACACATTATTGGTATGCAGAGTTTTTCCGAGTTAAGAAAAAGCTCAGTTGAAGGAAACAAGTTCAAATCAAAACTTAGAGGAATTGCATGAGGAAGCTTTAGTATCCTTGGTGGTCAGAAGCCCAAAAGAGTTGTGATGCTACATGGTGATGGTAATGAAAGTTGGAGACAGATAACTGCAGAATATTTCTGTGCAGAGCTTTCCCCTGAAGTTTCTCTGGCTGTCCTCATGCACCATCTCACCGTCTGCTAGGAAGAGGCTTCTGATCAGCAATATAAGTGGGTCACATAGGCTTCCTGCATCTTGCCAGGCCGCCAGGCAGCTGTAATCAAACCTTTTCCAAAATGCTTACTTGGTTTCTGAACAGAATTTATCAGCTGGCATGGAACAGTGGTTTAACTAGTTCACTCCTTGATGCAAACGTATGTTTAGGAGAAGCTGTAGAAGTCCTGCTTTCCCTTCTGTGTGCTGCTCTGTAGACAGGGCCAGCTGGTACAGCAAGATGTTCGTGACAGTGCTGTTGCCCTTCTTCTCTAGAAGGAAAAGATTTGAGGCTTCTGTGTGTCCTTTTGACCCGGCTCAAGGCTGGCTCCAGCTGGTGCTCAGTTCCAGCTCTGTTGGCAGGTAGTTTTTTGATTCCTGTACTTGTACTTGTACTACAGTCCTGTTCCTGTCAGATCTTTGATCAGAAGGAAGGGATGCACTTACACCCAGGGAAAGTTGTCTTCCTGCATGCTTAGGTAGACGTGTTAGTCTCTTAGTCTGTTTTATATTATCAATGAATTGCAAAGTCCACATTGTAATTGGCCTATATGTGAATATGGAGTGGACCTGGAGCCTGAGACAGTGGAGTTGCAGTGAGTGGTTGCCAAAGCTTTGAGGGGCCAGAGTTTGCAGCCACATTAAGATAGAGCATAACTGGAAGTATCTGAAAGTTGAGGATATATCTTTCCTTGACCCATTTTCCTCTCACACAGCTGTAGTGGGGGGGAGATGAGGGAGCACTAAATGATTATAATACCTACAGTGCTGTGTTTCTTTATGCTTATTTAGTTGCTGTGTGTCAGTCTGAGCAGTCTGCACACACTGCAGGCACGACCACTGTCCCTGTTTCAAACATGGGTGTTTCAACTCCGAGCACTCAGTGACCAAGAGTTTAGGTCAGTTTTGCAGAATTTGCCAGAGTGTGGAAGATGC
Organism: Dryoscopus gambensis; assembly: GCA_013389985.1. Classification (NCBI taxonomy): domain Eukaryota; kingdom Metazoa; phylum Chordata; class Aves; order Passeriformes; family Malaconotidae; genus Dryoscopus; species Dryoscopus gambensis. Next base: position 1,244,115 of record WEIT01031474.1, on the reverse strand, counting down.
TGAGCAGCGAACTGGTAGAGTTGCTTCAGTTACTGAAATTAAAATACTTAAGCAAACTGACTAAATAGGCTTCTGCATCTGCATTGCAGATTTGCACTGACCTGGTAGATCGATGTTAGGCTTGGCTGTGCTAATACAAGTTTTCTACCAGACTGCAGTTAATTACCCAATACCGGCTGGCAGCATCCACTTGTGAGGGTGTATCCACTCTGCAGAGATGGGATGCTTAAGGAGCAAAACATTTCAAGGTGACTCTCACAGCCTGGCCTCCACTTGTGAGTTTTACAGTACACCAAAGTCCATATAGCACTGGAGACAACAACACTGATTGGCTAAAATATGACTGTATGGAAACTGAAAACTTAGGGGAAGGTCCAGTAATACAGTATTGTAGTGTTGGCTTTCACTGAGTATATAAAAATGCCATCATAAAAGACAAATGTAAAACATGGTTTTCCTATTCACTAAAGAAAGGACTTTGTGCCTACTGAAAAATCCAGAAATTTCCAAAACTCAGAAGTTTCCAGAGAAATAATGAGCAAATGAATGCGTTGTTTCTGAAAACATTTTTTGATCCAGGAGATGCTGTTCTTATTATGCCTGTTTGTCTTTGTGAACTTCTGTGAAGTCACACTGCAGTTAGACTAGGTGTCAAGCCAAACACAACTGTTTGTAATATTGTTTGCACACAAAGCAAGGTGTGGTGTTAGAAGTAGTTTTCAACACAAAAGCAAATGACAAACAAAAGATTTCAGTAGTAGAAAAAAATGAGTTGGATTGGTTCAGCCAACAACTTTGCTAGTTTAAAAAAAAGCCTGAACAAACCCTGTCCTTTCCGATGGAGGTTATCCAAAACATCTTTCACGTTTTTATCAGTCTGCTAATCAACTTGACACAGTCATTGGTTCCTAAAATTTGAGATCAGGCAGTAACTGCTGGATATTAACTCACTTAGGACCCACTAGCAGAGCCCCTTGGGACTGGCACTTTCACCGTTTGACACGGCTCTGTGAGGCAGCTGCAGGTCATTTACTCTGGCTCCTGAGTCACAGTGTAGGAACCCTTAATCCAAAACGAATGCTGTAAATCGTCTCCTGTGGACCTGGCAAAGTCATCCAAGCTGAAGACAGATGGGAAATTACAACAATTTGCAAGAGGGATGTTCCAGAGAGGTTCTTCTCGTGCTTTGTACTCCTAACTCGGGGCAGGGGAGCTGGAGGTTTAACTGTCTTGCGGACAAGCTGTGAGCCTGTGTGCAGAGTTTTCTGGAGCTTCCCGAACTGCATGTGGCGTGTGTGCATCATGGGGTGGTGGAAAAACAAGGCACGCATTCTCTCGCCTGTCACCGCGGGCTTTCTTCCTGTTTGAGGGGCGCTGAGCACTTTTAAGTTCTTTTCTTTGTCACTGGTTGTGCTGTTGTAAATGAGCAACACAAGGCTGTGTGTAATTTGAACAATTCAACGCCCATGTGTTTGTGCAGGCGAGGGCTCGGAGTCGAATCAAACACATAGGAAACAAAATCCTGGTAGAAAGGGAATCTGTTCTCCTTGCCTGCTCCTCCCCTCTGCCCAGGCAGCCCTTCTGCCAGAAGTGCACGCCCAGGTTGACTTTTCCAAAGGGTGCAGTTTTGCCGGGATGGTTTAACTGCGCGGATGCCGAGCGGCCCCTCAGCGTTCGGAGCACTGGCACAGGGGCTCCAGTGGGAGGGCACCCTCTGGACAGGCTCTTGCATTTTCTACATCTATTAGGATGTTCTGAATTCACTTTAACCCCTTTTTTCTTTTGCTGGCACAAATTGTGAATAATTAAAAACATGTCCAGTTCAAGGCAGGGTTCTGCTGTCCTGGCATCTGTTCCTATTCAGAATGAGGATACTTGCATTTTCTTGCTGGCTGTGTTTGCTGTCTCTTTAGCATAACCATATCATTGTCTCTAGCCTTTATTTTTTTCCAGCATCCACAAAATGTCCCTGGGAAACTAAGCCATGGTTATGTGAATTTGAGAGAAGCAAGGAGTACCAAAGGAGCTGCTGCATAGCAGTTACTGAAGAAACAAGGCAGATGCATTTTCTCATCTTGCACAGTTAAGACAACTAACGTGGAGCTTTTATCTTCTTTTTAATAACCTTTGGAAGGAGGGCTGTGTTCTCTACAGCCTTTGCAAGCACTGACTTTTGCAATTCAGAAATACTAACAATTCCTAAATAATTATTAATTCAGCAAAGCTGATTGCTTTTGTTCATGGCAGGAAGGGATGCAGTCAAACCACAACCTCCAGATGTCCCAGGGACTGTGGTTTGCCTTCCTCTGTCATGGGGAGGGAGAAGAGAGGATATGAAGCTTTAGAAGGTAAATGCAGAGTTAAACTGCTGTGTGGCAGTGTTCCATTTTGAGGGGAAAGGCAGGATCCAAACAATCTTTTGTTTAATTGCAAAAAATCAAAGCAAAGCACTATGAAAAGCAAGCAGATTTGTTCACTTGTCAGTGACTTGATGGATCTGGTATTGTAAAAAAAATAAAACCTGCTGATATCTCTGTTTAATGTTGAACAGCAGATGTTGAAGAGCTGATAAAATGAGTGTGTCACTCATGCCCAAGGAAAAAACAATGTAAAAGGCTCTTTTCCTCTCTGTAGTGTGTGGAAGCAGGCCTGTAAGCATGACAGAGAATTAATATCACGAGTGAGAAGCTTTGGGAGGGCTGTTGTGATAGAAGATGAGGAAGGGCATGGGCCCCACTCCTCGTCTACATCTCCATGCCCAACCTGCAGCAGTGTAAATCTCTTGTTTAAGGAGGTACTAGTCTGTTGCTGAGAGTCACTAATTTCAGCCATTCTTTTAGTAAATCGGTGTCCCTAGTTGGTGAACTTCTCTTGAGATGGGCTATAACACTTTCCAGTTAATTTTTACTGACATATCTTTGTATTTTTTTAAATGGAAAATTTCCCAAAATTGCTGAAGTTATTGTTAAAGGCGAGGTGTTTCCAGAGAAAAAAATATTCTCAATTGTGGAATAGATAAACAAACTGGTGAAAAAAATAACCTCCAACCAGGTCACTCAAACTACCTGATTATGCTTCTTTAGGTATATAAACAAGAGCCTATTTTTAAACAAGAGTGGGTGAGTGAGAAAAATATTATTTGGAGGACTCAAATGTGCATCCTGGAATTAAAACATAAAAAAGCCACTTCTGGCTCTGGAAAACAAATTGCTTTTCATATTCACCAAAGGGTACTTCAGGGATTTAACTTCTCAGACGATGGTTCATTTCTACCTTGTTCTTGCCCTGCAGAATCAGGTGCTCTGTTGTACAATTTGAGAAATTACAAGTTTTCTTCAAAGTTTTCTTCAGAATATGAATTGCAGCTCTGTGCTTGGATTTTCTGATTGCTCTGACTTTCTGTTTTTATTTTCTCCCCCCAGTCGAAGGAGATGATGGCAGTTTTATCTTTGCAAGCTTTGCTTATGTCCCTGTGGCTGTTCTCCTGTGTTGTGCAGCTCCACACTTCCCCTGTCCTTCATGGCAGGCTCATCTGCTGTTGCAGAGGAATGTAAAGGGCAGTAAGGTATCCCAGAGTTAAAGAAGTTTTCTGGTATAAGCCAAAACTAGTTTGCTGGTAGTTTATGACTTTAAAGAAATATGCAAGGAGGAAAGGACAGGGGAGGTAAGGGATTCATTCAGAAAAACGGAACAGTAAATTATTTTCATCACACTGTGACAGCTGTTCAGCAAGAAGTAAATGTTCAGGTTTTTTTCTGAAAAGCAGAATGATGGTCCCTAGGCTTTAAATAAATCAAGGGGGAAAAGCATGAATTAAGGACTTAACAAAGTTCAGGAGCAGCTGGGTATTGAAAAAGTACACATATCAATGCAAGCTATTGCCACTGGAAGCAAGGACAGAACTCCACAGACAAAACATCCCACAGTTCAGATCTATATCCAGACCTTTTGTTTGAAAATTTGGCCTGGAAATTTCTCAGCAGTTAAATCATAAGGTGCTTGACGCTCCTCATTCTGGTCCCAGCTGGGAATCTGGAAAGTGTAATGTTTAAGCTGAATATTCACTTTGATTCCTGGAAACGGGAACAAGTTTCATCAAGAAACTGTTTCTTTTTTTATATTTCTTTTCTTTTCCTTCCCTGAATTAGTTTGCCTATTGCGTATCGTTAGCAGATGGTGGCACATATGTCATTTCCATAGTCTTCCATTTTGGTACAGGAGCTGCTAATTGTCCCGTTTTGACTTGGGAGTACTAAGCTTTGTTAGTGCATCTCAGGTAATTGCAATTGGTTTATGCTCCTGAATTATGGCCACTGAGTTGGAAGAGTTTTAGTTCATCACACCCAGTGCACAATTGTACCTTTTCTGGTTACTCTGTGATTCTTCCAAAGAAACGCACCCCAAATGACAAACCCCATGGGCTTTTAGTGAACAGTGAGGTGTTGGGAGGGAAAACAGCTACCCTGTGTCCACTGCATTGTGTGAGCAAGCTACTCTACTACTGTCTTTAAAAGTTCTGGGTTTGGGGGTATAGTCAATAATACAAAAGTAAAGCAGTGACACTTCCCCCACCTTTGTGGCTGCTGGGAGAATCCTCACCTGTGCACTTCGGAGTGAAATTGGCAAGAAACAAATCTATAGACCTTGCTGAATCCCATTTCCCTGTCTCTATAATTAAGATGCTATCTCCTCATAGGATGTTTTCTAAGAAAATAGTTTTGTTTTCTGTCAACCTGAATTGAATACCTGTGCACCAGCACAAATACTGGAAGACTCGCTTTATATTTTGTCCAAGCTGACAGAAACATTTAGACCTAAGGTGGTGATGCTGCGAGGTTTCATCATTTAAATAAAAAAAATTACTGTTAATGTGACAGTCACTATGGTCTGGTTTAGGTTTTTATTGCTCCCCAAAAACATTTTGGTTTTTGATGAGTTCTGTAATAAGATTTTCCCTGCAGGAGAAGCTGCCTCCAGAAGCCTGCCCTAATCCTGTTAGATGGTAAGCGGAGATGTTTCAGTCGCTGATATGCAGGCAGGGGAGTCTTGGGACAGTGATTTAATAGTTTGAGAAGACTGTGACTGTTCTTCTCCCTTAGTGATTCTTCTTGGTATCTGTTGAGAGAATGCGTGGGAACAGCCACGAGTCCTCTGCATGCGTCACCTTTGCTCTGAGCCCGGGACATCTGTGTGCAGGTCTGCCCCTGGGCCTCCAGGCCCGTGGGGACACCTGAGAATGCCTTTGAGCAGCCACACCTCCAGATTAAAGCAGCAACTGCACCACGTTCCTCTGCTGCAGGAGGACGTGTGGGACTGCTCAGTCATTTGATTTAGAACAGGATGATGGGAGGGAGAGAAGATGAAACAGAGCCTGAAAGTCGAGGAGATCCAAGGAAAGGAGAATAGTTCCACAGAGGGAAAGAGAAGGCAGATTTCTAGTAGAGATGTTTAGAAAAAGGCTCTTTTGACTCTGCTGCTGCCTGGGGGTGTCCTTCCCAAAATTAGAAAAGGGAATGAAGATGATGATGTTACTGGGGAAGGGTGGAGATAATGAGAACAAGCTGAGTTTGATGTATTTCTTCATTAGAAGAATGCAAATAGAGGAATATGTTTAGTTTTGTAACGTTTCCACTGGTTTAGGCGCTGGAGTTCTGGTTTTGCACCCTTGGTTTTGTTTGAACTGCGTGTATCTCTTGCCTGCAATATAATCTTACACATTTGCTTGCGGGCTTGTGTGTCCCACTACCCTCTGCTGGAAGAAATGAGGATTTTTCAGCTCTGTCCTCATGCCCCAAAACAGTCCCAGTCCTCCAGCAGAAATGGGCTGGGAAGCAGTTTGGGAGGACCCCAGTTTTGCCCGGCTGTTGCTGGCATCCACCCTGCAGGGAAGAGACGTAGGGTGTAAGAAGGTGTTGCTGTGTTTCAGAACAGTGCATGGCCAGGAGAGGTGGTGCACGTGGTGTCCGTGGTAGCAGGGCTGAGTGGGATGGTGTGTGCTGCTCTGTTCTGTTACCTTGGCCAGAGTTGGTAGGTCTGTTCCAGTTTATGAATAAAGGTGTTGCCAAAATAGGCTGCATCACTGATGATTCTCCTTTGATATCCAGTTTCAAAAGGTGACTTGTACCAGCTGGGGGCTTGAGAGGGGGTGAAACATCCCAAAGCAGGTGGCCACAGGGGCATGGTTTTTCCAAATGCAAAGTTTTATATGTTGAAACGTGAAGGTCTCTTATATTTTTCTTTTCTTAAATTAGCTAAAATAATTTTGAGGTTTTATTCCCTGCTTAAAATCTTAATATATTAGGGCTCCTTTATACCTGCTATGCAAATGTTCTTTTTCAGTGTAGTGAGAATGAGGTATATAAATGTCATGCTCCCAGTTCAGGTTTCCATAAAACCCTTTCAGGAGGATATTCCAGAGGGAAATTAAAGATGGGATTCTAAGAGAGGCTTTTGTTTTATTATTATATATTTGCTCCAGTACTTGATATATGGGAATGTTTACAATTTCTACCCTATCTTCTGTATCTATTTGCAATAGGGGTGCCTCTATCTCTTTGTTTTGTTCATCTCTTCTATAAAATATGAAGTCCCTAATCATTTTGGTTCACACAGGGGAACCTTGCAATAACTGCAGTAATTTTGCTGCACCATGTGTCTAGAAATCTTGAAACAAGGGAGTTCAGATTGGAACTGGCTTCCTTGCCCTGCATAAGCAAGCGATTGCATAGATGAAGGACCTTGTGTAGCAGCTCTGAAGCATGTTATTGAGGCCATGGACAGGTATTGTTTCCAGATTTCAAAGGCAATACAAGATCCAGACAAGTCTGCAAACACCTCTGGTCTCAATTAGTTGTAAATTTCCTGAATAGCATTTTCCAGTTGTGGAAGAAATTTAACTGTTATCACCAACCTCATAGGATTTTCCTGCCCCTCCTCTGTCGAAGTCTTTGTAGCTGCCCCAGCACTGCAAAGAGCAGCTGGCAGATCTGTCAGAGCCAGCTGGGTATTGGGTATATTGGTATGTTGGGTACATTGGTATGTTTGGTACATTGGTATGTTGGGTACATTGGTATGTTCGGCACATTGGTATGTTCGGCACATTGGTATGTTGGGTACATTGGTATGTTGGGTACATTGGTATGTTCGGCACATTGGTATGTTCGGTACATTGGTATGTTGGGTACATTGGTATGTTTGGTACATTGGTATGTTGGGTACATTGGTATGTTCGGCACATTGGTATGTTCGGCACATTGGTATGTTGGGTACATTGGTATGTTGGGTACATTGGTATGTTCGGTACATTGGTATGTTTGGTACATTGGTATGTTGGGTACATTGGTATGTTGGGTACATTGGTATGTTTGGTACATTGGTATGTTGGGTACATTGGTATGTTTGCCCTGCCAAACACCTGAGTTGTGGAGGCAGCGTCAGACCTCACATGCAGTGGATGGTCCGTCCTGTCCTTCCTGCTCCGGTCAAGCAACATCCCTGCCAGGACCGGCTGGCTTCTCACTGCCAGTTCATGGAGGAGCGGCGCGTGTGGTAGATAAGATCCTCCTGTGAGATATTCCTTGGGAGTGTCCACTCCCCCAGGCAGCCCCTCCAGCTCTTTTCAGTGCAGTGTTTTAACAGGGCAGCTCATCCCTGATGCCACCCGTGACTGCACCAGGACACCAGGACACCCAGCCTGCCCTGGATCAACCTCAGACACCTGGGCTGTCTCTGCTGGCGTTCTCTGCTGTTCTTTTCCCCTGCATCTTTGAAAGCACATCATGTTACCCTGTTCTCTGCTAATCCACCGAGGACGTGATCACAGAGTTCAGAGCTCACACTGAACGTTTCTTATGCATATTGGCTCATTGTTCATTTAAGTGGCACATACTTTAATCTAATAGATGCTGTCTTTTAGTTAGGTAATTGCTCCAGTAGCTGTAAAGGGATGGTATCTTGTGAAGTTTAATTTCTTTCTACTGAGCTCATGTGGAAAAGGAATATCTAAAAAATCAAATTAACTTTTCAGCAAGGGTAATATAGACTGTCTTTTCACTGATGCCACCACCTCCCTCCTTATATCATAATATTTCTTTACCTGTTTCTGTCTCTCTCTTATCACCACATACTTAAAATGAGCTGCCTTGTTTCCAGTACACTTCTATCTCATGAATTCAAATACTGAATGTGTACTAGAAGTTCTCCCAGTATGTGGTTGGGGAATACAGTGAGCAAGTGTACAAATCCTTGTGTGCCAGCAGCTGGGATCACTTCAAGTGTGTCTGAATTAGGCTGCTGATAATTAAAAAAAAAAAAGGCAGCTCTATAGGAGCAGCCCACCTCAGCTTTCCACATTGCTGGATTCATGCGTGTATTCAGAAGGTTGAAGGCAATAGAGAAACAGGAGAACATCCTTCAGCCAGGGAGGAGCTATCCTGTGCTTTTTTTCCATTTTGGGATCTGGCAAATGCTATTCCAGCTATCAAAAAAAGACTTGTGTTACTGATTGCTGAGAGGTCTGGAAGATCATGAGAGTCACTAGTGGTGACCAAATAAACCGTGTTCTTTGTTACTGAAGGAAATGGGACTCTGGTGGACTCAGGATGAGGGGCTGTCTCTTTTTAGCCCTCCTGTAGTTGGTATGACATTAATTTCATAGTTCTGATGTTTACAAATTAGAAGCACAAGTTTGCATTCCACATGGTGCCTTCAAAAATGCTCAGAAAAATTTGGCTTGTGTAGGGTGTGTATCCCTTTCAGACACTGTGAAGTATCTCCTGACCTCCCTGGACACTGGCCTGGGCAGCTGGACTGTGATTACTGCTGGAAGTGGTGCCCACGGGAGCCCAGACAGGGCAGTGCAGCCACATGCACTGAGAACTCTGCTGTGTTATGAATTATTGGTTCATACAGCATCTTTTGAAGATAATTCTCTGATTTCCAATTTAGCAAGGTTTCCGTGCTTGATGATTCACTTACATGACCTTTGGAACGGGCTGGAAGTCACTCAGCTGTTGCAGTGCAGTGATGCTGGTGGCCAGCCTTATGCAGGCAGAGCTGCAAAGCAATGTTACTGGGTAGCCGTTCCTTCTTTCCCTAACCAAGTGGATTTAAAACTTTCAGTGTGACTGGGCAATAGTGTCTCTCAGGCTGTGGTTATTTTGCAGTGACTCCTTACTGCCCTTCTCTTCTGTCATGACCCAAACACCACCCATACCCTCAGCCCTCGTACTGGCTGCTGGAAAAAGCAGGGTTTATTTTCAGCTGCCCAGCATGGTACTGATAAAAGGTTGATGCACGTCTGAGAAGCCCTTGATTACACTTGTCCTTGCCTCTTCCAGCTTGTGTGGCATTTTAGGCTTTGCAAAGTCCAGGGCTGAGAAAGCAAACAAAAGATGTTTGTCTCTGGATCTGTGTGCTCGCCCTGTGTACCTGCACCTGAATCTGCTCTGATTTGCCCAAGCACTGGCAATTGGCTCCTTTCCTGCGGCACCAGAGCATTCACTGCTGCTTGGAGTGACGCTGCTCACAGCCCATTAGACACTTGAAGTGCCATGAAGACCTACTGCCTCACTTTGCTGTGAGCATTATCCTTCTCATACAAAAATGTTACTGTGCCCCCTGAAATCCAGACTGTCTGTACCCCAGATCAGTGTGCAAGTGCTGCTGCACTATTACAGAATATTCCTTTACAGATACATCAAAACCTGTCCTGGGTCTTCATGTATGTCAGTAAGTGCAAACTGGCTGTGAGTAGGTCCTTAACTCCCTGCAGGACAGTGCAGATTTCAAAGCAGTGTGCAGAGCAGGATTTTGCTGGGTTGCTGTGCATTTGCAGGTGAGCCCAGCCCTGCCTGCCCAAGCCCTGCTCTGAGCAGCATGCGAGTGCAGCTCCTGGCAGTAGCCCATGGCTTGGCCACAGCTGGGGGTGCTTTGCAGGTTCCTGGGCTCACAGCAGCTCCTGAGTGTGGAGAGCATCTCTGCAAGGCGTGAGCACTGAGTCCAGCCCAGCCCAGGCGTGTCTGCTCGCTGTGCACAAGATGTGAAGTCACACAGTGTCACAGCTCACGGAGCGTATCCTGCCCGCTGGCTGCAGGGTCAGCCTGGGCCTGGGCAATAGGTCTGGGATGGCTGGGCAGCCTCTGAACCTGAGGATGATGGGTGAGTTTAGCCCTGTGGTGGTCTCACTCGGGTTGGGTTATTGGTATTCTTGTTCCTTCAGTATGTTTCTCGCACATCAGTTCACATGACAATACTGTCTTTTCTCAGATACTTGGAGACTGTTTAAAAAGGCAGGAAGGGAATATGATCCAGAGCTTTCAGACAGCTTTGTGAAAAGGGTAGATTGTATTTTACTTTGGGGGTGATGCATAGCCCGAATAAAATTTTTCACCAAGGACCATTACATCTCAAGTTGACTTTTTAATTGATTTAGCTCCTCTGATCTGTACGTTTCCAGACATGAACCACTAGCCTTTGGATGGAGTCCAAAGTGTAATGGAAAGTTCACTGAAACCCCATCAGCTCTTGTTAAACCTGAGTGAATTCCAGTCCAGCACATTTCTTGTGAATAATTAAACACAGTTAAGCAGGTGATGGATTTGAACCTCTATTTCTGGTGTTCATCTGTATTTCAATGAGGAAGAGATTCATGAAATTCATGAGGGTTTTGGTGGTGGGGTTTGGGGTGATTTTTTGCCTCTTCTGATGGATAACTGCACCTGAAAACTCAGGGTAGATGTTTTGGTAGCTCCTGTTTATTGCCTGCATGAGCTGTTCTATGTAGCACTCAGCTCTCATAATTTACTGCTTTTCAGTAATAAATTTTCCAGTATTTACTTGTCCTTTTCCCATTTTTTGGTAACATTTGGATTTGTTATCCTTTACTTTGATACCACTTTCTGTCAGTACAACTACCATATTCACAGGGAGAGTGTAGTGCTATGGCAACGATGTATTATCTGCAGTCCTGCCAATGAGTAAGATATGGTGCAGAAATTAGTTCACTTATCAAAATCTGATGTGCAGAGCTGAGCAAAGAACCTGGCAGTCCAGAACCTCCTGCTGTTTTCACAAGACCTGCTGGTCTGTTTCACATTGGTTATGACACTCACATAAATTCTCTCCTGACTGTTTCCAGTGATGCCTTGTTAAACCTACAGATGTCTCAGCACCCTGGAAAATATTTTTAGATGTACAATAATCTTCATGCTGTCTTTGATAGTGACAAAAAATGAAAAATGAGCAACTTTTTTTTTTCTTCTGTTACTATTCCAGAAAGGTACTTCTCTGTAATTTCAGGGTAGGAAAAAGCATATAAATAGAAAAATCTCACCCAGACTGGGAAATGTGAGAAATGTGTTAGATTAACACTGCTAAAGACTAAGAGAGCTCTGCCCTTCTCTGCTCTGTGGTGCAGACTGGGCCATGCACAGCCTTCAGAATGCTGTCTTGCACCTTATCTGTCCCACATACAAACTGGTGGAATGGGCTTTAAGGTACAATGTTTACATCCAATTGCAAATCCTTCTACAGCGTGGGTGTTCAGGATCAGTCAGTTGACAGCCCTTTCATTTATGTTCCAGCTGGTGCAGTGCTGGTTGAGGAGGACTTTTACTGCTGTGGACCTGTCCCTCCTCTGGTGTGTCCTCTCAGCCATCCTGACTGTTGTGCCTTACAGGGTAGAGCAGCTTTTGGGCAGCCCAGGATGTTGGGCCCAGCTCCCAGGGTTGATGTTAGACCCTTTAGTCAGATGATTAGAAATTGTTTATATGGATTTTACAGTGTAAACATGTTCTTAACAGTCAGGGTTTGGCTAGAAAATCTTGGAGAGAATTTACTCAGGGTCAGGCTTCTACAGTCTTTGGACATCATTTGAAAATTCCAGTGAAATAAGTACTTGTGCTTAGTCAAATTGTGTTTGCTTGTTGACCCCTCTTATCTAATTAGTCCCTACTTCACTGAGCTGCTTCTACTTGCATGCACTGAATGAGCTATTTCACATTAGTCTTTTACCACTGTAATGGTGGCAGAAGTACATTTGAGCTGAGATGCTCTCTTTTCTGTTATAACCCCACGCCTTGTGATTTTGAAGAAATAAATTGTTTTGTTGTGCATCAGCCATCTGTTTGAGGCCGAGGGGAAGGATGTGTGGTAATCTCAGATCAAATATTAGGTGTAGCTGAGCAGCCAATTAGACAATCCTTGACAAGACCTTCTTATTAGGTGTGGCTAAGTGTCCAAAGCGTGGATGCCCATCTCTTGAGGTTCCCACATCTCTGTGCACTGCACAAGCAGCTTCAAGAAAGGGAAGGGTTGTAGCCTCGTGGCCCTTGTTCTGCTCCTTGTCTCTGGCCTCCAGACACGTGCTCGCGTGTGCTTGTGGGGCTCCAGGCAGGGTGTAAAGTGAACCACTGGCCTTGTTTGCTGGGTAAATCACAGACCCATCCTCACACCACGGCTCAGCAGCAGGAGCCTCACCCCTGCCCTATTCCGGGGAGGCTGGTGGGTGCCCAGAGCTGCCTCCAAGGACACAAACACCCCAGCCACCAGCCTGGCCCTAACAGAGATGCTTTAAGGCTTTCAAACTCTGCCCTGCAGTGGGAAAGATGGTCTGACAGGAGTTTGGTCTCATTTGGAAAATATGTAACTGGGGTGGCTGGGGGGGAGCAGGTGGCTTTTGGTGGCTCTGTGAGCCAATGTCAGAGCCAAGACTAGAACCTGGTCCTTGAAATCCAAGAGTCCATTCTCTATGGCCTACTGCCTCTAAGCAGGTTTTAATGAAAAACACCAAATCTTAATTTAGAGCAGGATTCAAGAAAAATGTCCCATTCAATTACTTAATTATAGGTGAACTATAATTATAAGACACAAACACGTCTTGCTACAAAGCACCAGGCAAAAAAGCAGAAAGGATTATTTGTTGTTTAATTTAGCAGAGATAGGCAGCTGATCATGCTAAGTCTATCTGGCACCTAGCAAGTTGTGTGATCCTATTTGTTAATCTTTTTAACTTTCCGTTTTATTAGGATAAGGTTTCAAGAGCAAATAGGATAAATGAGATTAAATCTGTCGTCCTGAATTACTCTCCACTGAGTTATGAACAGAATCACTCTACGTCAGAGAAGTATAATTATGAGGGAAATGCTGCTGTGTAATTGTGTGCTTCATTCTGAAGAATTTGAGATCCCTAATTATCTGCAGGGTGCCATGGTAGCGTGTGCTGGCTCTGAACCTGCACAGTAAACAAAGCCAAGGAAAGTTTCTCTTTGGAGGAGTTCTTGATGCAGTCTGGCTGGTATCTGCAGCAATAGCAACATTATGCTTCAGGTCTTCTGGTTCAAGTGAGGGATCCAGATTAACTTGGAATGGGACACACATTGTACAATTCCTCTCAAAAAAAAATCTGGTGGGTGGTGCTCCATTAGGGGATTATACACTGCTCCTGGCTCTACTCAATTCATATAGCCCTATAAAAGTTGTGGTACCCCTCCTGCTATATAATTCCACTTTGAGATGAGTTGAAGACATAACTGTAGCCTCTTGAATTTTTGGATTCACCAAGCCAAGGAAAGCTTTAAATCCTATGTGCTGTTTGTCCAGATTCACAACAGCTTCTTTGAGGAAAAAGCAAAAGAAAAGTTCAGCTAGAATTGTCCCAATAATAGGCTTAATTGCTGCTGGAACCGGATCTCCTGGAGATATGATTTGCACAAAGTAAAAAGAAACTCACTACACGTCCTGCTTCAACATTTCTGCAGCTTTCTTCTTAAGGCAGAGGTGCAGAAGCCAGGCTTTTACATGATGGATTAGTGATAAAACAACCTGCTAGGCTCAGATTAGAATTTCTGTTATCTTGCCAGAAATTACGTGTGCGTTAGTGGAGAGGGCAGGGAGGCTGCATCATTCTGGTGAATCCTATTGGAAATCTTATTTTCTTTTTCAGGCCTTTTTACCTTTAGGAGCCAGGGCTTGATCTCCACATCTGTTTTTATTGGCCACTCTAGTTTACAAATGAGGCCCCTTTTGTCCCATCTAATTTTATGTAATCTGTGATGCTGCATAACAATTCTGGGAAGAAGAAGTGGAAGGATTGTGAACTGACCTTGTGGCTAGTATGTACAGTGACTCACTCTATCCTGTATTTCAACTTCCGTAAAGTCTTGTCAGATACACTGTTTACCCATTAAATGAGCTGTGCAGTTTATCTTATGGCTAAAATTCTTCCTAATATTTTGATATATTTGTTGGGAACATGACAAAGTAAATCACAAATGAGAATGTTAAAAAATGCTTACATTAATCATCTGAGACAGTCTCTCTCATTATAATCCTGTTCAGAGTAACTAGTTATCTGTACGAAAGGGTTTCCTGGAAAGTCCCTTGATTTGCCAGCCTACGTGACTTTACTGCCAAGGACATCTCTCCTCCATGCTCGACAAGCAATGGGTAACTTCATAACCTTTCTCTGTGTAGGCAGTTTCTTCATGGGAAGAAATTAAGTCAGTCATGCCCATTACTGAATCTAATTTTACTATAATTTAGAGGGAAGAACTCTTCCCTGAGTAGAATTGATTTTATAACTGCTTACTTCAGGATTTATTTTGCTATCCTCCAAAGGATGTGGCAGAAACTGTTGTTAGTGACAGGCCTGCAGCCTGCTTTGCAAGGTCACTGCAGCACCTTTCCTGGCAAGTGAGAAGCTTGTGCCTTTCTTTGCTTTTCAGTCATCAGCAGCTGCTCTGAGGCAAACTGAGCAAGGCAGCAAATCAGTATGACCTTGCTACTTGTTGAAATGCCACCTTTTGTGAAGCATGAGGTTCTTAGGGTACCTCATGGAGTCAAGCTGTCTTTGGGTGATTTTTTTTTTTTAACTTCTCCCTTAGTCAGCCTGGAGGTTTGGCCCTGGCCACAGATGTATCTTGCTCATGGCTTTACAGCTCCTTCATCCTGAGCAGGACTTACCCATCTTTTCCTCAGTCCAGGCCAGGCTGAGCGTAGCGCACACAAGGAAAGGTCCTTTTAAAAGCAGTTTGCAGCAGTGCAGTGTTAAAAGCCCAGCTGTGAGGAAGTGGGGGAGTGCAAAACAATCTCCTTTTGCCACAAAGAAATGGGAGAAGAAAATGTGGTGCCCTTCTAACAGTGGCCATAAGAGCACGTTTGACAGTGTCCCTTCAAGGTCAGTAACACCATTCTCAGCTATTCAAAACAGCCTGTTGGTGCAAATTTGTGGAAGAAGGCTGCTTGCTTGTTTTTTTCTCCCTCTTTGCACAGGCTTCAGCCTGGCAGACAATCAGATCCAACTGTAGATGTAATGCAGGCAAAGTACCAGAATACATGGGCCAGTGTATGATTTATGCTAATGGCAGCAGGCATTGCTGAATGCCTGCCTGTTCGGCAGCCTTGGAAGAGTCCTTGGCTGTCAAGACATGTGGAAATCTAAGGAGCAACTCAGTGAGGGGTCTTTTTTCAGTTACATACTTTGACCCATATTCTTCCTTGTTTATATTTGCAAGTATCATGAGATTGATCAGATTTTTCTCCTCAGTGCCCCTGTAACACCAAACCTCCTCCTGCAGACAGAAGTACACGTGGTGTGGTGTTCAGAGGTTGTGAATGGCTGAGTGAATGCACACTGCTTTTTATTTGGTGAAGCTGCCTGTAAAGCAGGCTCTTTGCTGCCTCACCCTGCCCTTCTCTGCTGGTGGGAAGTGTTCTTTGCAGTTTGAACAGCTTTCCTCTAATTACCAAGCATTTCCCCATCCTCTTTCCAAAGTCTCCTACTCGTTCTCCTTTACCCTTTATCTTCTTATCTCACTGGGTAAGCAGCAAATCTTTCTGGTGCTTCTGAACATTGTTCACATGGCATAAGCCATCCACTTTCTTTTTGATATTGCATTTTCATGTTCTGCTGACACCTGCAAAGCCCATGTGTGGTCTGACAAAACTTTCCCCCAAGGAGAGGTTTTGTAGTGTTGGTTCTGAGTGTGGAAAACCATGCAAGCTTAGTGAGAAGCAAATGTGATTCTCTTTGCCCCTGCTTTGGGGATCAGTGGTTTGTATCCTATTCTGCTTTGCACCAGTGAAAATTGAAAGTCACCCCAGCTTCAACAAGGCTGTAGAGAAGGTAACAGAAATGTAACAATGGGATGAAGCTTTTACACAGAGTAGTAAAACGCCAGGTTGCAGATAAGGCAATAGGGTGGCAAAGCCCTGTGAGCCCTGTGAACAATCGGTGCTTTCTGTGCTCTGGAACAATGCAGCTTTACAGAGGGTGTTGCAGTGATCATTGAAACTGGTTCTGTGGAAATTTCTGTTACACTGCAAATTCAGCCTTGCTGCATGGCTGGGGGGGCCCAGAGTGGGAAGAAACTACGTGTTACAGCTGCAAGAGCCCTTACCCATAACTCTTCTTCTCCACAGGTGCCCCTGGTTGACAAAAGCCATCTCCCCAGCCATCCCAGTGTACAATGGACTCGTTTTCTTGTTTGTACTGGCAAACTTCAGCATGGCAACTTTCATGGACCCTGGAGTTTTCCCACGAGGTAACAGAAATGGGACTGTTGCAGGGATTGG
>WEIT01031474.1:1189472-1227432 GCA_013389985.1 Dryoscopus gambensis | reverse complement strand
GCCAAAGGAGGTGCCAGGTATCCAAACACACAAGTTGCTGAGTAATCTTGTAGACTTTATTTATTTATTTACTATGCTCGACTGTCAGTAGAGGTGGGATGGCAGTGAAATGCTGGGTACCCTCCAGCTCCCTTCTGAGCTCCTGGGTGTCAGTTGTCCTTGCACTTGCTCAGACTGGCACTCGAGGGCACAGGGTTGTGTAGAATGGTTCTCCTTGAACAGCTCTCCTGAGTGATGTGATTTTGATTGCTATCCCCTGTGTCATGCTGGCACATTGGATTTAAGTCACTGTCTTCTCAAGAGGTAGCAGAGCGTGGCAGAGGGGAGAGGCTAAACTTTCTGAAACAGTTTCATCAAAGCAGTCCTTCCAGAATACCTTAAAAGAAATGCAGAAGCATTGAACGCTAGAACAGATAATCATTAAGGCTTGCCTTAGAGTTTCTAAAAATGTATACATTTAGAAAGATATTCCTGCTTAAATTAGTACTGATTCACAGCTGATTAAATAGGATAGAGATCACTCAGCTTTTGTAATGGGAACCACAGTGCAGCTATCTCTTTTAACACATCCTAATGAGAGAATTATCACCTCATTTTATCTGTCTTCCAATAATTATTCACATGCAGTTTGCAGCAGAGACTGCTCTAGGCAGTCTGTCTAAACCAATGGATCTGTGCTGTCTGCAAGCTGTGCTTCTCCACCTCTATTCACCAAATTCAATATCTATTTTGAATTGCTACCTGACAAGAACAAGGTACCAGTCCTGCTGGCTTCCCTCAATAGCAAGGCCAGGTTTCTTCAGGCAGCAGGGTCTAATGATGAGCATCTCTCTGCCATTCCTCTCAGCTGAAGCTCCTGAACCCCTGATTAAGTGTTGCAGCACTCCAGTTTAGGAAATAATTGTTTGTAAGGGCAAACTAAGGCAGAGGCAAGATTCGGTCACTTATATAAGATCAACTGATACAGTGTAAAGGTGCTTAAAGCTACAAATGCGAGTGACTTTCAAAAGAACTTAGGCAGGTGGAGTTTTAAGGAGTTTCCTGGTCTTATTAGTTTCTTTATCTCAGCAGAGGTAGCAGTGGTTAATTAAACATTAAACATTCTCAGTCTGAGAATCCAGTGTGTTTGCGCAGGGCAGTTCCCTCAGAGGAGGGCTGGACGTCACCAGACGCCAGGAGTGATCAGTGCTGCGTGTATTGTCAGTTCATACCTTTCTTTGAGCTCCTCTAACTTCCTTTTGCAAACAAGTTCTTCATTTTGGACTTTGCATTTAAGGAAGAAACACACAGAGAGATCAAATAGAAACTTTCTCATCACCTTCCCTCCTGTCCCATCTCCCTTTACACCAGGGAGTCAGGAGCAAAGCTGGAAGAGGAGGAGTTCCTACAGTTCACCACTCGTCTGTCTCTCACTTCATTTGTGGCCTTGGCCTTGCATCTCTGTGCTGTGCCTGTGCATTGTCAGGAAGATGCTGGGAGCGAGGGGAGTGGGGAGAGGATGAGAAAAGGCATAGAATTTGTCCTGGGAGAAAGTAATGGAGTAGGAGTTTAGATATGTGAAGGAAGCAAACTGATAAGGGAAAAGATGGAAAAGACTATAAATACCAGTGCTGGGAGGAAAGAGGAGCAGATGTTATTTCAGATCACAAGTGTGCATGTGAAAAAAAGCTTATCACCACCCCCCACACCGCCCGCAGAGCTGCCAGCGCAAGGAGTTCAGGAATTGTAGGAGGGACTTAAAATGAATACACAATCACTCTATTTGCTTTCTGCTGTTGAAATTAGGTTTAGTCTTTTTGGTTTTCAAGCTTCTTAGCACATTTCTGATGGTTAGGAATTTACTTCAAAACCAAAACAACCAATAAGCAATACAAAAGCTGAGACTGTAATGAAATCACACAATTCCTGTAAGGCAGCCACCAAAAATTTATTAGAAAAATATGAGACTTGGCTACTCTGTGTTAGTGGATCTCACAGTATGAGAATCTGTGCAGTAAGATACATTCCTTTGTCAATGTATTCTTCTGCTCAGGTCACTGGAAACTGGAAGTGAGCACATTGCCAGGTATATCATATGAGCTTACAAGTTCTCTGGCAGATAGAACTTGGCCTATGGGGGATATTATACAACTTGGGCTGCAGAAACCCAGCTTGTTGAAGAGGATCTTAATCAAACTCCCAGATCCATTACTCATTTTTGAATATTTTTAAAAATTTGTTGGCTCTCTGAATGTTTCTGCTATGAATCAGGACTGGCTCTGTGTGAGTGAATTGCTGGTAATACACCAGAATGAATGAGTAGGAAAGGAAGTATTAAGTAACTGAAACTGGGGCTGCCTTGAAAAATCTGATTTACAGTCTAGGCTGAGACTGGCAGTGTTTGTTGCTGACTAATGATACCAACTACAAAGTGGATTTCAGCATTTTTGATGTGAATCTGTTTTATACCAACTCTGTGTTTGAATTCTGCAAAAGCAACATATTTAAATGCATGTAGGTATATATAATGTACAGACTTTTCGTCAGCAGAGTCAGATTTTTTATAAGAGTTTAAATGGTTGGACTGTTTCGGTGTCTTGTTTTCATCTGCCCACATGTATAACACAGCATGGGCAGGTTTATAATGGTATTGGAGAACCTACAGACTGTATTTATAGAAGTGCCTAAGGGATTTAGAGTCTGGCTCTCTCTAAGAGTCCCAGTTATGACTAGTTATGAAGGAAAATTATAGGGAATGGTGCCAGTACAGCACTCTGCTTCCACGCACAAACGTTAATCCAGAGAATACTCTTGCAAGATAAATACTGTAGCTGAGCCAGATCCCAAGCTCATCTAAGTGAAGGGAGAATTTCCCTCTGAAGTCAATGGAAATTGGATCATGATAACACATCTAGAGAAGATTTAATATAGAACTGCATGACAGTAATTGATGCTCCACTGGGACAACATTATCAAATTCCACCTAATTTGTAGCCAGTCAACCAATGCCAGCTGCGCTATAATGTTTAACCAGGTGTTAAATAGATGTGAACTTCTTAGATTTTCTGTCAGGAGGAAACAAACAAAGATCACAGGAATCTAGAATAATATTTTTTCTTCCCAATATATCTTTGTCTGTTATAGACCGGTTTTTATTTTCAGCATTTATTCTTAAATGGACTCTTTTCTTAAACAGGGCAGAGGTGATAGACCATGTGCCCTCTGCGTTGTCCCCAGTAAGGGGACTGTGCAGTGCCCCTGTGTCCCAGGTACTGACAGGATTAGCTCTTTTCTCTTTGCCCTCTGCTGTCTCCGCTAACTTTCAGTTTTGCGTTGAGCAGCAGACGAAGATGAGGATAAAGACGACGACTTCCGCGCGCCGCTGTACAAGAACGTGGAGATCAAAGGAATCCAAGTACGGATGAAGTGGTGCGCCACCTGCCACTTCTACCGCCCGCCCCGCTGCTCCCACTGCAGCGTCTGTGACAACTGCGTGGAGGTAACGCTGCTGGGGCCAGGTTGCTCTGGGCTCTGCCTCGGGGCTGGGCTCTCACCTGCTGTTGGAAACGGGCAGTGGGGTTGCCCCACTATTCCAGTTCTTGGAAGTTCACAGCTGTAGCCTTGTTGGACTCCTACTGAGCAGTACCGTTTGAACAGCCCTCAGTTATGTGTGTTACAAATCAGTAATGCTCGCTGTCAGCCTTGTTGCCAGTGATAATTAGAATAAAAACTTATAATGCTGGCTGTGTCTTCCTTGAAGTAGCTAAGGGATTCTGAATGTTAGAAAGGAGTGAATAGGAGAGTTGATGCAGAGTTCAGGAGAGCAAGAAATTCAGGGTGAACCATTTCAACTTGTTATGTGTGAGCTTAAGGCTCATCATTTAATTTGGAGCAAACTGGTGCCAACATTAGTGGACAAGCAGAGAAGCCAGAATGGTGTGTGAGTTCAGGAAAACCAAACTCAGAATTCAGTACGTGGTTCTCCAGTCAATGGAAGGAGCCTATGTTTCAACATGCCAGCTCAGAGCATGAGCTCATTCATGTTTCTAATGTTGATTGCTCTGAATTTTAGGGAACTTTCATGGTTCTTGATACCCTTAGGGTCTTGGTGAGTCACACAGGATTTTTAAAAAATAACCCCCAAACAGTAAGATGTGCTTTTGGGCTATAAGCATCTCCCAAACATGTAGGTACAGAGCACTGTATTCACAGCAGTGTATTGCCAGGGGACACTTTTTATTGCTGAGCTAAAAATTTTACTTCTAAAGGATCATTTCTGCTGCAAGGTCTGTTTTTTTTTCAATAGAAAGATGAAGTCTTTAATATGTCTAAAATATATTCAGCTGTGCCATTAAAATGAAAGGAATTACTAATCAGAAGAGGAAAAAATACCATAGTCAGCTGGAATGCTGTATACACTACCTTTGTCCTAATCCTCTGTGCCATAAGCAAGAGAATAGTCCCAAAGAAAGCAGCACAGTTACAAGTGAGAGAAAGGCTGCCTGGATTTATCTTGTGTCAGTCATTTTCTCCTTCAGGGCAATATATATCTTAAGTTATAATTATCTGGAAGCAGTGCTGTGCCTAGTAACCATCAATAAATAGGACATGGCTGTCCTGTTTTGGAAGGCTTTAGAAGGATGTGGGATTTTAGAAGCCTGAGAGTGAGGAGCTGCCAAGGTCCCTGGGTAGAGGGGAAAAGCCATAGCTATTCATAAGTTGTGACACACAATTTGTTTAGACTGCTGTGAATTGTTGGGTAGAGCTGGATTTTTTGTAGAAAACCTGAATCGTACATTCTGAGTTTCAAAACATAAATGTTTGCACTAATTCTAGATCCTGAGGATTGTTTAGATGATGGTACATTCTCAGTTGTCCCATGGAGTTTCTTTCTCCCACCTTCCCCGGTGGCTCAGCATAAAAATTCGTTTTCAACAAATGAAGTTTTCTCAGAAAAATATTGCTCAAAACTCACTGGTATCAACACTTGAAGTTTCATGCTGATGTAAGGCCTCCATGGGAGTCAGTTCTGCAGCAGAAGTGAAAATGGGAGAGAATCCAAAAGGAACCTGCATAAAATAGCAGAAGGCAAGGTGTCTCTAGCTAGCTCTCCATAAGTTCTATTGATAGTCAGGTCAGTTGAATGTTCCCTACTATTCTGGTGCACAAGTAAGGAGCTCTGCTTGTAATTAAATTATTACTGCTGTGGAGGAATGTAGGCAAAAACCATTAATGACTTCTGCATCAATAAATCATGGCCTAAAACATGTTTTATTGATTCTTGTGATGCTTATTTCCCACTCACCTGTCTATCCTAGAAGAGCTTTGAGACAGTGAAGGGAGTGACTCTGCTGGCTTTCCATGTAGAATCCACTCAGGGTTGTAGTTCACATTTTCACTTTCAGTCTAGAATGTACAATAAAAATTATTTTCCTGAATATAAAACTTCTGAACTAATTTGATAAAAATGAATAAACAACAAAAGCAGACAACATTTGCAGAAATAAAACCAATTAAAACTTAAAGCATGCTGTTATCAGAGGGACCCAAAAATGAATCTGTGACAAAAGTAGTCAGATTTTTGTTTTCTTAATTGAAATGTTTGCAGTGAGTACTTACATAGTTTCATAATCCATAGGTATTTTGGGCTCCATACAGCCAGATTTGCATAACAGACAGATGTTATGTCAGCATTTCAGATATAGCCTGAAATGATCTTAACATTAACTTGCCCCTGTCATTTTCTAATGTGCTTTGAGAAAGCTCTAATCCATTTTTTTGTATTTTGTAAATTTTTGGTAAATGCGTTGTGCAAAACTTAGAAATATAAAACCCCCTGTGTCATCAGTGAGCAGTGCTTAAAAATAGCATTGGCACAAAGCAAAGAATAAACAGTTCATTTGTTGATGCAATGAGTGTGTAATATCTGTTCTGAAGAACACAGAGGTAAGAAGGGTTTATTTCTTGCACCTGATCTTGTCTTCACGTCAAGAATAATCCCATTGGAGACAGTGGATTTACATGCTTACAAAACTGTGTAAAGGCACTTGGAGGGTGTCTGCGGCTTGCCCTCATTATTAAATCTCCTGTTAAAAGGGATCTGACTTTGTGAGGTACTTTGGACTTTTGACTGAGGCAAATAGTTGGGCTTGGATTCATAACTATTAATGAACCTGTGCAGAACCTTGCCTGTGTCTGATCCAGCTGCTGCTTTTCTTTGTGGACCTGCTTGGTAAAAAGGTGCCTTTGTGATGTCCATTGTTCAAAGTGGATTCATTCAGTGATGTATAAATACTGAAATGTGGGACAGGGGATTCTGCAGCATGGCATCTTCAAACCATTCTAGGGTATAGTAACTTCATTGTAATTGACTCATGCTAAGGATGAGAAAAATTAGGACTTCTGCTGCTAGCAGATAAATAGCCTGTCCTTTATTTTTAATATATCCTCTCTTCAAATGCTGTAAACACTCAAGTACCTCTCCATCCATGGATAGAGAAACAACTTGGTCCTAAAAAGAGCCTTATAAAGACAGTCAAGCGTTTTGTAAAGCTGCAGAACTAGTCTGATATAATTTTACATGACAGTGGTTCAGATTCATCTCTAAGGCAATGTATTTTCTCTCACTGTTTGGATATTTTTCCCTATCTCTCCCTTTCTTTACAAGGATTTTGACCATCACTGCCCATGGGTCAACAATTGCATAGGACGGAGGAACTACCGCTATTTTTTTCTCTTCTTGCTGTCCTTAAGTACGCACATGGTTGGAGTATTCACCTTTGGGCTCATCTTCGTACTAAACCATATGGAAAAGCTGGGAGCAGCTCATACTACCATTACGTATCCTTCCTTTTGGTCTTTCAAGACTCAAGGTGACTAAGGAAAATGTGAAAGAATGAACCTGAGTATTTGTCCTCCAGGAGCTGGTGGAGCCCCTCCCGATCCCCCACTGCTCTCCTCCTGTAAATGCTCAGTGCAGGTTTTCCTCTGTTCCCATCATAGCTGTGTGAACATGGATTGCTCCAGAAACTGTAGCTGACCCTTTGTCTTTCTCAATCTTTGTCATGACAACCCAGCAGAAGGATGAGCTGCCTCTCTGAATTTTACTTAGAACCAGGTGTAGCTCTCAACTGCTGTTTGCTGTATTCAAAACTGTTGCTGTATTTTGGAGCAGAGTTTGCTCTGGGAGCAGCCTCCTGCATGCTGGCATAACACACGAACCGCTGGCTCTGTGGGGTGTGACTGCTCTTGATAGATTAGTGCAGAACATTCTTTACAAGGTAGGTAGAGCCAGAATCACCGAGTTCACATTACTTTTTAACCATCTCAGTGGTGAGGGCCCAGACTAGGAACAGATGAACTTAACTTTGAGATGAAATTTAGTTAGACCTTGTTAAAGGTGAGGGACACTCTACTCTGCACTCATGAGACCCACCTGGAGTGCTGCACCAAGAGCATAAGGACGTGGAGCTGCTGGAGCAAGTCCAGAGGAGGCCACAGAGATGCCCAGAGAGCTCGAGCCCCTCTGCTGTGGAGACAGGCTGAGAGAGTTGGTGTTGTTCGGCCTCAAGAAGAGAAGGCTCTAGGGAGACCTTAGAGCCCCTTCCAGTGCCTAAAGGGGTCCCAAAAGAGCTGGAAAGGGGCTTTGGACAAGGGTCTGGAGAGAAAGGACAAGGGGAAACAGCTTCCAACTAAAGAAGGCAGGTTTAGATGAAATACTAGCACAAAATTCTTCACTATGAGACCCTGGCACAGGATGCCCAGAAAAGCTGTGGCTGCCCCATCCCTGGAAGTGTCCAAGGCCAGGCTGGACAGGGCTTGGAGTAACCTGGTCTAGTGAGAGGTGTCCTGTCCACAGCAGGGAGGTTGGAACTAGGTGATTAAGGTCCCTTCCAACCCAAAACATTCTATGACACTGTGACACTTTCCCTATTTTTTTTTTCTCCTTTTCCTCTCCCTGTCTTTCATAGACTTTTTTCCCCTTCACTCATCCCAGTTTCTTTAACTCTTGGATACAGAATGGCTGTCATGTGTGTGGCTGGGTTATTCTTTATTCCAGTCATTGGTCTCACTGGCTTCCATATTGTTCTAGTGGCCCGAGGGCGCACAACGAATGAACAGGTAAGAAGCAATCCTTTCTCCATGTTTGTGGCTAAGGTGTTGAGTTGGGAAGGAAAGTCAGCAAGTCAGCTTGGGTAAAGCAAAAAATGGTCCAAATCTTACCAGTAACACTCTTATTGGAGCTTTTGTGAAGATCTAGGAAGATTGCCTATTTGTTTATTTTCAGATTTTTTTTTAAATACGCTGCAGGCAAAGATTTCCCTTTTTTAGCCACAGAGCTTCACCTCAGGCTTATTTATTATTTAAAATCTACTTGCGGCCTTGAAATAGGTTTTATGTGGTGAGTACCATCAACCCCCTACGTTTAAACTTTATGAGTCAGACTGAACAATCCATGAGGCTGAGTGAAAGAACGAAAGGAAAAGATTAAATCATTTGCCCTCTCTCCTGGTATTTTGAACTCCCCCAGCAAGCCCACACTGCCCACAATAGGGTCTGAGTTAGCTCTTTGTCTCACTCTGTGTCTCTCTTGTTCTCATGCACATGAACACACACACACACACACACACACAGAGTGCTGTTGGACCCAGCTTGCTTTGCTTCTCCAAACCAAGTGCCAACATGACACCTTGTGCCAAAAAGCTGTAAAACTTCAGTTCCCGTGCAGTTACTCAAATGTCCATGATCCACAGCCCCTGTGGTTGATGCAGACCCACACTGATGTACACATCAATAGCATGGTGTGGGTGATAGAGATCAATGTAATGGGATCAATAACAGGCCCCTGCCACCCCTGAGGGACAGTTTGCAGGTGTGGCACTGGTCTCAGCTCTCTTCCCAAGGCTCATGAACTCTGTGCCTTCCAGTGCTTTACCCTTTCATCGCCCCAGCCCCAAAGTGCCCCTCACATCTGGCCTTTTTTCAGTTTTTTTCCCACTGTACTTCTTTTCCTTTGTGGTTTGGGTTTTTTTCAGCTGCGTTTTTGCTGCCCTTGCACCCATGGGTGCTCTGCAGCTCCCACTGAGCTGTTTTGGCTGTCCTGGGGGCTGATGGCTCCATGCTCTAGAGTTGTCTGGCTCCTGGGCAGGCTGTGAGCGTTGAAAACATCTGTCTGAGGCCAGGCCTTCGTAAACTGAGATGACATTGTCTCCATCCCACAAGAGACAATAAAAACTCTTACCCAGAAGAGTGTGGGAGGTTTACATAAGCAAGGAATCTGAAGTCATCCTGAACTGTTGCCTAACATGGCCTTTGAACAAAGCAAGCTTCCATAGCCGTCATCTTCAAATGCTTTTCTCTGTCCTGCTCAGAATCATCTGCTCTTCATTTTAAAATTGATTTTGGCCAAGTATTAGGTTTGATAGTGCTAACAATAGGAGCATGAAACACAGGGCAGTTTGGTCTCATAGCCCAAGTTGTAGTTTGCCTTAGGCTTGTCTTAGTGCAGTGATATAAACTCTCCATGAAATTCTTAGGCTGAAGAAGAGGGAAAAATTTAAAAAATGTAAAATTTAACTTCATGTGTTTGTGGCTGCACTAGAATTTAGAAAGGTTGAGAATTTTTCTGTGATTGAAATAACTTTTGGAAAATGTATCCTAGCTTGGTTTGGTTTCCTGAGCTACCAAACTTGAGATTTAATTCATCTTCCCATGCCATTTTGAAAATTAAATATAATCTGGTCTTAATTTCTGCTTAGTCATATGTAGTGGCTATCTGTAACTGGAGGATGGATGTTGCCAGCCTTCAGGTGGCTTTCAGAGGAAGCATATCTAAGTAATTAGAGCACCAGACCAGGAGAGATGGATGTGAGATCTGCTCCTGGCTTTGCCACTATTCTAAGGCATTCTCTTGTCTCAGTGTTGATTCTCTTTTCTCACACTGGCAGCTATCTACTGTCAGCTTTCCAGTTGCAATGTGCTCACCTTATCTTGTCCTCTTTTCCCAGTACATTTTATAGGCCAGTGGTACAGACATTTTTGGGTTCTTACTGTAAATTTTTTGTATTTATTCATTCTGCAGTTTGTAAGTTCTGAGCATTTGTAGTAGGCAGACTGTGATTGAAAAATGCATAGTGGCTGGGTTTAGATGTTTCTGTGCTTCCTGAATGCCTCTGAAATTCTTTCATGGAATCAAAATAACCCATAACCCAACATCTGCTCATATCCTGGTATTTTTAGTTTCTGAATAGAGTAAATAAATATCCTCCCTTCTTAGACTGCTTTCTACCAGTGGATTTCAAACTACCTTAGAAACCAACTTGATATAATTAGTACTGTAATCTGTGAGTTGGAGAAATTTTATTTTCATACTGTGTTTGAGAAAATGGGCACAGAGATATGAAATGCTTTGCCAGCATCTGGCACAAGTCAGCATGAGCCTAGGATTGAATGCAGATGTGCCAAATGTCCCAGGCCCATGTTCTCATCATAAGGTTATTCTTCCAAATCTCAGAACTTCCAGCCTCTCTCTCTTGGCCTCTTAAAGAGCTTTATGTTATATCAACAAGGCCAGCATAATATATTGCAGAATCATTCAATCATTGTTTTTTTATGTGCAAGTTATTAAAGTATTTCTGGTACTCTGTAAACTTGTTGCTAAATCAGAACTATGAGCTAATTAAAATGCTTTACTTGCGAACAGCAACAGTAATGGTTTTAATGGCAACCACTTTTAATCTCCCTGGCTTTATTGGTATTTATCCCCATATGGTGACTTTCAAGTATCTGCCTGTAGAGTACAAACTCTTCGTAGTGCTTATGAAGCCTTGAATGGATCCTGCCAGTCTAATGAGGCTTGGCGTTTATTAAACCTGCTCATTTACAAGTAAACATTGTAATCACCAGGGAGTTCCTGGCACCCTCCCACATACGGCAGTGGTTTGTACTGATTGCTGCTCGGGATGGGATCTGAGAGAGAGGAAACATTGCTCTCATCCAGCATTTGGGAACATTGATTCAACGTTGCTGTTGGTTTGGAGGGGACTTGCCAAGGCAGAGGAGGGGAAGGGACAGGAACGAAAGGGACCAAAACAGGATGTCTGACTGGGAGCAGGCACAAATCCAGTGCAGGAGCAGCATGGAGAGGTGAACACATCACTTTGAAACCCAGTCACATTCAGCAGTGTCCTTTTGGGAAGGATCTTGAGTTGAGTGCCTCCTAGCTGGAATTAGCTGACAGAGGTGGTGTGTTAGAGTTGGAGAGGAAAAGTGCAGCATTCAAAGAAAAATGATCTGTTTGGGAAGGACAGAAGGGTCAGACTTGTCCTTGGCTTTCTGAGGGTTGGATGATGACTTTTATATAACCAGAGGTTTGAGCACTGTCCTGAATATGTTTCCAGGTAACAGGGAAATTCCGTGGGGGAGTGAATCCTTTTACCCGAGGATGCTGTGGAAATGTGGAACATGTGCTCTGCAGCCCCTTGGCTCCCAGGTAAGAGAAATGCTCTCAGCTGGGAATGAGGGAGGAAGAGTAGTTGTTGGAACAGAGGAAGAAAATGTGCTTGGTTGGGCTCACAAGCCAAAGATCATTGGTGGAATAAGAGAAAAGCAAAGCAAAACACTCCGGAAGGCAGAGCTCTGTGATAGCTCCTTCCCTGTTGCATGGCTGTAACCTGTCCAAGTAGTTGCTTTCTTCATGTAATTCACCACCCTTATCCCAGAAATATTTCTTTGGAATGAGCTTGTCAAATTATGTCAAGAGCTGATATACTTGTCTTCATCAACTTGTTTATCCAGTGGATTTCCGTAACAAGGTAAATTTCTGTATGTTATCATAGTGCCCACACAACTTCTTACACTGTACACGCAATGTCCAGTCTGGTGGAGGAAAGGAAGGAAGCTAAAATCAGCCTTTCTCCTTAAGACTTAAATCTAATTTAAGGCTGCTGTGGTTTTCAATCTCACTGGCACTTTCATTATCATAAAACAGATTATCAATGAGGTCTACATCACGAACTTGAGATTTTATTTATGGCTTTCTATTTTTGGGGAAATGGATTTATTGTTTCACATTTTGAAATCAAGATCTTAATGCAGTAGATCAGATGAACTATAAATAATTCTAGGTGCTGAGCTGTCCAGCCTGCAAACATGTTCATAATATTACTACAGGATTTACTTGAGCATTTTTGGGGTGTTGAACAATTCCAGACCCTGACACTATTATCTGCCCTTTTTTCCCCTTTGTTATACAACAAATAAGTCCTAAAGGACTGTTACATGTGTTACAGTAAAGACACTGGAGTAGCTGCTTTTCAAACTTACCAAATCATGAAAATCAGGTCAAGGTACATGAGAAGAGCCAGGTATTAAACACCGTGAGATACTTCTGTTAAGAGAGGGGTGTGAGTACCATCATCATGGCTATTCACAGAATTATAGCAAGCAGAATATTGGTGTTTTGTGAAGACCTGTTCAGACTGTCCTGTATATTGAAGGTCACTGAGCCATCACTACTAGAATGTCCTGTTCACCACTAAAAACAGAGAAAGCTGGTGTGTGTATTGATATATAGGCATTGTACAGCCACTGGCCAGTTGCACTTAGAGAATTCTATTCCACTGGAGAGAAATTAGATATCTAAAGTCATCCATTTCCTCTTAAATTTGTTGCTTCCTATAGACTTGTCAGTCTCTTTTACCTCCATTTATCTGAGCACCAAACATGCTACAGAAACAAGTCACCATGTGGTAAGTCAGAATTAGCAGCACATCATCTTCTCCATGGAAACTCCCCACGTGCTGGGTCTTGTTCCCCCAGTCACTGACTTCCACCACAGGGCAGCTGTTTCATGTTAACTGGCATGATCTAGTCAGTCACTTCTGTTGGTGGCAGGCCTCTCTTGCTCTCTTCTTGCTCTTGTCCATTAGTGCTTCAAAAATTGCTGATTTTTTTTTAATGCATCCTCTCCTTTCGCACACTAAAAAAAATTTATATTTTAAATTGCTGCTTAATTATCACATACATTGCAATAAATGGAGGTTCTTACCTAGATTTTGACACATTCTTAAATCATAACCTGGAAGTGGGAAGATTTTCTTGTCTCTAAGCCTTGTTCTTAGATTATTGTTTATTTTAATGATGACTGCTGCTCAATTAATCAGGTATGTGGTCGAGCCCAAGAAAAAGCAAGCTGTGAGTGTGAAGCCTCCTTTCCTGAGACCTGATCTGTCTGAGCGACAGATCACAGTGAAGATCAGTGACAACGGCATCCAAGCCAACCTCAACCGGAGCAAGGTGAGGAAATCTCCCAGCTCTGCTTTTGAAGGGCATGGATTGAGCATTATCAAACCTGGGAATGAATCTGTCATTGACAAATCTCTTTGAGATGATGCAGAAAATTATAGAGCTTGAGTCCTTGTCGTATACTTCATCCTCTGAAAGTAACCCAGGTTCACTCACAGGCAGCTCTAGAATGGAATCCCTCTGGGCTTCTTTTGGAAGAGTTGGCTGTTCTTTGCAGTAGTTATTTTCTGTCCCAAGAGTTGTCACCTCTTGGCGTTCAAATTAATTTTAATGAGCCTTTGTACCACCAGACCAGGTCAGCTGTTCTACTTCAAAGAATGTTCTGAGCTTCCAGGCTGCAGGAAGGCTTGTGGTCCAGGTCAAGCAATATTGATGCAGAAGCTGAGTTCTCTTCTCTTCTCTTTTCAGTTTTTCCTGGCATGAATAATAGAGAAGGATTTGTTTAGTCCTATAAAAAGCGGTGGGTTCAAAGGAAGCCAGCTTGCAAGATTTTTGTGGCTAGTTACTTCCTACACTCTTTGTATAGTTACTTGCTGAGAGCTACCTGGAAAGTTACTGAAAAATGCTAGAAAACACTATTGTCTTCTACCGCATATTAATTAGCATGATGATAATGGTACTTAGCGTGCCGAGTAGACCAGGACAGTGCATTTAAAATTCTCCTGGCTGGTTATGACAATGCTAATTTTACATGTGACAGTCCTTGTCTGCAGTGGATGCTAAATCCTGTTTGTCATTATAGGTATAGGTAGTTCTGGTTCTCTGGTACATCCAGCACTCTGACACATGCTGTTATTTAACCAAGTTGCGTGTAATGATTGAGTTTTTTTCATAATTTTCAGTCTAAAATCAGCCTGGAAGGTCTGGAGGATAAAAACATGGATGTGCAACCACCTCTTCCACCCAAAGGAGATCCAAGCAAGTACTCTGAGCTAAAAGGGCAGCTGGGCACCACTGAAGGTATAGTTGCATGATCAATGTTTTATTTTTATTAATAAGAAAATATTTCAGCCTCTTTAAAAAGCCTCTTTCTTGTATTCTTTCAAAACATCTGGGTGAAGGCTTTTTTTCTACTTATAGGATTTCCAGACTAGGGGGATTAACAGCAGGAAAGGGAGAGAAAAGCCAGCTTGAAGTGGTTCATTCAAGCCTAAGTTGAATGTTTCATGTCAGTTTTGCAGAGTTTATAAACTCTTTTAAACCCCTTCTTAAATTTTTGATAAATTTTTAAATGAAAAATGTCATTTTTAACTAAGGAATCAGAAATATTAGCATGAAATTATTAGGCATTGCAAACTGAATTATTTCATTTGTGAGAATGTGAACTTAATGGTTCAATATTATTAAAATACCCCCTTTTTTTTCAGACAGAACTAGTAGCTGAATTCAACACAAATATTTAGTATTTCAAATTAGGCAAAATTACTGCTCACCAAAGCACGTCACCCCACTCAATATATTGTGCCTTGTTTCTTCTTCTCTGTAGAAGAAAGATCTGGCAGCAATGTGCTGTTACTGCCGTAGGAGCCCTACCAATTTCAGTGGAATGCTACACAAAAGTACTGCAAGTTTTATTCTCTCCAGAACAGATCCGTTTGCAGAGGACAATGGATAACAAGGAATTATGGCTGACAGCTTTCTTTCCACACACATTTTAATAGAAAGTACTTTTTTTTTTCTTTTGCAGAAGGTGGCCTCTCACCCAAACTTATCAGCCCTCCTACCCCTGCCATGTACAAGTACCGACCAGCTTTCAGCAACAACCCCAAAGTCCACTACCACGCCACGGCCGAGCAGGTGAGCGAGCCTGGGAGTTTCTGCTCCCAACTAACGCCAGGCAGCGTGGAGCTGGGGCTGAATTCACTGCAGGGCCCTAGTGAATGTCAGAGTGTAAAAGTAAATAACAATACTTGGCACTGTTGTGTGACAGTGTATTATTTTCACTGTGCCCCTTATGGAAGCACGTCTGATTTCACAGCTTTGCCCTGCTGACACGGCTGTCCCGCTGGCAGGCGTGCGCTGCCGCTGTTCCGGTGTCTCGGCCTGATCCCGAGATGCTGAGAGGTGTCACCTCCCATTGGCCTCTCCTGGCACAGGTGCCACCTCACATTCCCTTCACAGGGAGCTGGGCGTGCTGAGTGCTTCTCTGGATCAGACCCTTTAGCCGACAGTCAGTGTACTCACTGGTTCCTTAAGATGTCAGCTTGCAAAATAGGAAGAACTTTTAAAGCATCCCAAGAGATATTGTAGACAAAAATTAATGGAAGGCTCCTCATTTTTGACCTTCCTTAGCACCTATGCAGTGCATTTGGGTTACATGGAAAAAAACACCTTTCTAATACTTGGTTTCATTTTTACCTATCAAGAAAACTGAGGTCCAAACAATTAGACAGATTTGTGCTGGAATTTTCATAGTTTTCTCTTTTGCTTAGAAGTTATGAAACTTATTTCTCATGGATTTATTGCAAATATTCATTGGCCCCCAGGACCTGAGAACAGCGGTTTGAAAATCACTGGTCTAACCTGTATATTTGCAATATGTATCCAAGTCTTCACACACCAGTGGAGACACCCTTAAAAAACACATACCTCACACAGTGCAGTTTTCTCAAAATTAATTTCATCAGGTCCTTCAGTGTCACCCCTGGAATAACAAGAAGCGGGTGATAGGAAGGAGTATTATGAAAGAAGTAAGGAAAGGAAAATACGGTAGATAAAAATAATCGACTGCAGCAACACTGTAATAAGACAAAATGTTCCTTGAATGGTGAGGAAAGCTTTTAGTGAAACCTTCTCATTTTGAAAAGAAAGATGGTGGTAGATAGTGGAATACCAGCTATGACCAAGTTTAAGTTTTAGTCTTACTGCAGTAATGGTAAATCTTATTCTCTGGATTTGTCCACTTAATGAAGAAACGAGTGGCTTATGAAAGGGAGCACAAGAACAACAGTGTGTTCACTGTATCCAAGAAGTTTAATATCCTATCATTTTCATTTTATTACATGAAAAATGGCTTGAAATCCAATTCAAAATACTCTATTTACAGGCATCATCTAGCAATTTTGAGCTGTGGAAACCACAGCACTCTGAATCATCATGCCAAAAGTCAGGGAGCCAAGGAGGGCAGGCTTGTTGTGTTCATTCAGTGCACAGCCAGAGATGCAATATAGATACAGAGGAGGTTCTGATTAGGCCTGGGGACTGGGCAGTGCTGTGAAATGATAGCAAGGAACAGCACCTTCACTCTGAGGGCTGCTGTTTGAATCCTAACCCAAAACAGTGCTGTTGCTGACTGGTGTGCAAGCTCTGGGAACTTGTTCAGTTTTATAGAAGTCACAACTCTCTAGGAGTCAGCTGGGAGTATCATAAAATGGGCTTCACGTGGTAAACTGATAGAAGGGCATGGATTTGTGTGCCAAGGCAGAGTAGGAGGTACAGAGGGAAAGAGACTGGGCTGTGTGAGGAATGCCATGGTGTCTGTTCTGTATCAGTTCTTCAGCCTGTCAATGTAATTCTGCTTTTGAGCAGTGAAAGCTGCTAGGAAAGAGGCATTGGGACACAAGGATAAGTGGCATAAATATACTTAAAAGCTACGTCATTGCTCTCATCCTCCTTTATAGGCTGGCACTTGGTCTCCATTTTCCAGAGAAGGCCAAATTTAGCACCATGCTCTAGAAGAGAGTGAGCTGTTTTGCATATTTCTCTATCTTCTAGAAAAAGGAAGAAAAAACCTTTTTTTAAAAATCCACAATAAACCAGAAGTTTGTCATTCAGTTTTTTCTTTTGATAGCTTTCCTTTAAAAGAAACCAAAGAACAAGCTGTATCAACTGCATTTCTTATTAAATATGTGACTGATAATAATTCTTTGTTTGCAGAGCCAGTGTAGCCAATTTATTGTGCATTATGGCAAATTCTTCCTTAAAAATAACAGCAAAAAACTATTTGCTGCACAGAATGGCATTTTAAGAACATAACTCTGAGCAATTTTCATAGAGTAAAATAAAGTGAAGTCCTGTCTGTTTTCAGAGCACGTAAATAAATTATGGCCTTTGTTTGTTTCCTTCTCTGATGAGGCCACTTTCTCCTACACAGGGAATAAAAAAGAGAAAATTGCTTCATTTTGTCATCTAAATGGTGGGAAGGAGCCTCTCTGCTTTAGTTAAGGTTGGGTGCCTAATTTTGAAGACCTATGACCAGAAATTCAGATTTACTGAATATTCATAGTGCAGAGTAGAGTGGATAAGAGTGTGCTGGTCCCCAGTGTGTTGAAATGAAACCCAAAATATTTCTGTCTCAGCACACAAAACCAGACATCCCTCAGCTCAAGACCTTCTTGTAGGAAACGTGAAGTGCAGTGCTTTTTCCAAGGGCAGTATCATCAGATTACAATCTAATTTCCCTTGACTGAAACTTGAGTCTCAGCTTAGGTCCCTCATTCAGTGTTTTCAGTGTCCATGTATTAACTTACTTTTTACTGTCACTATTATTTAGCACTTACTATGAATAACTACTCCTTGCTTCTAAGGTTCTAATCCTTATGTTGAACAGGAGTCAGGAGATTTTCTTGTAATGAACCTGGGCTGACAGTCGGAGGGAAGACCTTCAGCTCTGTCCTTCCCATGCAGTCACTGAGAGAGCAAAACCGTACTTACGTGTCACTGGCTTCTGTTTCTGATCTTCACCTCTGTTTTAGATCACCTTGCAGGAGGGACACAGTCAAGGGGCTTTGATAGAAGAGGATGGCAGGAGCCTTGATTACCAGTCTGAACCCAGCTTGGACATGCCCAGCTACCGGAAGAGCTCCCTCCACAAGACCTATCAGTCTTCCCCGCTCCAGATAGATTCCTTTGCCATCAATTCACGATCCCTGAGCCTGAAATCTGCTGGCAGGAGAGGGACAGACAAAGTGCCCCTTCATCCAATAAAGTCTGAAGGGGCAGCTTCCACCCCGTACAAAAGCATCTTTTCTCCCAATTCCCTGTCAAACAGAAATGGGAGTCTTTCGTATGACAGTTTGCTGAACCCCATGTCTCCCTCGGGGAGGAAGTGCATTGCCCATTCTGCAGTCAGCTCTGTCGGGTACCACTCCCCATACTTGTCAGCCAAAATGTGCCACCTCCGGGGCAGCGAGCTGCAGCGCCAGCCACCGCAGAGCTTCAGCCCAGTGCTGGGGGGCCCGGCCCCGCATCAGCGGGACCCCTCCCCAGTCCGCTATGATAACCTTTCCAAGACAATTATGGCATCCATCCAGGAAAGGAAGGAGATGGAAGAGAGGGAGAAGCTCCTCCACTCGCACCCTGATTCGGTGTTTGCAGACTCAGGTGTCTATGACACGCCCAGCTCCTACAGCCTTCAGCAAGTGAGCACACTCTCGGACGACGCGCGCAGCATGGCCATGAGATATGGATCCAGGGACAATCTGATGGCTGCCACCAGCTTTAGCACAAGGAACCCTATACTGCAGTCCTCAGTGTCTTCACTCTCAAGTGCAATGACAAGAGCACCAAGGACTTCCACAACCTCTCTGCAAGCTGATTTAGCCAATAATAATGTGCAGTCCCATCAAGCACTACAGGGCAGGGTGAGCAATGGCTCCTACAAATCCCCAGGCCACCAGGTCCCATCATCCCCCACAGGGATGCCTAGGTCACCCTCTTACGGAGGCCCGAAGGCTGTGTCGTTTGTAAACACTGTGGAAATTACAGAGGTGCAGTCAGTGGGAGCACAGAGGTATGTACTGCTTGAGGGGCTGATGGCAGTGGGGATCTGCTTGCGAGCCAGGGCAGAGCGCTGCGCTGGAGGCACGGCCCAGATAAGGTGTTTGCTGTGGGCCATGAGGGCAGGAGGTTTGTGGGTGCTCTTCAGTTCTGTCACACCCCCACACCCCTCATCATGACAAAAAGTTTGCACCTCTCCTGTACCTTGAACTGCAGGTGGTCAATTATGCTGTAAATTCATAGTGATGCAGTGTCGTAGCTGAACTGGGGAATTATTTGGCCAAATTAATTCTCTCATTTCAGTGGGTTTTCATCAAGTGCATTGGCTTCAACCAGCTTCCTCCCAGGCTTGAATATTTTGCAATGCTGGGACTCAGGGTGACAGGGGTAATTGTTTATTCTGAATGAAGCCATTCTCCTATCACACTTTGTCACTAATATTGCATCTTTTGATATTTCTTTTGATTCAGGGATGACATGCAGTTGAAGACACCTCACAATAAAATAAATGGACAGCCAAAAGGAATAGCCAGGTTGGGTTCAACATCAAGTTCCCAGGGGACGCCTGTCAGCCCTGCTAGACACACAAACGTTAAGAAGGTGTCTGGAGTTGGTGGAACAACCTATGAAATTTCAGTGTAAAATAAAATGAATTAAAAACAAAGAGCCATGCACTCAGCCAGCCATGAAGCTAGGAGCACTGTGAAGACTCAAATAACAACAAAGAAGGAGCAGCAGCAGTCGGCCACTCTCCTTTTCTTGTTTGGGGTTTGTTCTGTTTTCATCTTTCTCTTTTGGCCAAAAAGCAGCTGCAGCCTTATTCTTGATGGAATAATAAAACTGTACAGTGTATCAGACTCTTCCTGAACTGACAGGCGGGAACTGGCTACGACCTAAGACCACCACAGAGCGGATTTCCTTCCTGCAAGAGAGCGCTAAAGCCATTGTGCGCGTGTCTGTCCAACCAATCTGTTGTGTACCAGTTGTGCTGTGAAAAAGTACGGTCAGTCCAGGATCAGCCAGTTTTCCCATGCCCCTTCCCAGTTCTTCTGGCCAGCGATGTGTCCAGCAGGAGCCAGAGGGCCAACTGCTGTTTTCCTGCTGACACGGAAAGCGCTGGGCGGGAGCTGCTCCGTGTCCCCTGGGCGCTGCAGCTCAGGTTCCTCCTCCTGGGAAGGAACAAGGCAAGGCCACTTGGGCTGCAGACACCATGTCGTCTTCAAAAGCCTCCCTGGCCCCAGATGGGGGCAGGAGAAAGGATAGCAACAGCTTCTCCCTGTCTGCCATTCACCTCCCCGTGTGTGAAGTTGTGTGCGCGCGCGTGTTTGTCTCCATGGAAAAGGACCGCAACACCAGTGAGGATCTGCCACTCTGACCTCCTGCTCCCTCTGGGTTTGAAAGGCTTCTCTGACCCAGAAACAAAACCAAGCAGATAAGAAAGGACGTGTTTGGATTGAAACATTTTAAACAGCTGTCTGCTGCTTTCCCTGCACCCTCCTTACCTGTTGGATTTAGGCAATAACAGAGTTTACTGCCTTGCCCTGGTGCCGTCCGTGTTATCCCGCAGCGAGGTTACCATGAGCTGTCAAATTTACAGTGTGTGTAACTGAGCCAAGCGTACATCTAAAGGATACAAATTTTCTGTCTGCCTAATTACTAGCACATTCCCTCTGGTCTTCAATACTGTTAGACAAAGGATTTTCGATTTGGGTTTTTTCTCCCTGGGGAACTTTTTAAAATAATATCAATCAAATCTATTTAACATTCTGAGGTTTCTTTTTCCTGTCTCCAGAAAACTGCATTTACTTTGTTGGATTTAAAGACAACTTTACTGTAAAAAACAAGAAAGGGGTGCATTACTTTTGTCAAAAATATGAGGACTCTGGCAAAGCTAATTTTGGGACAAATGGATTTTTATTTCTCTGTTCCTTATCTCCTTTTCCTTTCCATTCAGTTACCACCTCAGAAGTCAAAAGTACTGAGATCTGGACCAATGCTAACTAGCCAGATCATGTGTGCAATTAAGAATATCCTGAGCGACTGTTGCCAAAGTCACTAAAAATTATTATTTATCACTGAGCCAGTCAGCATACGAGACCTCGACTTCCCACCTGGTTCTGTTGGTGAATAGCTTTGATTAGAGATCTAAATCCATCATTTTTCAGGATATTTGTTTCAAGGGGTTAAATCCTTTTCAGTCCTTGACTGTAATGGAAGGCTCTCCAGGTATTTGGTAGCAGCTCATAATGTGTTGATAACATCTTACTTGTTTTCATGTATGTTGAGATTAATTATTCCAGAAGGCATATATTGACCTTAATTTTGCCGGGTTAAAATTCATATTTTGATTTGATGAATCTTGACATCTGCTGCAATACATGGTTATTATGTCCCTTGTATATCACATTATTTTTTGGAGACAAAGGTTGAAGAGAATGTAAGAAAGTTAATAATCTCTCTGTGTAATGCTCTATGTTGCCTGAAGGGAGAAACCTGGAAAGCAATGCATCTGCAATAGGCCAAAGTTCTGAGAGAGTGAAGTAGAAATCAGTGTGCATTTATTGCCTTGGTGATATTTTAAATGCCTGGTGTAGGGACACTG
This sequence comes from Dryoscopus gambensis, assembly GCA_013389985.1. NCBI lineage: Eukaryota > Metazoa > Chordata > Aves > Passeriformes > Malaconotidae > Dryoscopus > Dryoscopus gambensis. The sequence continues at coordinate 1,205,828 of WEIT01031474.1, read as the reverse complement.
CAGAGCAGAGAAGCAATAGTCTTTCTATGCAGATTTGCTCACTGGCATGTAGAACATTGTCTTTAGTTGGAGGCACCATGGTACCAGAAGGATGCTGGCAAACTGGATCAGGTACAGATGGAGCAATATATATTAAAGAACTGGATGGGCTGGCTAATGAGAAGATTTAAAGGGCTAAAACATGCCACTGGCTAAGCAATGAAGTGGAAATTAGGTATCATAATTTTACAAATATGTTACTTAAAAGTTGTAAAACCAAAGGTGAATCAAAGGGTTGTCACTGGTAATCAATGGTCTACATTTAGAAGGGGACAGAAAAGATGGAGGGGAAGGTGCAGTGGAATAGTCTTCCAAGCAGAGTTTTGGAGACAAACTATTTAGGACAGTCCAACTGTATTTGGACAAGTCATTAAAAAATTTCTGTGAGAGGTGAGCCTGTAGGGACAAGGGGTAGACCAGATGGCCTTATAGATTTCTTCCATCTTTAATTGTTATTAATCTGCAGTCTACCCTGATGTTAACTCCTCAGGGAAGATGCAGTACTTCTTTAAGGACTGGAATTCACTCTGGTGCATAGAGTATCACAAGAATTACTTGTTTTTAAAGTATCATGTATGCCATATGTAGGCCCTGAAAAAGAGGGGGTATGAGACACATGGGATTAGGGAGCGAGACAAGGGCACATTTTATCATGTATCTTTGAATACGTACATGAAATTCATGCAAGCAAGGCTGAAAATTTGCACCAATGTAATATTTGAGATTTGCATCCCAGTGATGCTCCACTTTGATCGTTCTTTCTCTTGCATTTATAAATGAAAAAGCTACTGAGGAACTTGAAGGGCCAAAGAGCCTTTGAAGTTAACTACATTAGTTCATGAGAGAATTTCTCAGTAAGACTAAACACAGTATTGTGTGTATAAAGCACTAATATCCAGGGTTATTTTGACATAGTTCACAAGGGGTAAGGGAGGAAAAAAAGGATGCACTGTGTCAGTACAGGTTCAGGAGTCAGGAGTATGTATTTTGTGAGTAGTTTTGCCCACAGTTGAGAGACATTCAACTTTTTCATAGGTTTACAATGGTACCAAAGTTTTGTTGTTTTTTTTTTTTTCCTTTTGAGGTTTGCATTTAATTCAGTGCACGTAGCCTGGAGTAAATGATTCAAATTTTCTGAAAGAATTATCTAAGCAGAACTGTTAACAGGAGATTGCTTGCAGCAAATCCAGCCTCATTTCCATCCAAGGCACTGAACCTGCAGCTATTTTCTCATGCATGTAAGTGTCTGTTCCATAGTTCCTGTTGTGGGACTGGGGACCTATTTATTAAATCTAATTTTTGAGCAGAATCCAGCCCACGTTAAAGTATAGTTCTTTAAGCAGTTTACAGATCAGCAGTAAGGTTCTTCTGCCCAGATACCCTTTTTTTACAGACACTGCAGGCCAAATCTACAGCTGGTATAAATTGGTATGGCTCCATGAAAGCTCATTTAATTGATGCTAATTTATAGTAGGTGGGGATCAGCCATGAAAATCCAGCACAAGTTAACACATTCTGTAAAGTAGCTTTTTTTTTTGTTGTGCTTATTTCATGTTTCAGAAGTCTTAAATATTTTCAACATGTTTTTATTTGTAGCTGTGGATTGTATTACTTATTTAAAAAAGAGCAATAGGTTTTTTTAGTTTATGCATCAGTTTTCATTGCATATTGCATTTTATTATCCGTTTGTTCCCTGTTCATATGCTCCCATTTAGCCTCCAGGTTTTCATTGTAGTACTTTTCTGCCTTGAAAAGTTGGATCTCTGTATCTTTAATTGTATAATATATTGAGTATTATGGAATTAAATGTACCTTACTACATGGGTGGGAGAGAGAGGAAATATTTTTACTTGAAGCCTTAATATTTTCTTTTTTTACTACTTTGTTTGTTGACCTCATAGGAAAGTCTGAATAGCAAAGACTTTGAAACTCCGGGCCAAATACTGCACTGACAGACAACCAGCATTTGGCCCCCATGTCAAAACTGGATGCAGACATAACCTGAAGTGAACAAGGGAAAAAGCCTCAGGGTGGCATATTTTCCTGAAGATCATTAATACAGTCTCAAAACATGTCTGTAAGCAAGTACATTAAAGAAGTCTTCAAGTCTTGAATTTTTAAGGAAGGTGATAGCAGGAACTGCCCTAATATCTTACATCTGCTTTGTTGGTTTCTTTTTTTTTTTTTTTTTTTTTTTTTTTTTTTTTTTTTTTTTTTTTTTTTTTTTTTTTTTTTTTTTTTTTTTTTTTTTTTTTTTTTTTTTTTTTTTTTTTTTTTTTTTTTTTTTTTTTTTTTTTTTTTTTTTTTTTTTTTTTTTTTTTTTTTTTTTTTTTTTTTTTTTTTTTTTTTTTTTTTTTTTTTTTTTTTTTTTTTTTTTTTTTTTTTTTTTTTTTTTTTTTTTTTTTTTTTTTTTTTTTTTTTTTTTTTTTTTTTTTTTTTTTTTTTTTTTTTTTTTTTTTTTTTTTTTTTTTTTTTTTTTTTTTTTTTTTTTTTTTTTTTTTTTTTTTTTTTTTTTTTTTTTTTTTTTTTTTTTTTTTTTTTTTTTTTTTTTTTTTTTTTTTTTTTTTTTTTTTTTTTTTTTTTTTTTTTTTTTTTTTTTTTTTTTTTTTTTTTTTTTTTTTTTTTTTTTTTTTTTTTTTTTTTTTTTTTTTTTTTTTTTTTTTTTTTTTTTTTTTTTTTTTTTTTTTTTTTTTTTTTTTTTTTTTTTTTTTTTTTTTTTTTTTTTTTTTTTTTTTTTTTTTTTTTTTTTTTTTTTTTTTTTTTTTTATTAAGCAAAACAAAAGTATTTACTCAGTTTGGTTCAGCCAGCTCGGGGGGTTGCACAGAGCTCTGTGTTGGTAGCCATGTGCAGCACATGAGCTGTGGGGTGTTGCTGTTCTAATTCTAACCAAGCGTGATGTTGTGTCAACTCGGCCCGCGAGGATCCCTCCCGGGCCTTACAATGGACGTTCCTCAGATGATGCCTACTCTCCTACAAGCCTAATATGGAAATTGCAATGTGGTTTTCTTTGGACTGTATCTGTGGTCCAGACTAGAGATATATAGAGAGATATATATATAGTCAATATTTTTTTGTGTGTGTGGGAAAGATAGGGTCAAGCTTTTCTGTCTCTGACAGTCTGGAAAGTTAATGTCGAACCGTTTTTATGGTCTGTATTTCACCTGTTCTGCCACCTTGAATTGTTGGAATGTATCTGTGCAGGCTTTGTGGAGCTCTGTCTGTAACCTTTTTTGTGGCTCTCGTAATACATATATATTTTTTAAACCTTTGAGTCACTTCAGTATTTTTGAGTGTCCGTTTCTGCCTCAGATGCATTCGTTTGCTGAGATGGTTCACGGTGCGCTGCCCTTTCTCACTTCCACTTGTGCAAAACCTGAACTGGAAGAGCAGAACTGGAAAGGCCAGTTCCAGTGCAAAGGACAAAAGTGACAAAATATTAGAAGAAGTGACTACAAGTTAAATCTCATTTTCAAGATTCTTATGGTAGAGCAGGAAATATGGTGAGTCTTTTAAAGAGTCTCCTAGTTATGACCAATCAATCGTGTTTGTGAGGTCACAGCAAGGGGTCCGTGAAACAACACTAAATGAAGTTTTCTGTACTGTTTTTTATTTAAGTTGTGGGGTTAATAGGGATCCTGTGGTCCAGTACAGTTTTGAATCACTGCCACAGAGTAACTAGAAAAATTTTTATATTGGTATTTGTTGAATACATTCTGTCCAGGTCATCTGGGTTTATAAATCCCAAACATGCCCAATTGTTAATCTATCTTCATCTGTCAGTCTGTTTCTAGTCTTTGGAAATATGTCCATTTGATCTGTCAGACTGTCTTACAACACACACAGCTGCCAAGCCCTGCAGCTGCTGCAGGATTTCTGATGCCATAATTTGCATATATAGGCTAATTGCATTAAATGAGAATCCATTCAAGCATGTTCATTATAAATGCCAGTCATATTTGTGTGCTGTCATGTCTTCACGTGGCAGAGATTACCTTTTATATAAAATGGCCCAAACTGTAATCACCAGCCTCCATTGATGTTGGCTACATCAAACAGGATTATATAAGCCCATGATCTGTTTCAATACATTTTATTTAAAGATATCTTGGCTTACAGCAATCTCGGCTTTCCTCTCTCTAAGTAATGGGTAAATTATCCAAGTTTGTATTTAATTTTTTCGTTGTTGTTATTTTACATTCTGCAGGACAAGTTTAGGTTCACACTTCGGAACATAATAAGGAGAGACAAAGAAAACTATTTATATAGGCGAATATATCTTTTAAGAGAGAATCAATTTTACAATAGATAGATTAGAATTACTGTCAAAATTGGTTCTGTTCATCTTGTCACAATAATTTGAAATTTAAAGTAAGGCTTATTTCACAGCTGATATCTCTAACCCTGAAACACTTTTAAGATGTTTTGGTTAGACATTTCAAATTATATAAAGAAATATGATCTACTTTTACAGATTATAACAGTCCTGGAGAAGTGATGATACATTTTACAGTGCCTTATATATATGTGTATATATTTATATGTATATATATAATGCCTATTTGTATATAATGTATATGTAACTGTGTACATAGAGTCAAGTAAAACTAGTTACAGGTGTCCCTATCTGATGTATTTTAAATGGAACTGATCTGTGTTGATAAAAAAAGTATGGTTGTATCAGCAGCAAAATACAAAACCAGAATTCCTTTAAAAAATGTAAGCAAATAAAGTAGACTGGAAAGAGTGTTTCTGCCAGTAGTTATGTTCCAGGCCATGGAAGACTGGTAGACAGACCCATCATTGTGAGGGAAATTCAGAGAGAAGGGAAAGCAGGGCTGGAAGCTTGGAGAAAGTGGAGAATATGTAAGAGCAACTTGCCTTACAAGTTATTTCACGTTGCGTTGCCATCCTGTTCACCTTTCACTCGTGCATCCCTTGTGTGGATTTTTCAGACAGTAATTTTGCCATTTATTTGCAAGGAACATAAAGCACTGACATAGCCTGTCCGTGTGGTATTAGATCTAGAATACACCTGGCCTGGGATGGACAGTGACCACTGTGGGCCGTGCTGAAGTTTAATAACATCTCTAGACTGTGTTAAGATATTCTGTCAATCTGCTCCTCATTAATCAAAGTAATTTCTGCTTTTGTGGGCATGAGCCAGTTTGAGCAGAGTACATGGCCGAAGTGCACAACATGGCTTAGGCAGCAGATTCTGCCAGACCAGGAGCTTTTCTAGGGATTTAATTGCATTGTAGAAAAAAGGGGTACCACAGGTAAGTCTGGTATTTTGAAAAATATCCCCTCTCTGAAATAAAATGATTTTACGAACATTAGTAATTCAAAAACGTCTCTTCCAGCAGACTTTGTGAAGTATGTGCCATGTAAAAGCCATAAGGGCCATGCACTGCCTTCTGAGGTTTATTTCACACCTTTTAACTTCCAGCCTCCGCACGGGCCTTGGACTATCCATCTATTTCTTCAATATGGGGTAAGAGCAGGATTTTCAAGGATTTATTTGAGCATTGTCTGTGTGTGTGAAACTCTCCCACTGAGCTCAGTGGTAACTGAAAGAAAGAATGGGAAGGATGTGTGTGGTTAGCCAGAGAAATGGCAATGCCTGGAACTCTCTAAGAGAAAAGTAGCCTTCCATACAAGTGAAGAACTGTTCTTTAGCACTGTTGTTTTGGAACTAAAGCATGCCTGTGAGTTTGGCTTTAGTAAATCATATTACACAGTCAACCATGAGGACTCGATGGAGGGCTTTAACACCAAAATCACAAGCTTTGATACCTCAGATGAACATCTAAAATGAGAATTCCTGTTCTCAGAATGGCACAGTAACATATTGAGCTCATGAGTGCCATACCTAGCTCACACTGAAATCTTACTTCCCCTGAAATCCATGGTAGTATTTTCTTTAATATTAATGGTGCCTCAGTATACTTGACATGCCATTGGGAGTGGCACCCACAGGAATTTGCTCACTGCTGTAGTTCACTGACATTAGGACTTCTTCAAGCCTCTAATTTGGAGCAAATCAAATACTTCCCATCTTTTTTTCTCACAGCAGCACAAAGGGAAAAGTGGAATTTCATAAACACATCCCATTTATGGGTCAACTCTGTTTTTAATGGAACTTCTGTCTCTACTCCACAGAACAGAGATAAGTCTTCATGGAGGCATTTTTGAGTGGCAGGCAGCAAGGAGGAATTTGGGATTAGTAGTGGAGCAGCAGTGTGGGCTCTTCTGCCTTCTGGCTTGTCCTTTCATGCAGTGTGCAGGGCAGTGGCTGCTGGGCAGGGGTTTCCTCCTGCGCTCACTGTTCCCATGGATATGAGGTGGATGGCTCCTGGTGTGCCAGCTGCACACACATATAACTTGAAAGCCTCTTTCAGTTACGTAGGAGCAGAGCACACTTTGGGACAGAGCTGATGGTGGAAGCTCATAAAATCACACTATATTCTGGTTCTAGTCACAGGCACAGGTGGTTTAGCAGAATACAGCTTTGCTGTCAGCTTCTTCTCTGGTACAGTCATTGGAACAGATGGTGAAAGGATTGTTAAGGGTTTTTTTAAAATACAAGCCAATGCTCCTTTTTCTTAGGAAAAACTCGTAGAAACTGCAGTGTCTGAGTAAATTCAGTGAGTAACAGCATAATCCATTTTTTGCAGCCTGGATATTATGGATCCATCTGGCCTTGGGATCAGCCCTTATTGTCTCATTGACAGATACTTTAAACAACAGACTTAAAAACAGAGAAGTAAGTAGTTATAAATAGATGGTACTTGGTTATGACTAATTTTTCAGGCACACTGTGACATAGTGGAGACAAACTACTCTGTTGTTGGCCACAATCTCCTCCACCAAAACTCATGTGCTTTGCACTGCTGTTGTTGGGAGCTTCTCAGCATTGAGCTGTGACTCACAGTGACAGAGGTACCAGCCAGCTATTCTCCTCCAAACACTGCACGTGAGGTACAGGAATGGGCTTCAGGCATTCTGGCACCGGTTCCTGACTCCACTGCAGATTCCTGCTGCCTCGTATGTCTTTCTGTGCCTCTTTGCTCCATGTTGGATGGGGATGTGACTTCCTGAGTCACAAATGTGTTGTGTTGTCAGAGGTTCAAGCACTACTGTTCTGCCGTCAGCTCTGTAGCTGAAATGAAGCAGATGCCTCCCACAGGTATCCTGGAGCAGTACAGCATTTTTGGGGCACATTTAACCTCAAATGAAAGCATCACTCAGGTAATGTACTTGGGGAGGAAGTTTCTGGGTGTTTGTGATGGGTGTTGTTGACAATAATCCTGGTCTTTCACTCTGACTTTGGAAAGCTGTTTTAGTAAACAGATAAAAGACATTTCTGCCTTGATCCTTCCATTGACCCCCTGCATATTTCCCTATAATCCAAACCCTCTGCACAATACCCACACAGCACAATCCTCATTCCAAGAGACCATCTGCTTCATTGCCTTAAGCAGTTCTGCTCTTCCCTGCCTGCTTCTTGGAGCAGTTGTACATATATATAATAATAACTAAAATGACTGAGCAGAAATACAGTAAAAGAAAGGGCTGCAGCCTGGGAGTGACCTCGGAAAGGGGGGACACTGTGATGTGCTGGTGAGGCACAGAACACATCGAGAGCTGAGTTCCACAGCCATTGATACGTTGTGGGCAGCTGAGGAAACCCAGCCTTTCACATCTTCTCTTGAGAGCAAGGACTGAGCTGCTGTGTTGCCATGTGAAAAATGTTGTTAATTCTTGTCTTTTTTTGTGTCTGTTACAGTGTTGTACAGAAGTACATATCCATTTATCTACATTGCCATATTCACAGCACATAAAGTTTGTCAAAGAAGGAATAATGTCTATTAGTGCTCAAAATTATTCCTTTTCTAGTATGGTCCTTCACTCAAGGAGCAGGAAGAAGATAGAAATTAATAATCCCTGGTATTTTGAACACAGGATAACACAGGATAACACATAGGAAGAATAGGTGTGTCCAGGTGTAAACAGAAGTCACATGAGTTTATTTAATTGTAAGGGCAAAAAAAATTTTGTTTCCACTTATATTGAAGAACAAAATAGCTACTTTTTTTAAACATGTAAAAACCTTCATAAGAATGGATATCATAGAAATTTAGTGTATTTCTCCCCCATTTTTACAGAATTTTTAATGTCATTCTCCATGAGTATTTTTGTTCATTTTTGAGAATAATATTTTAAATTATATGTACTCAAATTCTAGAGATATTTATACAGCCTCTCTTTATGTATCTCTGAAGCCCTGGATGCTGCAGGACTGCATTTCAGCACTGTGACACAAATGATGGAGAGTCCTTTTTGGGTACAAGAGACTTGGGGTGTGGTCTCTGCTCTTGGTTCAGTTATAAATGTATAAAAATATATATACACTCTGCTACTATTATTAGCAATCCCCTGCATGGGTTGGGAAAGCAACGCTCTCCCTCACCTGGGTTGACATTGCTTGATTTTTGAAGCCGAGTTCCTTGGATGCTCCATAACTGCCTAATCCTATGCTTAAGGATAAATTCATCACTTGAATCCTACAACTAGTGACTTGAATAACTTACACTAACATGGTGCTCAGACTGGCTCAGTGCAGCAGGCTGATTTTCACCTGAGGGTGCTTAACATTTCCCTAGGAAATGCATGAATACATTAGAAATGTGATGGAATAAGTTCAGTAACACTATTTGGAAGAGAGAAAGAGCCACAATGCCATTTTGCCTGATCTATACCTATAGCCGTTTCCAAGTTGTTAGACACACACATACAAATATACACATACATTTACATATATATGTATGTATGTGCCCAGATATTTATAAAACCAACCACAACCTTTCAACTGTGTGTGCTGTGATTCATCAGCAGCAATAGTTTTTGGCAGAGACATAATTCCAAATCTTCTGCTGAGGATGCCTGCCAAAACGTTGTTGGACAGAGATAGGATGAGGAAAGTTATTTATAAATGGGGATAATTAGGTCCTGTGCTTATTAATGTTGAGGATGAGACAGAAAGATGGCATATGTAGTAATGAGTATCGTAATATGAGAAGATGCTCCATGATTTTCTAATTGCTGATAGAAAAAATAAAAAACCCTTCCCAGGTAAAATAAACATCATTATGTGCTGGTCCCAGTTATGAGATTCAGACTGGGAGTGTGTGTACGATACTGTAGGACAGGTTTCAGACTAATGGAAACTTGGAATACTTCCACAGGATCCAGGTGTTGACTGTTGTAACTGAGATTAGATTGTTTCCTCAGTCCTGGACTCTGCATTTTGTGTTCAGGCAAAAACAAACCCTGATCAGACACAGGAACTGCATTAACTCCCCTAATCTGGAAGCAGTGCTCACAACCACACCATGAGAGCGCTGTGCTGTCTGGTGCTCTGCTCTTCACCTCTGTCAGCAGAGGCAAGGCTATTTCTGTGTTCCGGCAGTCAGGTAGATGTATGTCACACCCCTTTTTTTCTTCAAGAGATACTGTCCCTGGGACAAATTCATCTTTCCACTGGTATTCTCCCGAGAGGTATAAATCCAGCGAGCGCCGTATGAAATTCATCCCCTCAGGGTCTGAAGGGCACCCATGCTCACAGACTCTGCACTACAGAAGAGTTGGTCACAAGGTGAGTGAAGAGAACAGCAATTAATATGAAAGATTTCTTAGCTCCTGGCGTTGTACCAAGCTTACTAGATAGTGTAACTAATGTGTAGGAGACACTTAAGCACACATCTGTGTTGAAACAGTTGAATATCCCATTAACTTTTCTTACTTCCAAGCTATTTGGACTGGTCTCACAATGCTTGGGATTTTTATGGCCTGAAGCTCCTGAAGTCTCAAGTAAATGGTTGCTTTGGGGGTTTCCGAGTCTTTCATTAAAGGTGAGGGGAAGAAACAGTCTTCAGCATTGCAGAGAGAAGCTTGAAATACAAAATTGGATTCTCTCCAAAGGTCATTATTTCCCTGCACAGTGTGGGGGTTTTTTTAACGCTGGCACAATACTGACACGGTTCAGTGCCTTCAGAAAGATTATTCATATATGTAAAGGTAGGTGCAGTGTAAGCAAGTGCCTGGCTTGGCCTGGGTGTTGGTCTCTCTGAAGGGGGTTGGTGTTGGGAGAGCTCGTCTGGCTAAATCGCATCCACAGCTGCTATTTGTGCCCTGTCGCCAGCGGAGAATGTCGCCTGTGTGGCTGAACATCAACCAGGCTCTCCAGACCTGGGGTCAGCGTCACTTCCCCCAAAACTATTGCATCCCAGGGTTTTGCCTACGCATCCTCAATGCAGCCTGAATGTGAAAACACTGCATTTAAATGCTGTTGCCAAAAAAAGAATCAGCAGGGTTTAGACAGCCTGTGCCAAGCTCATCCCTAGGGTGATTTTTTTGAAGTAAAGCAGGGAGTATCTAAAACAGCTCCTGGCTGAGAGATAGGAAAGGATATTTGCGGGAGCTAGAATTTTGCCTTTGTATTTCTTGTAAAGCGTTAAAAGGATCTTTAGAACTAGAAATCGCCTAAAGTGTGTAATTAAGTACGTCACGGTGCCTCAGATGGTTCTGTAGGCAGAGCACTCTCTTTCCTGCTAAGGGAATTTTGCAGAGCAGGTTTTTAAGTGGTTTGCAAGGGCACCTCAAAGCAGTGCTGGGTTTACCGACTGCAGTGCCTCAATATTAAATGCTCAGTAGTGACAGTTACTATTAAATGCAATAGAAGCCAACACTGTCAAGACCACAACAACTATTTATTTTCCTTTCTAAAACAGAAAAATAAAGGAAAACAGTGCAAGGGGAGATCAACTTAGCAAAAGCAAAAAGCAGCATGTGCTGTTGCAAAAGCAAATCCTCACTTGCTAATCAGGATTAGGAGAAATGCCTGAGTTGTTTCATTGTTGGGAGCTATCAGCAGCACCTGTGCTTCATTAGCAAAATCAAAGTTTACTGTTATCTAAGACAAAAACATGGGGGAGGGGGGCAGGTGGTCCTTGAGGCAATGATATCAAATCCCCTTTTGTTTACTGGAGAATGATTACAGTGAAATACTTTGCTTATGTTTCCATTCTTTAGACCATCTGTTTCAAATTAAACCCTTCTGGCAGGATACATCATCATTTATTAGAGCGTTACATTAGATAATGCAGTGTTAGTACGGCTGTTATAAACCCTTAGTTTCATGAGTGTGACTTCAGGGACAGAACTGAGGTGTTTACATAATGAAAGGGCCAGAGACTGTTAATAAAACTGGTTTTCCAGTTCAGAAATGACTTTTTTTATAGGTTTTTCACAATTGCATTTTTGGTGTGTCTTGATTTGCAACTCTGAATGTGTTTGGTAGAGTGAAAACTTCTGGCTTTAGAGGGCTGAAAGCGAAGGTACTGAGAAGGACTGGTCAGTAACAAACTGTGAGAGACCTAGTGCTGGAAACACAGTCCCTGCACAGGATGGGGTGACAGCCATTTCCATAAGTCTCCAATGCCCTGCAGCATTCAAGGCACACCCCATGTGATTCCAGAGCACATAAAGATCTGGCAGGTAATATCCCCATATCTGATGGAATTTTCTATGTTTTCATTCTTGTCCTCTGTAGAAACTTTTTTTTTAATGCTTTCCATCCGAGGCAAGGCTTCATATGGCAATAGACAGAAGACAGGCTTTGGTCCTAGAACTGTCCTGTCACTGCAGCCTCAGTGATTTGGGGACAGTTTAAGAAGTACAAGACCTTGCAAGGAGACTTTTTTCTTTTAATTCTCAGTCCTAGTGTACTAAAGAGGCTCACTCACTCCTTACTAAAGGAGTAGGGAAAGCAATTCTGTCCCAGGAAAGAAGAGCAGTTCCTCATAGTTATATTTGAGATACTTCAGTTTACCAGTGATGCCTACTGTTACTAAAATAATTTCTTTCAATCTACTTCAATTAGAAAGATGGTGACTGCGAGTGCAAAATTAAGAAATGGATTAATCATGCATGATATAAAGACTTTGCATACTTTAGAAAAGGCGAAGCCTACTTTTAAATATGCTTATAGAGAGTGTGCCTGGGGAAGAGGACAAGTCCTTCATCTTAAATGAGCTTCTTGGGTTTTTTTCTGGTCGAAGAAAATCTGAGGAATCCTCTAGTAGGTGATTCACACCACCTAGATTAAATTCAAGATCTGAATCACTGCTAATATATATATATATATATATATATACACACACACATACACATATACATACATATACATATATGTAGAGTTTCTTTCATGCCAATATCTCCCAAAATTTTGTGCTGGATTTAACCAACACAGTATTTGTCCTACTTACCCTTCAGTGATGCAGTCAGATAGAGTCAGGAAGCCAGCATCTGCTTCAAAATCTTTTTTTTAACTGATCCAATCATAATAACCAAAGTTGCTTAAAACCAGTATTCTCTCCTGCTCTATTAAAAAAAATGTATTAAGTGAGCTTAAGTAGCATCATTTTATAACCCAAAAGTTTAAACTAGTGTATCATTTAAATGTTGCAGGGTCTGAAGCAGGCCAGGATGACATCAATATTTCCTTTAAGAAGGCCAGCAGTAAGTCCACAGTGTATGTCTGAATACATGTGGTTCAAATGACATAATGTTAACTTTTTTCCTCTCTCTCTGTTGCTCTTTCGAGAATTAAATTTACGCTTTTTTTTTTTTTTTTACATTGGGAAGGTGATACATGGTGAGTAAATATTTTTGAGGTCATGGAAAAGACTTTACAAAACCACTTCTTCCTTGTTTCAAATGTCCTTTTATTACTCTGTTTTGTCTTTAAAAAATGCCTGAAAGTTCATAAATTTTGCTTGCCAGTTGTAGGCTAGAGACCTGCCCTTGCTCTCCCTGCAGCTGATGGTAAAACATCCAAACACTGACTCATCCCTGTGGAGATCCAAGTCCCATCCAGGGATGAGTTGTTTGTATTCCTGGTGAAGTTAACCCCGAGGGCTGCCTGGGCTTGCTTTTCCAACAGGGTTTTCCTGCCTGCCAGAGGAAACCATTTGTTGGGCCTCACCTGTGCTGACCTTCCTGCCAACCTTTTGCTGGCTTTCTGACTCATCTTCTCTTTGTTCTGGTCACAGCGTAGTTCAGAGGCTGCCCTAACCCTGGGCATCCTCCTTGAAGGTATCTCTGCATCTAACCACAGAACTGGGGTAATCATCCCTGAGGATGGGACCTGTGGCATCAGTAGAACAAGCATTTACTGTTTTTGCTAACAGAATAATTCCATTAGTGGGCATCAGTAGGTTGTTATCCTCTTAGACGGATTTTCTGCTTACAGATGAAATACAACACAATAAAACTGGATTACAATAGCAGCAAATATAAATATGTATAAAAAGAACAAAGAGCCAGAAGCTGGGTAGTTACTGATGGAACACAGGATTGTATATTCAAACTAATGGTGACCTTCAACAAATTATTTTTAGAGGTTTTTTTTTTTTTACATAATTGAATTGCAAGTTTTACAAAGTGGTAAGCGTAATCTAATTAAAAATAACATTTTTGGACATACCAAGGAAAATCTAAGGTAATCTCAAAAGACTTTTGAACATAAATTGACCAAGTGTATTAGTACCTAACCCAAGCAAAAAGAAACTGCAGAATGGAGCACAGGCACAGGAGATTCCTGATGGTGAAGTGTTAGTGCAGAAGAATGACAGCCAAAATGCAGCACTGAGGCAAACAATCAGTATTAGCCATTTTCATTTTCTAGCACAATGAGATTGCCCAGATGTTCAGCAATACTTTTTTTTGTGCTGGGGAATCAATTTTGACTATCGCTGAACAACAGTCTGAAACTTTTCTGGTGGTGAGCAGAGCTCAGCCCTGGTGCATTTGGTGACACTATCAGGCACTCGGGAAACTTGCCTGTGTTTATTACTGGGATTTTGACCCCAAATGGCAGATTATTTGTGCAAGCAATGCACCTCAAATAGCACTGAAATTTCAAATGGAACCATATTATTTTAGAATTCAGTTCAAGCAGCTGAGAGGTTTATGAGGAATTCTTTTATTTGTCTGATCCAGCTTCAGCCTGTCCCTGTCCCCAAGTGAGCGATGGTATCTGGTGCAATTTTTTCCTTCTTTTGTGAGATGCTGGAGGTCAAATGGGATTCAGGTTAGAGAGCAGGCTGGAGGGGAAGTGGCAGGACACACGTGGAATCATTTAATGGAGAATAAGTATTACTAGGGATAAAAGAGAAGAAGGCATTATGAGAGGAAAGATTTAGGAGGCATTTGCAGGACTCTGGGACACTGAGACCTGGGGAAGAGGGACTACGCTACTTCAGGAGGAATTGGATGTGAGGTTTTGAAACCAAACTTTTTTTCTTCTGGGCTCTTGGTAAGAAAGAACATACACAGTATAAATACACACACCTGCCTATATAATAAGACAAACTGAAGAAAAAGAATAAATTTAACATTTAAAAGCTATATAAGAAACAGCTGAGTATCTTAAATACAGAAAATGAGCAGGCAAGAAGGATAAAGGAGGGTCTGTAGCAGATTTTCATCAGGGTCAGGTTAACTTACTGGGAGCCACTGTTGGTCTGTGAAACGCCCCAGAGCCACAGGACCTGTGCTCCAGTCAGATGTGTCTCCTCTGCACTGTACGTGTGTGAGGCAGAGACACGGAGTGGTGGACAGAGGAAAGACACTCCGCTGGGAGGGCTGGAAGGTGGCTTCACTTTAACAGGAAGACCTTTTTCTTCTGGGCAGGCACAACGTTCTTGCACCCCTGCTGTCAGTGCCACAGGAGGCTGAGCGCGTTAACTCCAGGGCTCAGGGGAACACATCTCCCTGTGCTCTGGTCTCAGTGGCTCTGGAGTCACTCACACCAGTTGAAATCTGGCAGTTGGAAACTCTGCCCAGCCGGCACGTTAGTGGAATAACAGGAATAGCATTATAGAATTTGTAGTGTGGGGAATGTGGGTATGGAGTTGGAGCTTGAACAGGTGGACAGGACTGGTAAGAATGCATAATTAAATACGCAAAGACTGGATAATGGAATCTCTAAAATCTGCTGGCATCCCAAGGTCCACATTCAGCAGCAGTTCTGTCACCATTTGCAAAATGCTGAATCTGACAGGTAGAAATCAGTACTGAATTTGGAACGTCAACTCAGGAAAACGGGGGTCTGTTCTGGTTATCCTTCCCTGAAGCCTCTCTTGTGAGGTTAAGACTGCACCATTGCCCATCAACAGGTAATTAACATTCCAGTGTGAGGTAACTAACATTCCAGTTCCACCGTGTCTTTCTCCTGCGTGAGGCAATGTGTGGAGCTGTAATGAGCTCTGGCTTCTGAACGGAGTCTTCATGTGAAGAGGGGAGCAGAATTCAGGCCAGAGGCGCAAGCGGTGGGACAGGAATGCCTGGGTGGGTGCTGCCAGCTCGGCTCTGCTGAGTCCACCTGGCTGGTAACCACTTTTATTTCCCAAAACACAGGTTCCTGGTTTGCAGTGCTAGGGTCCCAGTGCTGCCTGTAAGAGATTGATTCCTGTAGACAGAATCACAGAATCTCTAGGGTTGGAAGGGACCTGGGGATCATCCAGTCCAACCGCCCAGCCACAGCAGGGTCACTGAGAACAGGTGACACAGGAATGCATCCAGATGGGTTTGGAACGTCTCCAGAGAGGGAGAGTCCATGACCTTCCTGGGCAGCTGTTCTAGTGCTCTGCCACCCTCAACAAGAAGTTCTTCCTCATGTTGAAACTTCTTGTGTTTCAGTTTAAGACCATGGCTCCTCATCCCATCATGGGCACCAGTGAAAAGAGTCTTCTCTTCAGGCTAAACAGGCCCAGCTCCCACAGTCTGCCCTCGGAAGCGATGCCCCAGACCCCTCATCTTTGTGGCCTCTGCTGGACCCTCTCCAAAAACTCCTGGTCTTTGTTGTACTGAGGAGCAGCTAGACACAGTGATAAGGCTCAGGGCTTGTAATTAACTATGATGGACTCGGCAGTGCTGGGTTAGTGGCTGGACTCAATGTACAGGTCTCTTCCACCCTGAAGAGTCACCGCATCAGGCGGTTAAACCTGGCGGGGATCCCCTGCCCAGCCCCACACGGTGAGCCGGCTGGGGCGGAAACCGGTTTGGGAGCGGCCAGACAGGACCAGCCCCTGAGCCCGGCCTGAGGCGGGCGCAGCTCCGCGGGCACCGCGGCTGGGGGAGAGGGGTCCGGGCCGGGCCCTTGAGGGTCTGTGAAGGGCCGGGGGTCGGAGGGGTCTGTGCAGCCCCGTGCTCCCCGTTCGCGGAGGAATCTTGCCCCGCGCTGCGCTCCGTCC